>JANRMT010062835.1:54013108-54067869 GCA_026402145.1 Polypterus bichir lapradei | reverse complement strand
TATAATATAATATAATATAATATAATATAATATAATATAATATAATATAATATAATATAGGGGATAATAATATTTAGTAGAATTAAAAGTTAAAATTAAGTAACCAACTATGCCGTTGAACTTATTTAATAGCTCAAGCTGATACTTGCAGCCGAGTTGCTTACTATGATATGAGAATTATAGAAAAATATTTCCATTTAAAACATTTTCATATTCTTTTTTTTCCCAGTAAAAATATTCTGATTTTCCTTTTCTTTTTGATAGAAATGCTAATTTTGTATCTACAGTATGATGAAATGTAAAGCATTTCTAAGTGGTGGCATCATTCATTATTGTATTTAATGGGCATTTCATGGTTCATTGAGGAACCTTAGGTGCCACCATATGCTAGTATGAAAAAAAAGCATAAAGCTGCAGCTGAGATGCTGAGGACCTAAAACCAGAAACAGATGCAAAGAAAACAATGTGTGTTGTTAAAACGTCCTAAGAATCCTACTGATAATCTTGAAAGGAATACAAATGGCTATCCTACTTTGAGTCCACTTTATTTATTGTTTCTCCGCCACAGTCAGTGTGAACACCTACTAATTTGAATTGAAATAGTTAATAGTTCACTAAGCTTAATTTCTATAACACTAAACATGAAAAAAATGATAAAATAAACCTGAAAAAACTGCAATGGACAAGAGCACAGTTAAAATTTTTCAAAATATTACTAACAATTAAAAACAAAATAAGGCAGGAAAGACCAGTCTTCTGGGTCTTCTTTTATAGTTGTGCAAAATGGCTTCCAAGAACAAGTTACCACAGCTTATGGGATTACATGCTGATTTTATTGATATTAATCCACCCATTTTAATGACTGCAAACTTTTAACTAAATGTAGTGAAATAAACAATAACTATGTACCGTATACTGTATACTCGTGTATAAGTTGGGTCTTCAGACCCAAAAAATCATAAAATCAGACGCCAACTTATATGCCGGTTCAAAAATGCGACACTTAAATTTTTTTTTTTACAACTTCTTGCTTCTTCCAATCTCGCACCAGTTTCTCGGACACATCAAATTTTGTTGCAGCAGTGCAGTTACCAATTTCTTTCACCACTTCAACAATTTTTTATTTAAAACCAGCTTCATATTTTCTTCTGATCGAACACTCCATTGTAGATAAGGGATGCTCTTATGATAAAGGTGTATGAGGGTGTGAGATACAAAAAACACAAAACAGTGCAAATGTCGCTTTGAAACAGTTTGGGAATTACCATGTGGTCACATAGGTACAATACATAGAAAAAAAAGGCATTCTGCTCTGTGGTTACTCTTTCAGATAGGCATTAGCATATCATAATCTCTTGGACCAATAGCGTGAATTTTCCACATTCAACTTATATGACCAACATTATTATTATTCCGGAAATTATATGGTAAAATCAACCCCCGACTTATCCGAGAGAGAACTTAAACACGAGTATATACAGTGAGTATAATAGCACCACGAAACATATTCATCTTGTTATAAAGTGTTACATATAAAAAGTATAAATGTTAAATTTGAATATATATAACTGGAGCTTGAAAGTACACCTTGTACCAATGAATGAGGAGTTGTAGTGGTTTCACCAAAGTCAACATGCAGACTGTAAAGAAGCAATTAAGAAGGTCAATAAGATTTAAAGTTACATAGCAGGATGTGTCAAATACAAAAGAAGAGAGGTTATTGTTAAGTTATACTATGCACTAGTGAGGCCTCATCTGCAGTTCTGATCTCCATATTACAACAAGGACATAATAAGACTATAGAAGTATCGCCACGACTGCTGAAGGCCTGTGCGCTGGAACTGGGGAGTCCTCTACAGCGCATCTTCAACCTGAGCCTGGAACAGGGGAGAGTCCCGAGGCTTTGGAAAACATCTTGTGTCATCCCAGTACCAAAGGTTTCACATCCTAGTGAGCTGAATGACTTCCGGTCTGTTGCTCTGACGTCACATGTGATGAAGACCATGGAGCGGCTACTGCTTCACCAACTGAGGCCACAGGTCCGCCATGCCTTTGACCCTCTGCAGTTCACATACCAGGAGAAGGTGGGGGCAGAGGATGCCATCATCTATATGCTACACCGATCCCTCTCCCACTTGGACAGAGGCAGTGGTGCTGTTAGAATTATGTTTTTGGACTTCTCTAGCACCTTCAACACCATCCAACCTCTGCTCCTTAGTGACAAGCTGACAGAGATGGGAGTAGATTCACAACTGGTGGCATGGATCGTGGACTATCTCACAGACAGACCTCAGTATGTGCGTCTCGGGAACTGCAGGTCTGACATTGTGGTCAGCAACACAGGAGCACCTCAAGGGACTGTACTTTCTCCGGTCCTATTCAGCCTATATACATCAGACTTCCAATATGACTCAGAGTCCTGCCACGTGCAAAAGTTCGCTGATGACACTGCTATTGTGGGCTGCATCAGGAGTGGGCAGGAGGAGGAGTATAGGAAGCTAATCAAAGACTTTGTTAAATGGTGTGACTCAAACCACTTACACCTGAACACCAGCAAGACCAAGGAACTGGTAGTGGATGTTAGGAGGCCCAGGCCCCTCATAGACCCTGTGATCATCAGAGGTGACTGTGTGTAGAGGGTGCAGACCTATAAATATCTGGGAGTGCAGCTGGATGATAAATTGGACTGGACTGCCAATACTGATGCTCTGTGTAAGAAAGGTCAGAGCCGACTATACTTCCTTAGAAGGTTGGCGTCCTTCAACATCTGCAATAAGATGCTGCAGATGTTCTACCAGACGGTTGTGGCGAGTGTCCTCTTCTACGCGGTGGTGTGCTGGGAAGGCAGCATAAAGATGAAGGACGCCTCATGCCTGGGCAAACTTGTTAGGAAGGCAGGCTCTATTGTAGGAATGAAGCTGGACAGTTTAACATCCGTGGCAGAGTGACGGGCGCTAAGCAAGCTCCTGTAAATCATGGACAATCCACTGCATCCACTGAACAGTGTCATCTCCAGGCAGATGAGTAGCTTCAGCGACAGACTGCTGTCACTGTCCTGCTCCACTGACAGACTGAGGAGATCGTTCCTCCCCCACACTATGCGACTCTTCAATTCCACCCGGGGGGGCGGTAAACGCTAACATTATTCAAAGTTATTGTCAGCTTTTACATGCATATTTATTACTCTTTAATTTAATATTGTTCTTTATCAGTATGCTGCTGCTGGAGTATGTGAATTTCCCCTTGGGATTAATAAAGTATCTATCTATCTATCTATCTATCTATCTATCTACTAGGCTAAGTCCAGGACTGCAGGTGCTCCACTGGAGTTCATCTCTTGTCTGCAATTTTTTCTACAGGGGCATACAGTGTCAATATCAGGGATGGACATTTTGAATAACATAATATATTAAGGATATCCAAAGGTTTTCCTAGGAGATGTAAATAGAGATGTGCTTTTACATCTGAAGGAGGGTGTGATTGCAGTTTTCCTGCTTACAAGTGCAAGAGCCTTAGAAATGACATGCTATTCACACAAAAAAAGAATTTCAATATGCATGTACAATCAGGTGTGAATGGGATTCATTTTATAGAACACATCCTCTAATTGAATGGTGCCCAATCTACTGCTGAGCTCTTGCATCATGCACAAAAGACATACATCTTGTGTTCCCCTGATACTGAAGGTGATATGCTGTATGTGAATGCTTGTCATTTAAAGAATACAGCAGTGGACTAAAACAGGGAAAGGGGGAAAGATTATATCCCAAAAAACATATGGTAATTCATATAAGAGTGTATACCATATATGATCGAGAGGTGGCAAAACGAGTGACAAAGTTCAGGAGATGTTCATGTGACTTTATTTTCTATCTTAGAAAAGAACTAAACTAAAGTAGTTCTTAAATTATCAAGCCTTTACTTAAGGTGATATTGTGACCTAAAAACTGCCCCACTTCATGATGTGGTATTCATTGTAATTCATGCTCCCATGCACACAGTCTTAAAAGATGTGCTGTTGAGCACTTTTCTGCATCGAGTAGAGATAACTGGGGATACTTCACATTTGGCAATACTTTGGCTGAATTTAGCACCCAAGTTAGGTGCCATAAGACTGCAACATAACAAAATGTGAAAAAGTGAAGGGTTCTGAATAATGTCTGAATGTCTGATTTTATGTATGTGCATGCATAGATTGTACTATATGCTGCTAAGATATATTTTGTGCTTAAACAGAACAACACAGCAAACCACTGAGGAGCCACATGGGAAACAAATTGTATATCTAATACATATAGGTCACTCAGCTTCTTTCAGTATGAAGCGAGACATCTGAATGTACGTAGATCTAAAAATTGTGGACAGTCTATCTAGTGTAATATGAGTAATGAAGGCATCAAAGAATTGTGTTCATTGAAAGCTAAAATGCAGGTAAGAATGTACAAGTCTACATGTAAACATCAGGCTAGTGGTAAGTGTGATCCTCTGGTAAATGCCTTGGGACAAAGATTGCTGTCAAAGTTTGTGGCTAGGGCAATGACAATGGGGCCCTCCAATTAAATGCAACATATCATCTAATTATGATAAATATATAATAAATGTGATGAACTGCATTCTCAAACGTTAGTTTTATGGAACAGGGATGTCTATTAATGGAACCAAATACCAATAAAGCATTGAAAAGTACACACTGTCAAATGTACACTTTCAGGAAAGTTGCCACTAAAGAGTTCATAAAAAATGGGTGATAAAAGTGTCCACAAAAGAACAATAAATAAATAAAAACAATTCATTCATTAAGAGCAGTACAGCACAAATCCTCTTAATTGTCAGTTTATGGTCCGTTCAATTTCTTTCAGACTCAATGTTACAGGCAGGCTTTAAATTTTATTTAAACTCCAGGACCAGATAATATTTATCCTCGTGTTCTTAAGGAGGCTAGTGAGTACATATATAAACCCTTGACACATATTTTCAGGAAGTCACTGCATACTGGAGAGATTCCGAAGAACTAGAAAATGGCAAATATCATCCCATTATATAAAAAGGGTGACAGGGCAGATCCAAACTACTATAGGCCAGTAAGCTTAACATGCATCACAGGAAAATTAATGGAAGGAATTATTAAGGTTAAGATTGAGCAACACATGGCAAGGACTGGAGTTATTCTGAACAGTCAGCATGGGTTCAGAAGAGGGAGGTCATGTTTTACTAACATGCTGGAATTTTATGAGGAGGCAACAAAAGGATAGAATAAAAGTGGAGCTTATGATATTATTTATCTGGACTTTCAGAAAGCATTTGATAAGGTGCCAAATGAGAGGTTGGACATCAAATTAAAAGAAGTGGGAGTTCAGGGTGATGTTTTTAGATGGGTGCAGAAGTGACTCAGACACAGAAAGCAGAGGGTGATGGTGCAAGGAACCTCATCAGAACTGGCCGATGTTAAGAGTGGTATTCCACAGGGGTCCGTGCTAGGGCCGCTGCTATTTTTAACATATATAAATGAGGAATATAAGTGACAAGCTGGTTAAGTTTGCAGATGATACCAAGATAGGTGGATTAGCAGATAATTTGGAATCCGTTATATCATTACAGAAGGACTTGGATAGCATACAGAATTGGGCAGATTTGTGGCAGATGAAATTTAATGTCAGTAAATGTAAAGTATTACACATAGGAATTAAAAATGTTAGGTTTGAGTACACAATGGGCGGTCGGAAAATCGAGAGTACACCTTATGCGAAGGATTTAGGAGTCATAGTGGACTCTAAGCTATCGACTTCCAGACAGTGTTCAGAAGCCATTAAGAAGGCTAACAGAATGTTAGGATATACAGTATAGCACGATGTGTGGAGTACAAGTCCAAGGAGGTTATGTTCAACCTTTATAATGCACTGGTGAGGCCTTGTCTGGAGTACTGCGCATAGTTTTGGTGCCCAGTCTACAAAAAGGACATAGCAGCGCTAGAAAAGGTCCAGAGAAGAGCGACTAGGCTGATTCCAGGGCTACAGGGGTTGAATTATGAGGAAAGATTAAAAGAGCTGAGCCTATACAGTTTAAACAAAAGAAGATTAAGAGGTGACATGATTGAAGTGTTTAAAATTATGAAGGAAATTAGTACATTGGATCAAGACTGTTATTTTGAAAACGAGTTAATCAAGAATACGGGGACACAGTTGGAAACTTGTTAAGGGTAAATTTCGCACAAACATTAGGAAGTTTTTCTTTACACAAAGAACCATAGACACTTGGAATAAGCTACCAAGTAGTATGGTAGACAGTAAGACGTTAGGGACTTTCAAAACTCAACTCAATGTTTTTTTGGGAGAAATAAGTGGATAGGACTAGAGAGCTTTGTTGGGCTGAATGGCCTGTTCTCACCTGGAATGTTCTAATGTTCTAATGTTTCTCCCTGGAGGTTTCAGAGAGACAGACTAGCTGTTCTTTCTGTGACAAAATTAATGAGTAACAGACAGCAAAGACACTCCTCCTGTTCATATATGCAACATCCCAGGTGCAC
Source organism: Polypterus bichir lapradei (assembly GCA_026402145.1). NCBI lineage: Eukaryota > Metazoa > Chordata > Cladistia > Polypteriformes > Polypteridae > Polypterus > Polypterus bichir. The sequence goes on along the minus strand of JANRMT010062835.1, from coordinate 54,061,346 downwards.
CACAAACCCAGTTGCTGCTTGCAGCCCTTAAGATGCCAAATGAACTAGATGAAGTTGCTGTGGTGACTCCAAAACCCATATCAGCCTACACCACAGGTAAACCCAAATTGCGGTATTCTTATACATTAACAGTTACTTTTGTAAGTCACTGACTGCATAATCACAATAAAATTAAGGTAAATAATGTTCCTTCACAGTAAATAAATAAATAAATACAAGCTGGAAAAAATACATAAAACGGTAATGTAAATCCTACATATATAAAACCAGCAAAAATAATTCTTCAACTCTTTTTAGCACATCTCATGGCAAACACGGCTGGGCTAATGTTGATAGCTAACAAACAGATATGATCACAGTAGGTATTAAGTAGGTATAAAAACTCTAATATAATCCAGAAAATAAACTTAAATATATGTGGTCTGATGGGGATGTATATGAAGATTTAGGACTGACTGACTCACTGAGTGTAAAGACGAGCTCCAACGATTGATTGGACTGTCACCTCTGGGTAGCCAGTAGTCTTGTTAAATGCAGGACTATTTGAGTCTGGAGGGTGATAAAGGGGTCGGCTCTTTATCAAAGAATTGTCACAGGGATAACGTTCAAGGCATGAAACTGAGTATGAAAAACAATGGGTCCTTACTTTCCTTGGACAAAAGTTAATTTCACTTTGCTTTTATATTGATCTGTTATACTCTGCTTTTTCAATTCCAGCCTTTTTAAGCATTCAAGTAGGATTTTACAAAAATGAATTGCTGTTTACCTACTGTCTGGCCAGGATTTGTGAATGTATGAAACAGCCATCTGGGGAAAGCTGCCATCATTATTAAAAAAAATGTGGAACAAATGGCCATCACTTTGATGGTTGACTTATTAAAATGAATTTTTAAAATTAATTTTCAGCTTATAACCTTAAATGCATCCGATCCCTATGCTGGTGATTCTTTTTTAAAACGTTGGTTCCTTAAAGGTTTAATTAAAGGTTTAATCTGAAGTCCCTTCATTGGTTGCCTGTTCAATTTAGAATACATTTTAAAATCTTATTATTTGTTTTTAAAACATTACACCAACAAGCACCCATCTATTTATCTGAATTGCTTCACCAATATATCCCCCTGAGAAGTTTGAGATCCTGTGATCAGAACCTTCTTTTAATTCCACACTCCAGACTCAAGCGTAGAGGTGACCGTGCTTTCTCGGTAATTGGGCCTCGTCTTTGGAATGATCTGCCTATTGAAATCCGAATGGCTCCTAGTCTGACTATTTTTAAATCTATTTTAAAAACACATCTGTTTTCTCTGGCTTACTAGGCTTTATTTTGCCTACCTAGATGTGTGTATGTGTAGATATATGTATATGTATAGATATATTTATACAAATTATTTTTATGTGTTTCTGTTGTGCTTCTTTTTGCTAAATCGTATATTTCTATTTTATGTTGATGTTTTTAAAATGTACAGCACTTTGGTCAGTCATGTGGCTGTTGTAAATGTGCTATATAAATAAACTAAACCTAAACCTAAACCTAAACCTAATTTAGTGTTTTATCATGGATAGGCAAACTTCTTTGAAAATTAAATTTTCTTCTTTCAAGCCTTCAGTAGGGACCTGTAAGTTGGAGTCTGGGGGTCCTAGTGACCACATAGGTACTGTAGGCAGGTAGACTAAAAAGAAATGTCATATCTCAACTTTGCTAATAAAAATACTGATGAAGGTCTTCTGTTGTCTTGAAGCTCCAAGGATGAGCCAGACACAAGAATTACTTCTGATTAATGAATACTACTCTATAATAATAATAATAATAATAATAATAACAACAACAATACATTTTATTTATAAAGCGCCTTTCCTATGCTCAAGGCACTTCACAGCGTCTCAGAAAGAACAGCAGAGTATATTTAACATTGGATAAAAATATTTTCTGCATAGAATGCTAAAACAGATAAACACAGGATATACAAAGCATCAAATAGAATAAAACACAACACACCAGAGTAAAATACTAAATTAAATACTAGAAGAAAAGCCTGAACAAATAATGTGTGATACACATACACACACAGATTATCCTGAGCATCTGGGCACAGAGGTAAAATGAAAGAAGGGGCAGAATATCAGAGTAAGTTAAATGCCTGCCTGAACAGATGAGTTTTAAGTTGTTTTTAAAACAATGAATTGAGTCTGTTGATCTAATTAATTTTGGGAGGTCATTCCGCAGTCTGGGTACTATACAGCTGAAGGCCCAGTCACACACAGAGTGCAGGTTAGTGTGGGGCACAACAAGTTTGCAAGAATCAGAGGACCTTAGTGGGCAAACAGGAGGATAGTGATAGATAAGTTCACTGATGTAGTCCGGTGCAAGGCTATTTAAAGCTTTGTAGGTTGTTAGTAGAAGTTTATGCTCGATATCCTGTAAGACACATGGAGCCAGTGAAGGTGAAGCTGAATGGGTGTTATGTGCTCAGTGTTGCTGGATCGTGTAAGGACTCCTGTAGCAAAGTTTTCAATCAACTGGAGCTGCGATATAGGACCTGCTGGTAGGGAGTTACAATAATCGATGCAGTATGTCATAAAAGCATGGATAAGTTTCTCAGCATTAGGAGATGAAGGAGCAAACATGGGATATGTTATGGAGGTGGAAATAAGAAAGTTTCTTAATGTGGTTTATGTGGGTGGAATAAGAAAAGAGGGAGTCAAAAATGACACCAAGATTAGAAGAAGGCCCGATGAGATCATCGTCTAGAGTGATTGAGAAAGAGGTTAATTTTCTTAAGTTGCTCTTTAGTGCCATTTGCAGGAGTTTAGTTTTGTTGTAGTTTAATTTTAAAGAGTTATGTTCCATCCAGGCTTTAATTGCACAGACAAAAAAATCAATTTTGCACAGCAGTGCCTACCTATTACTATACTACTACTGCAGTGCGGGACGCTGCGATCTATGCACATTGGAACAACTCTACTAACGACGAAAGAGTTTCAAGTATTGTTTCAGTTAATGGAGTAGGAGAACAACAGTGAATGATATAAAACGTGATGCCGGCAAAATTGAAAAACGTGTCAAAAATGAAAACCACTAACGGCATTATTATTCTGTATTAATGCTAAAGTATCAATGTTATTGTTCTTCTGCACTGTCATTTCCTTTTTGAATTCTGCTACATTATGTTTTGCTAAAATATTGTGACGTGCTGGCAGCTTGTGATGCGCTGTTGGGGAGCAGAAATGGTGCAATGCTGTGTAAGCGATGGCACTGGCTGAAGGGCTCCTGTTTTGTAAGGGGCAGAGAAATTAGGAGAAAAAGGAAGATGCAGCAGTAAGAAGTTTTGAGTAGGGAGCCAGGAGACAATAATAAGGAGTGTTTGCAGTATAGAAAAAGACAGAGTGGTAGGAGATAAACTGATTGTTAAGGAAAGCTTCCTTTATGTTTTGGATATTATGCTAATTGTTACAATATTATATGAATAAATGCATTTTGTTATTACTTTATTATATTTTTGTTAATATAGTTTTGTTTTCTAAATAAATACAACTATTCACTAAACTAATCTACCGTATATCATTTTTAAAGTAGCTGTTCTGTTATTCATCATTTCTCTTATCTGTCACCACTTCAGTCCTGACCCCTGTTGGATAATCAAGGATTTACTGTAATATAAAAGAGGCATAGTACAGTTTAAAATATGCATCATTAGCCTGGTTTTTATATTACATCCTCGGTTCACCTATAAAATAAATTATATATATTATTAAAAAAAATTTCCCCTTGGGATTAATAAAGTATCTATCTATCTCTATCTATCTAAAACTAAGAATAACTTCTAGAGTAGTCCTATATTTACTCTAAAAACAAGAGACTAGATAACACTTGGCTTTTAGATACTTTTGGTGTCCCTGTACCTCAGATTCTATAGCTGCCATTAAAGGGCTTGCAGCTCCTTGGAAGCTTTATAGCTGCTTAATCCAGTATGTTCCCATTTTGGATTGCTTTACCTATTTTGTGTTGATGACAAATTCAAGTCATCCATCCATCCATTTTCCAACCCGCTGAATCCGAACACAGGGCAGGAACCAATCCCGGGCAGGGTGCCAACCCACCGCAGGACACACACAAACACACCAAGCACACACTAGGGCCAATTTAGAATCGTCAATCCACCTAACCTGCATGTCTTTGGACTGTGGGAGGAAACCCACGCAGACACGGGGAGAACATGCAAACTCCACACAGGGAGGACCCGGGTTCCTTAATTGTGAGGCAGCAGCATTACCACTGCGCCACCGTGCCACCCCAAATTCAAGTCATCCTCGTACCAAATGTAAAACCAAGGGGGACAGGGCCTTTGCAGCTGCTGCCCCTCGCCTGTGGAACTCTTTACCTCATCATATAAAGAAGTCGTCTACAATTGAACAGTTCAAAACAAGATTAAAAACTCACTTATTTTAACTTGCATTCAGTGACCTTCAGTAATACTGATGGTTTTCCTCTTTGTGATCATATAACATTATTTCTATTTATTATCTGTCTTATTTTATGCTCATATATTTTATTACTATTTATGTTTTATTGTTTATGTTTTTTTTATTTTTCTTTTATTCTATTATTGTAAAGCACTTTGGCCGCAGCATTACTATGTTGTTTTAAATGTGCTATATAAATAAATTGACATTGACATTGACATCCTGCCAGTCTCCCTTAAACCCACACTTGAATGTGCAACCTTGTCCAAGTGTTCCCAGCTAATGATCCAGAAGATCTTGCAACATCTTGTCATGTTTATTGGGCTTCTGTCTCACTCTCTCTTTTTTAGATGGACAGATACTGTATACCTAGGATCCTGGGGAAATATTAGTTGCCACCATCCTGGAATCCTTTCAAGAGTGTTCACAAATAATGCAAAAATCACTGATTGTCATTTTCATATCTTTCTTTCTGACTTTACACATGGAACAACCTGGAATACAAATTCCTCAAGAAGATTTATTGAAGATTTATCTCAGTTTTTGTTGAGAGATCTCAAAAATGCATATTTTGTCATTAGGGCCCACCTACATAAGATGGAGGCACACATTTTTTGCCCTAGGTATATGGGATTCACTTTCAATGAATGTCTTCATCAAAAATACTTAGGGATATTTAAAATAAGGACATGTTAAGATTTTTTAGCAATGTTCTTTGACTTACAAATTCTGTTTTATGCCTTTGTATATTTGGTTCTTGTCTGGTTCACTTGGTACTTCATCTCTACCTGTTAACGGACTTTGTTTTTGTGCCATACCCTCTGTAGTTGGTTTCCTGGTTGCAAACGACTGTTTGTCTCCATCTTATTCCTATTCAGCTAGGCTTCTATGTTTATAATACAGATGTGGGAGTTTGCTCGGTGCAGGGCAAGTGTCCTGCTAGTATGTCATATTAATCCTGCATTTCTGGTCTTTGTCTTTTACTGGCTGCCCACTGTGTCTTGTCTGTGTGTAACAAGTTTAGCATAAATGGGTAGTCTGTCATGCTATACATGAAAGGGGTGTGATGGAAATATTTGGAGTATTTGTTTCAGATTTTTTGAGAACAGAGCTGTACTCCAGTTCTCAATTTTTCCTATTGTCTTTAGACTTACTGCTCCTATCTGGTTGCAACAGTATGGCTCAAACAATGCTACAGCCTTAAAAAAATCCCTTTTTCTCTCACCAGACACAGTAATGTATATTTTATAAATTATATACTGTAATGTCAGTCTCGAAAAATCCATTAAAAAGGTTGTAAACCAAAAAGGTCACTATTGTATCTGTTAATGCCAGTGTGTGTGCATAGCGGGTCCTGCCCTTTCACTGGAGTACAAAATGCAAGCAGTCATTCAGTGGAGCTAAGGAACATTTTCATTTTAAATGCTCTAGTGTCAATTCAGCATTATGCCTCCAGGTGCTCATTTAATTGTAAGAGGCTCACAGGAAACAAGAGCTAAAAAAAGAAATCGACTGCATAATAGAGGAAATATCCAGTGTGATGGATATGCAGGTGAGCTAATTATCTATATAAAATGTTCAATTTAAGGAATTGCATCAGCTGATTCTCAATAAATTCTGCTTCTTTGCAAATGTTTAAGCAGATGATGAGGCCAAGTTATGACAAATGCTGGAGATATATATTTAAATGTATATATTTTCATGAATGTGAAAACAGGTAAGCTCTGGGAGTTTTGAGTTCATGCTGGGTTCCGATTTCATAGAATATGTACATTCCAAGTAAGACCAATTTGAAGGACCTGAACTGCACTGTCTTACAAGAAGGAAGGTTTAGAGGTGCATAATGAGCATTTACACTATGGTCTTATTTGGATCAAACTCTATATGATGCCACCAGGTTCTTAAACTCCAGCACAACCTTGGAACCTAGGCATCTAGTAGTTCATGAAACTGAACAAAAACCAGATATGCACACTGACACTTGATGAGGTGAAAACATAAAGATGTGTAAAAAAGGCCTATTTACAATTATTTACAAAGTCTACAAGTTCTGAAACTGTGCAAAAGAAAAAAAAGGAAAAAAAAAGCAAAGGTTGTCTTCCTCCAAATAATACAGTCCTGGAAGTATTTAAAAAGAAATCAAGATTAAAAAAGGAAAAAAAAAATCAAACATCAAATATATACTGTAAGAATTCACATCTTCTACTCCCCAGCAATTGCCTCTACACAGCTATTAATCAGTGGTCTACTCCAAAAAGCACTTGTTGCTACCCTCCTTGCTCACAAAATACTCTACAGATCAGATCAGCTCAAAGATGACCCCTTGCATCCGTGTGAGCGCTTGACATTCCTTCATGGTTTCCAATGTCCAATCATCTGTGATGCTTCGGGTGTCCTCCACTCATCTTGCACACAGTGACACTAGCTTCGAATATCCTCCTTTACCCAAAAGGAACTTACTATATTAGTGTAAACTTTGTCACACGCATGTGCATGTAATGCTTCTCCTGGTCCACTACTACTCTTTCTCTAACCTTGCTCGGGCCCTTCTCAGCATGTGTCCTGAGAACCTTATGCACTCTTTGCTCCATAATGGCAGACTACCACAGGGATGATGGTCTCATGTCTGTATGCATACATCTGTCCATAGGCCTCTGAATAGAATGCACGGTCGAGATGACCTGCTGCTGAAGCGTCTGCATGCTATAATGGAGACACTTCGCACTGCACCCACCATGTTTCTAAAGAAAGGTAAATGCAGCCATTAACTATGTATAAAGTTTTTAATTTATAAACAGTTAATATTTGAACACTGCTTGAAAACATGTTAATACTGTGGCACAGCTTGTCACATTTAGGCAGATGCAGTTTTTTAGAGTAATTACATGTAAAGGAGGAATTAGAAGATGGAGGTTTCTTAGGAGAAGAGGTAAGAACCATAGTGAAGCAAATGAGGTCAGAAAACAAAAGAACGAGCAAGCAAATTTGATGTCAATAGGCATAGGTACTGTATGGTAGAAAAATGGTCAGCATTCAATTGACAACGCAATACAAACAAGACAAATAAAAGGCTAAAATGAACTCAAAATCTGAAGCACAAAGACTAAAAAATTCAGATGGCCTAAGGCAAAAAATAAATAAAAAGGTTTTCTTCATAAACCCACAGGATTTAACACTGACACAAAATGCATGAAGAATGAACTCTGAGGGATGGATTACTGTACTATACAGTAATATTTATAAACTGACTTCAGGGTTTCAAGTGGAGAAATCCTGCCCTGTCGGTAGTTAGTGCAAGACAGAAACCAACCTTAGACAGGCGGCTGGTCTATTGTAGAGCCCGCTTTGGGTCAGTTTGGAATTGCCCATTAACATCAGACATATGCACAGTTGGAAAGAGGGAGGATAACTTCACTCAGATTTGTGCAGAATGCGAAGTCCACTCTGGCCACGACTAGGTACAGGATTCAAATCCAGGATGTTATATCTGTGAGGTTATCAGTATGTCTTTCAAAAAATGAATTATTATGACTAAATATTCCCAGCCCTATTATATAACTTTATTATAGTTAGAATCGCTATGTATAGAATAATTATAGGGAGATACTTTATTGTCACATGGACAAAGTACTGTACAGCAAAAGTTTTGCTTGCATGTTTTGATTAAAATGCATCACTAGTGCAATAATTAGTCACTATAAGTTCCTTACTTCAAAATGTCTTCCTTAACTGAAAAATATCGGAATACTAAGCAACATAACAAACATAAGACAAATATCTCAAACACTGAAAACACATTATACTAAGAAGAGAAATACTTTTACTTAAATGTGCAAGAATAAGAGAAAAGTGTGATCATCTCAAGAAGTCTGGAAGGTCCCAACAGGACTAAAGACTAAACTAAACTAAACTAAACTAAAGACTGTAATCAAACTTTGGAAAATAGGTCTTTCTTTCCAAAAAAGTTGAATGTCCTTGTAATCAGTAGGAAAGCCTTTCATTAAAGAACAGATTGCAAATGACAGGAGAAGCCTACACCCAGGTACTAAAATGGAATTATATGTCTGGATGTCAAACCACAGTGCAATTCAGGCAGACAACAAGCACCTAAAATGTGTAGTATTTTTGCAAGAATAAATATGTAAAGAATATATTAGTATTTGGATGAGTCCAGCAAGCGTATCTGTGTCTGAGTGAAGGTTTGTCTTGAAGCTAGAATACAATGGTGTACCATGACTTCATAAAATACTCAAGAATCACACATGCAGATGTAATGTAACCAGATATTGAAATGATACCATTACTTAAAATTAGCAGAATAAATGATCAGGTCAGGTGAAAAAAAAAAAAAAAAAAAAAAATTCGCTGCCTACAATTCTGGAAAGAGGTATATCTAATATACAGCTCCAGGACAGAAAAATGGAGAAAGGGGATTTTCAGAAACTTGATTTCAATCACAACTAAATGAAAGAACATTCATGTGTGAAGACTGTGCCTGCATCTGTGGGCAGAAAAGAAAAATGACTCTAGTGTTTGTGAGTAGCGAGAGAGAGAGAGAGAGAGAGGAGCACATCTGTGTTGTGGGAGTGTACGTGGTCAAGTATTCTTTGCAACATATGTTTTCAGAATTTTTGAATGTCCCACAAATATTTTCTAACAGTGTAAGTTGATTAACTGAATCTGATATTCAGAAATCAAATTTAAGTCAGAAGCAAGTTAAGATATACTGATATTGCTTTACACTAATAAATAAACAGTATTTTAACCAGCTGTCGCAAACTGAATTAATTTGCTAAAATATTAATAGTTTCTCAGATTTCTGGCAAAAGTTAGCAAACTCAGCTTAGTTCTATGATATTACACTGTAAACATACCCTTTAAGTTTTTTTAGTGTTGAAAGAAAAGGTGAAAATGATCTACTATTCCTGGTGGAATGGAAAAAAAACCACACCTCAGTGAAAAGATACATACAGCAATCCTGATATACCAGACGTGGCCTTAGGCTGTGCTCTTTGCCCCTAATGTTGCTGGGCCCCTCCTGTCAGTGTCTGTTGCTGTCCATCAGTCATGTGATTGGGCCAGCAAGCAAAGTGCTCCCTAGTACTTAGAGTTTACTATTTTTAATTAGTTTGTCGGATTATGAATTTTTACTTGTTTTTGCACTCTGCCTGTATGGGTTATGAATGCTAAAAATGCACTAATCTGCCCTAGCTGCTCATCCACGTCTTCACTGGGCATCCGCACTGTGCAGGTGGCACACTGCATTGCAGTACTGAGGCATGTCTTTTATCAGGAAGGCTGAAGAGGCTGCGCTTGAGCTCACCCCTCTATAGACAGGATAACAAATGGTGACATTAACCATCAAACTGAGCATTATACTGGGTTCAGAAAAGATAGGTTGACCACTGATCACATTTTCATATTAAGAACTATACATGAAAAATGCCATAAATACAATATAACTACCAGCGATTTATTGATTATAAAGAGGGCTTTGACGGGGTAGATAGAGGAGGCATAAAAAATATATTAGAAAACTTTACCAACGAAACTAAGAGATTTTATAATCACGACACTAAGAGATGAAAAGTAAAGCAAGGATACAAGGTCAGCTGTCAAAAAATGTTCATATTAATCAAGGACTTAGTCAAGGAAGATGTTCTGTCAGCAATGCTGTTTATTCTATGGTTAGAGTTTGTAGTGAGGAAGCTAAATATAAATCCAGGTAGTCATATTTATAATAGAATGACACAGTATTTAGCCAGCTGATGCCGTTATTCTGATTGCAAGAAACCAAAAAATAGCCTGATAGAGAAAGCTAGAGTCCTTGAATAATCAAACAGAACAGGTCTGCAAATCAATCCGGGTAAAAAAAGACAAAATATGTGCTAAGCACAAAAAGTAGGGTAAGAATTCGTGAAGTAGAATTATGGAACTACAACAATAAAAAATCAAATATTTAGGAGTAATTTATAACAAACTATGAGATACATATGGAAATTAAAGCAAGGCTAGCTACGGTAAGCAAGTACTCGTATTATGTTGTAAAAGGTCTATTGAAATCAAATCAATTGACCAGAAGGCTAAAGGTGCAGATTTATAATGTTATGATTAAATCAGCATTTCTGTATGGTGCTGAATGTTGGAAATTAACAAAATGTGGAGAACACACGCTGCGAACCTGGGAAAGAAAAGCCTTGAGGAAGATAATTTGGGTTCGTAAATGAATATGGAGAATGGAGAATATGAGCTAATAATAAAGTCATGAAGCTATATAAGCACATGGACCTAGTGAAAGAACAGAAAATCTGAAGTTTGCAAAGGCAGGGATACATGGAAATGTTATATGGTGATAGAACCCTTAAGAAACTAATAAATATTAACCCACACAGCAGCAGAAATGCTGAATGGCAAAGAAAGTAGTGGCTGAAGGAAGTAGAGGCTGATCTACAACAACTGGGAAGGGAATGAAATGCAACTGAGGCATTAAGAAGCTTACAATGGCATGGTATTTGTGCTGCTTATACTGTATGGAAAGGTTGTTTTAACCTGGTGATACTCTGTTTTGGTGTTAAGTACGTAATTATTACAGAGCATTGAATTCGATAAATATAATATATGATTAATATATCTTACATTATATCTTACACTTAAAGCATTAAATTGTCTGGTTGTATTTTTGCACTGTTATTTGGTTAACTCTGCTGTGGCTTCTGAGTAAAAGATCTGTTCTGATGTCTGCTCATAGTAGCACTGGCTTCTTGTCATAAACCTCTGTTCAAAAATCTGTTCTAAATCTGTTCAAACTAGTGATTAATAACGTCATCAGCACTGCTGCCATTCGTTTAACTTCTTTGGAAAATCAATACTTTACTAAAATAGTTTTCATAACCTTGAAGAATTAATTTGCTTTCCTATTCATATTGGAAATTCATATTGATATGTGTCCATCCCAAGCAAATACCTGCTTTAAGATTTGGTTTGGGTGATGCTTCTGAAACATTCCGTCCATTCTGTTACTTTAGTTTGAGAGAGCTTATTTCAGCTTGTATAGTTTGTGTATTGTATATTTTTGTTTTACACTTCCCGCAGTGTCTACTGTCAGCAAACAGATCCTCACATAGTCAGTATAAGCTATGGAAGCTTTCGTATGTAAGTGGTTTAAGTCTGAATGTGGCACCTGTACAAACAGCGGTTTGATGGTCTAAGTAACTTTCCATCACACATATTCTAGTTATAAAATGTTTAATAATCGAAAATAAAATATTTTTCTCTTTAGTGAAGTAAATACAAATTCTGAAATACTCCAACTTTTAAAACATTTAACGCAATCCCTGAACATGGCCAAATGATATGTTAATTGTACATTTTCTTTTTTTTTTTATTATTAATTTTATTGCAATCATTCCATACAAATCAATCAATTTTTACAAAAAGTAGGTTTGAGAACAAGTTGACCCCCACCCCTGAGAGAGAGAGCATGGCCAATGAGGTAAAACTTAAGGCTTGTAAACATACCTAAATTGATGAGTTTGATAAGCAATAGAGATGAATGGAGAAGAAAAAGAAATGCAGAAATAATTGCTTCCTCAATGCTTTAAAAGCTTATTCTAAAATATTATTCATTAGATCCTGCCATGTTTTGAAAAAAATCTGTACAGATCCTCTGAGTATTTGATTTTTTCCAATTTCAAATAGTATAAAACATCGGTTTCCCACTGACTTAAAAGAGGAGAGTTAGGATTCTTCCAGTTTAGCAAAATAAGTCTGCGTGCCAAAGGTGTAGTGAATGCAATCACAGTTTGTCCTTCTCCACTTTAAACCCATCTGGAAGAACCCCAAACACAGCTGTTAATGGGTTAGGAGGGATTGTGAGACCAAGGCTGTCTGAAAGGTAATTAAAAATTTTGGTTCAGAATGATGTTAATTTGGTGCAGGCCCAAAACATGTGACCCAGTGAGGTTGGGACTTGATTGCAGCATTCGTAGGTTGGATCCTGCCCTGGAAACATTTTGGAGAGTTTTAGGCAAGACAGATGTGCTCGATATATAATTTTGAGATGAATAATTGTATGCTTTGCGCATATGGAGCTCGCGTGAATTCTCTGCATTGCTATTATCCACTACTTTTGTACATTTGTATATTTGTATTTGTACATTTTCTAATCTGTTAAGAAAAAATAAAGTGCAGATTTTGCTACAATTACCGTAACTACACAAACTAAAAAAGAATAGTTTTTTGAAATTTAAATACTGTTAATGGTACCTATGCTAAAAAAATGTCAAAGTTTTATATTTGTTAATGTGAAATGTACTTTATGTTATGGACAGTTTATGATATTTTATATGATGTAGTAGCATGTTTGTGACTCTAAAAAACTGAATCATTTTAATGGTTTGCAAGAACCCAATATGGCTAAATTTCAAACTCTGTCCATGTTTTTGAGTGAGTCCTTTGATGGACAAATGTATGGTCTAAAGCTATTTTTTGCCTCCTGCAAACTACTATGTATATAATCTTTGGCTAACCCAACTCAGCAATCAATAACAAATGGAACTGGAAAATGGATGGATGAGCAAATGAAAAGAGATTTTTTGCCAGCCTGTGCAATGGTTTGGTTCCCTTCTGGGACATCAGCTTGTGACCTCTACACCCTCATGTGGTACACATAATGGGCTCATAAACTCCTGAGCACAATGGGTGGCCTGTCTTTTACTGCAAGGCAAATCATAATGTCATGCTCAGCTATTTTCTGTTAGCCACCTTAATAAAAGGATAAGTGTCTATGTGTCTGCCTGGTTGCTATGTCTCTGTTATTCCAAAAGATGAGGCATTACAAACATTTTAAATTACATTGCATTTGTTATTCTAATAGATGATGCACCACAAATATCAACACGGCTTTTATGAATTCCAATGACATATAACAGACACATATGCATTGCATGGTGCAATACAAACATTAACTCTAAGGTCTATATTGATTGATTATTGATCTTAGCAGAGTATTGCCACCATGTACTGTTTGAAAATATTTCACAGTACAGTACTTGCATATTAATTTTACCAAAGAAACTGTTATCATGGATATATCATATTTAATCATTTATTTTCAACCTGTAGCCTAGGTCACAAAAAAACTGGATCATTGTGAGGATGACATTTATGTCTTACTCATGTCTGTTGGAAGAAAAATTAATATTCTATGCCATTCTGTAGTACACTGTGAGCTCAGAGATTTATCTTGGGTGAACTAGTCAAGTGTTACATCAAATAGCTGTATGTTTTGTTGAACGGCAGTAAAGGAGGGGATTACTTTACTTTACTCCCTCAGATGTCTGAGGAAAGCTTGGATTTCTCCATCTGTTCTCATTAATTTCCACAGGTGCACAGCAGTCTGTCCTCACTGGCTGCATAACATTTTGGTATGGACCTTTTCAGCCCAGTGCTGCTAAACACTGCAGAGGGTGCAGAGGACAGTAAAGAATATTATAGGCACCCAGATATCTTCCATTCAGGACTTACATAACATACTATGCCTTAAAAAGGCAAACACAATTATTAATGTTGCTTTCTAGGAAATGGTACTGGATCTTTTATACTTACATCAGGATATTCAGGTAAAATTTCTATTCACAACTCATAAGTTTCCTGAACTGTTAGTCATAATAGTAAATAATTGTATAGAGTATATAATTTTATATATGTTGCACTGTATGCATGTTGTTTATTTATTTTTGTTTACTTTTTTAAGTGTACATGTATCCCTTTTGGAACTGAATCACTGTCTCTATTTTGAAGAGACATGCAAGTAAGAATTTCATTGTAATACGAGGGATGTACAAAAACTTTCCGCACTTTTTTTTAATTTATTAAGAATTTCAAAAACAAATTACATCACTTTTCTACATAGTTACCTTCCTTTGTGATGCAATTTTCCCACCGTCGTATCAACATTTTAATGCCATCAGCAAAAAATGTTTTTGGTTCAGCACATAGCCACTGATGCACCGCTGTTTTCACATCAAGGTTCTTTCTTCATTCCTTGTGGTCGTGGGTGCGGCTGGACGTTCGGAGTGCTCTGCATCCGTCACACTAGTACAGCCATTTTCAAACATTTCAATACACTCATAGATGACTCTATGAGAAAGAACTTCATCCCCATACTGAGTACACATGCGGAGATGAATTTGTGCTCCCGGCACACCTGCCCACAAAATGCGTATGACAGAATGCTGTTCCTCTTTAGTACAATTTATAAGTTTTGCAGCCATCTTCACCACAGACGTGTCCGGAGGCAGGAGGAAAGAAGGAAGGTACAGAGAGTGAACTGAGGGTAGGAACTTTGAATGTTGGCAGTATGACTGGTAACGGGAGAGAGTTAGCTGATGTGATGGAGAGAAGGACGGTTGATATATTGTGTGCGCAAGAGACTGAACGGGAGGGGAGTAAGGCCAGGTGGATCGGAGGTGGATTCAAATTGTCCTCTCATGGCATGGATGGGAAGAGAAATGGGGCAGGGGTTATTCTGAAGGAACAGTATGTCAAGAATGCTTTGGAGATGAAAAGAGTGTCAGACAGACCGATGATTATGAAGCTGGAAATTGAAGGTGTGATGATGCTGAGAAAGATGTGCAGCAAGTTAGGGTGATAAAAGATAGAGATGGAAATGCACTGACAAGTGAGGAGAGTGTGTTGAGCAGATGGAAAGAGTACTCTGAGAGGCTGATTAATGAAGAGAATGAGAGAGAGAGAGAGACGGTTTCATGATGTGATGGTTTGGTGCAATTTTTGCTCTGAGGGTATTGATGAGGAAGTATAAAGAAGGCCAGAAGGAGTTACACTGAGTCTTTGTGGATCTGGAGAAAACAAATGACAGGGTGCCCCGAGAGGAGTTGTGGTATTGTATGAAGAAGTCGGGAGTGGCAGAAGTATGTAAAGTTGTATATTATATGTACGAGGAACTGTGACAGTGGTGAAGTCTGTGGTAGGAGTGATGGATGCATTCAACATGGAGGTGGGATTACATCAGGGATCAGCTCTGAACCCTTTCTTATTTGCAATGGTGATGGACAGGTGGACAGATGAGATTAGACAGGAGTCCCCGTGGACTGTGATTTTTGCTGATGACATTGTGATCTGTAGCGAGTGTATGGAGCAGGTTGAGGAGACCCTGGAGAGGTGGAGATATGCTGTAGAGAACAGAGGAATGAAGGTCAGTAGAAACAAGATAGAATACATGTGTGTAAATAAAAGGGAAGTCAGTGGAATGATGAGGATACAGGGAGAAGAATTGGCAAAGGTGGATGAGTTTTGAGATCAACAGTACAGAGTAAGGGGGATTGTGGAAGGGAGGTGAAAAAGAGAGTGTAGGCACAGTGGAATGGGTGGAGAAGAGTTTCAGGAGTAATCTGTGACAGGTGGCATCAGCAAGACTTGAAGAGAAAGTCTACAGGATGGTAGTGAGACCAGCTATGTTATATGGCTTAAAAACGGTGGCAGGAGACAGAGCTGGAGGTGGCAGAGTTAAAGATGTTAAGATTTGCATTGAGTGTGACAAGGATTGATAGGATTAGAAATGAGTACATTAGAAGGTCAGCTCAGGTTGGACAGTTTGGAGACAAAGTCAGAGAAGTGAGGTTGCGTTGGTTTGGACATGTGCAGAGGAGAGATGCTGGGTATATTAGGAAAAGGATGCTAAGGATAGAGCTGCCACGCAAGAGGAAGGCCTAAGAGAAGGTTTATGGATATGGTGAGAGGGGACATGCAGGTGATGTGTGTAACAGAGCAAGATGCAGAGGACAGGATGATATGGAAAAAGATGATGCGCTATAGCAACTCCTAACGGGAGCAGCCAAAAGAGGAAGAAGAAGAAAACGCTTAACTTTAGATCGCAAATGCGTATATCCTGTTTGTGAAGAAAACTTTGATTTTAAAAATATCAAACTTTTCCTTTAATTGGAAGTATAGCTATCGACACAAAGAGGGCTGGTATTTTTCTGGACAAGGGTTGGAATAGGTAACTTGGAAGAGCCTACATCTGTAAAAATTAACATTTTGAAGCCAACATTAAACTGGCAGCAAGTGAATGGCTAAAGGTGATAGAAGCTAACACTGTATATGAACAGTCTGAGACATATGTAATACTCATAAAAGTAGATACTTAGGGAGTGTTATTAGGGCAGGGACACAAAACCAGTCAATGACATGGATACTTGCCTAAGGCTTATCATCTTGATGGTGATGCTAAATTTCAGTACATTTCCATGGAATATATAAACTATTGAATCATGCTCATCTTGGGAGTGTTGTAAAGAGATGAATACCAATGCTTCCAACCACACAGGATAAAATGGTAAAATCAGTGAAATGATGTCAGGTATTTCAGCTAGTGCTCCTGAACTGGAGTTCATAAACCAAAGATCTGAGGGTAGCATGATGGGAGGGTTTTCTAGGGCAACAGCATACTAGTGTTAGCCTTAAGCTAGGAGTCCTTCAAATTACAGGCATCATGTTGCATTGTAGGGTCTGCTTTTCTGAGGATGACTGCTCACATAGAGAACTTACAGTGTAACTAGGAGTCAGAGATATACGAGTATTAAAGAGCAGTGGTGAATCCTTAACAGAGGTGGGTAGAGAGCCAAAAATTGTACTCAAGTAAGAGTAGCGTTACTTCAAAATAGCATTACTCAAGTAGAAGTAAAAAGTAGTCATCCAAAAAATTACTCAAGTAAGAGTAAAAAAGTATTTGGTGAAAAGACTACTCAAGTACTGAGTAACTGTTTGATCATAATAAATGATTTATTTTTTAGAAATGTTGTAATAAGACAGACAAAAATATAAAATAATGTGCAAATCTACTATTTCCAAATAATAAAATAAAAAATCAGTTAAAATAAATAACATCTTTACAAAATAAAGATGCACAAATAACACAAAGTTCCAAATCTCAGTTTTTCACAACAAAGCTTCTGAAGCCAATACCTACAGTAGGTAACGTGTATGTCTGAACAGTGCAAACTACTTACAGTGACAAGATATACTGTACACTGACAGTATAATACTGCATATTCACTTGTCCTCCAAATAGCACAGCTGATAGAAAATAACATTAGAACAAGGCAGCTTGTGCACGTACAAGAAGTCTCACTTTACCTTGACTCTCTGTGTCTGTGCATGTTTGGTTAAAACATGCTTGTTCTTCACTCAGTGAAGTGATGGTTAAGATTCAGCAGGAGTTGGCTCTCATTTTTCATGTATTCATTCTTTCCCAGTCCGCTGTCTGTGAGGAGTTTGTGCCGCTATGCTGCCACAGTTTGTGTGTGGTCATGTGACTTCATGGCTACGTCTGATTTGTGAAACGGAGCCATGTGATCATTGTTGCTACATCTGATTGCTGAAATGGAGTCTTGTGATTATTGTTGCTATGTCTGATTGGTGAAACGGAATCTTGTGATTATTGTTGCTACGTCTGATTGGTGAAACAGTCATGCAGTAGATCCACTGGTGGCTTCTCTCTGGCAAAAATACTGTATAGCGTATCTAACGGAAAAAGTAACGATTCGAGTGTTGCTCAATGTAGCGGAGTAAGAATAGCGTTTCTTCTTCATTAATGTACTCAAATAAAAGTAAAAAGTATGGTGCAGTAAAACTACTCTTAGAAGTACAATTTTTTTTAAAAGTTACTCAAGTAAATGTAACGGAGTAAATGTAACTCATTACTATCCACCTCTGATCCTTACACACTAATCGCATTGTCTCTACAATTGCTCATTGGCGGGAAGGGAGTGTGATATCAAATGGCGGTAACTGACTGTTCTGTGCTTTTGTCTATGACAGATCAGTAGATATTTTATCTACAGCGACTAGTTGGACTAATTCCCAAATGGAGAGTCTAATATTTTGTGTGTTATTCATACAGTGTTTGACAGAAAATAAAAGCAAAATGATGCAGTACTCAAATAGGTCCTTTTGCATTATTTGACATTTTTATTCAGATACACAGTTGGATGCTGCTTGCTAACTAGGGTCATCTAAGCTCCTTGGATTAAGAAATTAACCATGCAAATCAGGCATTATGTTTTCATGGAAGAATCTGATAGTGACCCTATCCTAACCTTAGGACTTTAAAGGTAGACCTGAGTATCTACAAAACTTTGACTTTTGTTCTACTAAGTCACACTTACCAGCCTGTCGTGGAGATGCAGCTTCAGTCTGCAGTTCCACTTTTGGTCACTATCAAGATGAACTAGGGTAGATTGCATCTATGATTCTCTTGACATCTAGACCCCAGTTGATTTATTAGAAAATACTTAAAGCAAAGCAAAGAAGCTGGTTCAAAAGTTTATTTAGTCATTTCAGAATGATTCTCTAAAATAAGGTTGTTAATGTGACAAAAGCAGGAGCCAAGCAAATGGATATGACAATTCATAACTATGTAAGTTGGATGTAAAGCAGCTTTTTTCTTCTAGACATGTAAGAACCCAAAGTGCCTATGCTTCAGAGCTGAAAGGTCTTGTATCCACCATAGAGTGTGGATGGACCCTGTATTTATGCTGGTGTTATGCTTCCTTACTGTGCCCCTTGGACAAATAGGGCATTACAGTTTACGAGCCAGCTTGGTTCCCATGTGCATGCCTCATGACATTGAGCCAATCCTGATCATTCATGACCTATGTTCTTGAACCTTCTTCCAAACAATGTTCTACTCTTGGCTGGGGTCTGTGGCAAAACGTACCTTTTGGCCTTTGCAAACCTTACCCGGTGGTTAAGGTGTTAAGGTACATAAAGTGTCAAGCTGGCCTACTTCAAGTTACTCTTGTGACCGGTTAGCAAACAATTTGAGATTGTCTATAAATTGAACAATTACAATGGAACTTTCCTTGGGAATACAATAAAGTTTTTTTAATACATACTTTATCATTATAAAGGTATTTAAAAATAAAAAACTGCACACCAAACACTTCTCACAGTCTCTTCCCATAATAGATTGCTGCCCTGCTATTCACAACTCATTCACAGAATATGAATAAATGTTTATTGATATTAGATCGCCTAGTTTCTCTTCAACAGCAAATTTAAATCCATCCTGTCATTTCCCATTTTGTTATATTTCCATTATCAATTATTGATAGCAGTGTTGTAATATTTGATACCTAGTTCACAATAACATAAAAATAAAACAGAAAAATGAATCTTTTTGACTTTACTGTCAACAGATGACTAACTATTGATCCAAGGACACAACACTCACATCCCTAGCTTTACATAAATTAAGGATAAATAATAGCCATGACAAAATGCAGCTCCACAACTTGCATTTTTAATACTTAATACTGGCACAGAGAAACTCTGAAACATAAACATTTATTGATGTAGTTCAGTTTCACTACTACTGAACAGCTTATTTCATCTAGATATGCATCATACGTTTATTGTCAGAAGTGGTTTACATTACCTTTCAGTAATCGTTTCCCTCAGGCCGCTAGCTACACCCTTCATGACTGTACTGGCTTTGGGAGTAAGCACAACTTGTGATACAAAGAACGTCCCCTTTCTGCGGCGCTCCTTAATGGTTGATTGCAGGAACTGAATTAGTTTATCTGGGTCAGTGGTATTAGCCCACGGAGAAGGCATCATCTGGCCAGGCCAGAGAAAAGGTACTTCCAAAGCAACAGGATTGTGATAAAAGACTAGAACTTGATATTCTTTTTCCCACAAATACTTGAGACTGACCTCCTGAGCAAATATAGCAGGACAGAGCTTATTCCCAAAAATCTCATGGAGCATATGGACCAGCTTCTCATGGTGGGAGTTCTGCATTCCATAAAAGTGATTAAAATCCAAGAAAACCACTTCTCTTAAGTGGGATGCTAAAAAAGTATTGATTTGCTCCAGACCTTCCTTAACTTTTGCACTGAACAAGCCGTGTGCAAAATAAAGTTCGTTGTCAGGGTCTCTAGGTTTAGTTGATATGCGCAAATCAAAAAATCGAATTCCAGCCTCCAGCTGATGTGAAAAGTTCATTGTCTGGGTTGCCAGCCATTTTCTCATCAGTTTTTTTGCTACAGTTCCAAAGACAGATACGAAGTTCTGGACAGTTTCTGGTTGTTCTGGACCAACTGGAGATGCCTCGTCAATGTAGAAGCTAAAGGAGTCATGAGAGCCTGAGAAAAAATGAATAAATGGGCATTAGGATATATCAATTAGGGCTAATTTATTAATTGAAGCATAATTAATATTTAAGAAAAAATTAAAATAAGATCGACTCTACAGGTATACACATGCTTCATTTCATATTTATGATCCTCTTACTCATATATCAATAAATTGTTGACAACATTTTACATTTATTTATTTATGTAGCAAATAACATGGGCAACCAGTATATGGGTAGATGATTATATTAATTATGATTCAATAGCTGCAAAAATAAATGGACCATGATCAACATTATTTGCATTACTACAGAAGCATACTAAATATACAGTATATATAATATAGTTTTACACTGTACTTAAAAGAAGAATATTATAAAGTAAAGCCAGTTTTAGAAAATTCAGTTATCTTTGAAGTTTCATGACCAGGCCTCCAATGTGACAGCCTGGTGCTAAAACTGCCATTGGCATCTCTAATTTTTTTATGTTCTCTTGGGTGTCCCTCTGATGTTTTGCTTTGTGCATGCAATATTGATTTTGTAGGAATAAGCACAAGCAATTCCCCAGTTCCTCCCTTTTTTTACAGTACAGTATGCTGAAGACTATTTCACTTTTTGATAAAAAAGAATGTACTGCTCAGAAGGGAATAGTACTGCAGGAAGATGATTTCAGTTAAGGCAGTTGCACACCAGAGTCACCTTGATGATTTTCACTGAAAAGTGTTCAAAACCAACTAGTTGCACAAGTGTCAGGGGACACTTCTTAATTTTTTTTCCTTCAAAAGTGCTGATTGGCAAAAATCAAAAAAAAGTTTTAGTACATGTGAGTGGGCAGCCCAGGCTACAAGCACACTTCAGCATCCCATGTTTGTGTACATATGCCGACATTTCTCATCTGTCACTCACTGCTTGACACTCTCAGAACTGTTATGTGGGGTCCAGTGAAATGCTACTGCAGGAAGCAATGGAGAGCAACAAGTTCTTGTCCACCATCGACGTTTTTCAAGGAATGTCACATGCAAATGATATAAAATTACACTGACAAGGAATTGCTGTTTGTCAGCAGCAGTCTGTGGATTGCCAACTAGCCACTCACTTCCCTCTACCCACAATCATGTTAAACCAGGAAGGAGTGTAGTACCCTGAGAACTTCACATTCCACATCTATTAATTTATTCACTGTTTCCCCAGATTCTGAGAAGGACTGGCAGTTACTAATATTCTAGTTTTGGCCGGAATACCTTTGGATTCATCAATCCCTGGAGAGATGTGAAAGAGTGGAGACGCCTTATTTGGAAGGTGATTTTGAAAATGAAGGAACGTTGATTGTTTTACTAAAGAGAGGAGCAAATTTGTTACAAAATAACTGAGTGGTCTGGTGAGTGGCAAAACAGCAGGCTAAAGAACATGGTGCAGTCAGAGATGGAGCCCAAGGAGAGGGAGAACACATGCCTCCAGGAAGTAACAACATGTGCTACCTGGCCAGGACATGAAAGAAAAATTGCTAGGGGGTGGTTAACCCTGCATGGTTGTTGGTTGTGGCTGAGAGGCAAACTAGGAGAAAGTATGTAAATTTTCCTTTACTAGGAGGCTAGTAAACCAGATGTTCACAAGTGTTACAAAAGAAGAGAAGAGCTAGAGAAGAAATAAAAATAAAACAAAATAACACATTTATATAGTGTTGCTCTAGCTACTAGCACTTTACATAAGACAGTGGAGAGCTACTTCAAACAACATCAACGTGCAGCCATTACTGTGCCAGTGCACTCAACATACATTGGTTATTAAGTGATGAAGGGATGAGAAAGGCAGCCAATTAGAGCAGGGGATGATTAGGGGGCCAGAATGGATAAGGCAGTGATGGGTAATTTAGCTAAGACATCAGAGTACACAATACTCTTTGTTAAAAGATACACAGGGATCTTTTATGATCACAGAGAGTCAGGACATCAATTTTGCATCTCATCCAAAGTAAGGCACTACTTTTTTCAGCACAGTGTCCCCATCATTGTATTGGAACACTGGGATCCATGTATAGACCACACAGTAAGGGCACCCTCATGGTCTCTCATCAAAGAACTGGATGGGCTCAAACCTGCTTAGATTCAGGTGGATTGTCTATTCTGAAGTGCAGGTAATATGGCTGCATGTTGGTGGTGGCCACCAGATGTCAAGCTGTCCCAGGAAGGAAAATATGGTGTCCTTCTAACACAGCAGACACTTAGATAACTGATTTGGAGACCTCTCACTTTTTATCTTTGATCGAATTTATTAAAAGCATATACCATTCCATACAATCAAGTTAAACTTAACAAAACTAAATTCAATTCAACCCCCGCCCATGAGAAAGAGAGGAAGGCCAACAGCCAGAGTAAAATTTTGAGAGTAGAATAGAGGGAAAGAAGTCCTTCTCCCCAATTTAAATGCTTATTCTAAAATATTATTGATTAGATCCTGCCAGATTTAAAAAAAGATTTGAACAGATCCTCTAAGAGAGAACTGGATTGATTACAATTTCATATAGTATATAACATCAGATGCCCAATGACTTAAAAAAGGTGGGCTAGGATTCTTCTAGTTGAGCAACATAAGTCTATGTGCTAATAGTGAAGTAGAGGCAATTGCAATTTGTCTGTCCTTCTCCACTTTAAGCCCATCTGGAAGTACACCAAACACAGCTGTTAGTGGATTAGGAGGGCTTGTCACACCAAGGCTGTCTGATAGGCATTTAAATTTTTTTTGTCCAGAATGATGTTAATTTGGTACATGGCCAAAACATGCGGCCCAGTGATGCTAGAGCTCGATTGCAACATTTGCAGGTTGGATCTTGCCCTGGAACCATTTTGGACCTCTCACTTTCATGGCAATTAAGATTTTAAGGGGTCAGTACACCAGGGTAAAACTACCACAGGTGCCTTTACTGCCCCTGAACGGCTTAATTTTTAGATATGGTTTGAAGCTGCTGGACAGCTAGAGAGAGAATTAGTGCAGAGTTAGGGGTTATGTGGTGGGTAAACAAGAAGAGGTATAAGTAGAAGTTCCCTACCTGATTAACAAGGATAAAACCTATTTAGGTAAACTGTGGGACTACAATAGTTTTGTTTCCGTCTCTTCCGATTATTTGCAGAACTTTTGTGTTTTGCTTTTGGAAATCCTCCTCCTCAGTTTTGTTGTAAAATAAACCAGTTACTTTTTTTCTGTCTTTGGCATTATTCTGAGAGCAGGAGCACCATAAAAATATCTTGTAGTGGAGATCTAAACTGATCTTTTCTACACAGAATAAGTATACCTTGGCCAAATAACTGTGACAGTGTCAAAATTATTATAAAAACACTTTAATAAATAATAACAAATAAATGAAATATTCAATCATAAAATATAGTAAGAGCATCTACCATCCATCCATCCATTATCCAACCCACTATATCCTATCACAGGTTCACGGGGGTCTGCTGGAGCCAATCCCAGCCAACACAGGGCACAAGGCAGAAACAAATCCCGGGCAGGGCGCCAGCCCATCGCAGGACACACACACACACACTCACACACACCCACACACCAAGCACACACTAGGGACAATGTAGGATCACCAATGCAATTAAACCTGCATGCCTTTGGACTGTGGGAGGAAACCGGAGCACCCGGAGGAAACCCACGCAGACACAGGGAGAACATGCAAACTCCACACAGGGAGAACCCGGAAAACGAACCCAGGTCTCTGTACTGCGAGGCAAGAGCATCTAAGTTCTGTGTAAACAAAGAGGCCATATCTTTATGTGCAGAACAAGAAGACATAGACTCCTTCATCTCTGACCTTTTGGAAGTCTTCAGAGATTTACAAAGGTGATATCTACCCCTTATAATGTATGTGCTCTCCAGGCCTGATGTATATCCTTATGTTTATATACAAACCAACTGACCCACAATAAAAAACCCATTAGGTTTGAGTAGATGAGTGTATTTTATATTTGTACTAAAAAGGTGGTGTTTTATCCATCATTACACTCCCCAGGGAAGTCATCTTTGTCTTTCTTTTTTTTTGATTGCATTTTTCACAGGTCTAAAATAGAAGAATTTTGTAATGATAAATATTAGTGTGTGGTGTCATTTCAGTCCATTTCAAACCTTGCACACAAGTATTTTTGCCAATGAGTTTAAAATAACACCTTAGTATTTAGTTTATAATGCAGTGAGGGTTCATCTTAACATTCATCTGTAAAAAGAAAACATCTTGTTGGTGGGATAATTCATTTGTTCATTACAGCATAACAGAAGGTTGGAGTGTGCCCACCATAAGGCACCTTTAGGTCAGTTCAGGTTAGATGGATTGGTGATGCTAATTTGGCATTTTTATGTGTGTGTGTGTGTGTTTACCTTGCAACTGACTGGCGCATTGTCCAGGAACAGTGGATGGCTGGATTGATGGACAAACATCAAGTGTTTCATTTGTGATCTTAAAATCTAAGAACTTAGAGAAAACGTTATGCGGATAAAGAGTTAAGATACAGAGTGCAGGGATAAGTTCATTCAGGTAGAGCATCAAAATAAAAAATCTGAGGATCAAAGTAGTCCCTGGCTCTCATAGAATGAATCACTGAACACCCCCTTCATGGTCACAATACAGTAATTAAACAAGTTTTACGAATATTTTCTTTATATCCCTAATGGTGGAAGTATATGCATTGGCTTCCAACAAAAATGGAACTGGATAGGCAGGTTAGAAAATAGATGGCTGCCTGAATTTAGTGGAAGGAAGAGTCCACAAAAAATCCTGTGGGTCTGAGCAAGCAAGAAACCATAGGTTTGAAAACATTAGAAAAAAAACAACTAATTGTGTGTGGTAAGCAGTATTTTCTTTAAAAATCTAATTTTGGTTAAAAATAATGCCAATATTAATATATAAAATATGTATTTTTGGCTTATAGTTATTTGTAATAATCTTTGTAAACTATAAATGAAGAATACTGAAATATCTTCCTGAAAGTATACAGTATGCCTCTTTTCTTACTGCTTATATCTGCTTTTATATTACAGATTTGTAAAAGTTTGATTTCACAGGAAACAGAGTTTCTAATTAATAATGTATTATGTCTTTTTGTTTAATCATCTTTCCAAGTACAAATGTCAGTGAGTTTGGCTTCAGCATTAAATGGAAATCTACACTATTAAAGCAATTATTAAAATAAATTATTAATTTGCTCAGGCAATTGAACATAATGAAAGTTAAAATGAAGAATTCCAGCTCACTTCCATAACGCTCTTTAAAAATCTGTGCGCATTTTACACACTTTTACACATAAATATAATTATATTTAAGGTTTGAAATTTTTACTGGACGTCAAATATTTATATCTCCTATCCAAAATAAGGAATGAATAGTTAAGAATTAATTTGCTACAATTAGTTCTCAAGCTCACTTCTTTTTATCCAAACCATTTTCTTTTAATCATGAAATTTTTTTATTTTTAAATGTATGGTTTGTTTGTTAATTATTTATTATTATGAAATTAGTGTTACCATGGCTACATGCCAGATGACAAAAAAAATCTGTGGCTAACATGACAGTGCACAAACCTTCTTCCCATGGGCTACTGTTTTAAATATTAGTACTTTGTAAATTTTTCCTTGGTTTAGTAATTTTTTTTGGAGTTTTTAATGTTTTTATTGGGGCTTTAAATCATAAAGAACTTTGTTCATTTTTGTTTTTTACTTTCATTTTATTTTTTGTCTTGATATTATTGTCAAGTTTTTGGTACAATGCCATCTTGTTTTTAGCGAGTGCTGCCATTTTGAGCATTCATTGACACAATGCAAAAACTTTTTGTTAGGGTCAAGCCCCTGGAAGGTGCAATGATGCTTAAGATGGCTCTGCATATCTATCTGTGTGCAAAATTGTAGATATTTTAACAAAGACTACAGCGCCCTTTCCTTTTGATTCTATGGTGTTACAGACTCTAGTTAGTTTTCTGAAACTTTGAGTTTAGTTCACAGATTGGGTTTGGACTAATAATCATTCAGTTATTCTGATTTTGACCCCGGCTTGTGTTTTTGGTGTACAGTTTCATCTCCTGGTCCTACTCTACTGCCCACTACCTACCAGATTACATTCAGTGGCAGATCAGCTGCCTTGTCAGTTACTCCTGCATCTGCTCATTGTCAACTTGCTGCAAGATAGATGAATCTTTATATATACACAGAATATGACTGGAACACAGACCAGAATTAATAAAAATAAATAAAATTTAAAAAGAAAGGAAACTGAGTCAGAAGTCAAACTGAGGCATTATGCAGGCATATTGCTGCTGATATAAAGGAGTCCCAGTAGAGTTTCTTGACATGCTTCTGCTGAATAATTCGCTGCTTGAAAGCCCTCAGTGTTAGATTGTCAGAGAGAGGATGTGCAACATTGTTCATAATGACACTCAGTTTTGTTTAAATGATCTCCTTTGCTAATACCTCCAGAAGGTGCAGAGTGCATGCCCTAAATGAGCCTGCCCTTTTAATTAGCTTGTTGATTTGGTGGAATTCTCTTGAAATGATGTTACCAACACAGCACAACACAGTGTAGAAAATTTCACAGGCCATCACAAAGTTGTAGAAAATGTGAAGGATGTCACTTCCCACATTAAAGGAACATAGTCTCCTGAAGAAAAAGAAACTACTCTGCTCTTTCTTATATAGTTCCTGTGTTTCTGTGACTAGTCCAACCTATCATTGATGTGGACCCCCAAATACTTTTAGGAGCCCACTACCTCTACATCCATTGACCATTTGGTGAGGCAAAAGTCAAAAACCAATTCTTTGGTTTTGTACCAAGAAACACAATTCTCCACCTGACTCCTATACTCTGTCTCATCCCCCTTATCAATACATCTAATAGGTGCAGAGTCACCTAAGAATTTCTGTAAGTGACATGACTTGGCATTATGTTTATAGTCTGAGGTAGTGCAGAGATAAGGAGCCAGGAATGTTTCTTGTGGTGCTCCAGTGTTGCTCACATCCATATCAGAGACACAGTCTTTGAATTTCACAAATTGCGTTCTGCCCAACAGATTATTATTATATATAATTAGTCCATTATCCAGGACACCATAGGTTCATCCACCTGCATATCTCTGACCTAATCCCTTAACAGGGAGGACTGGATTGTATCAGGAACAACTAAACAGGAATAATCTTAACCTAAAAGAATTTATAATTTAATAGAGTGAATAGACCCACTATTACAGCATGCCTCTTTGCTATATGTTTCATAAAAGATAAATATATGCTGTTTTCTATTTCAGGCTAAGACTACACACAAGTCATCTAAATTCTTATGGAGGTCAGTTAAAGGTAAGAATTGTCAGCAAAATAAAGAGCTGGTTGGGATCGTAAATAGAAATAACGGTTCTCAAATGCCAATGAAGGAACCTGCATGTTCTCAAAACTAACAAAGGTGACAATATGAAAAACCTAAAGCTTTAATTCCTCTAATCATACTGATGTCAAAATGTGCAGAGGAATGTCAAGGTCTGGCCAAATTACTGAGCACACTTACATCAAAAATTTTACAATAGCCAGATTGTCAAAACTAAACACAAGGTGTTTCCTATGAACTTGAATTACACCCCCTAATCTTTTTCATATTCCACCTCACTACATTTGATTGTGTCGAGTACTGTTGCACTGGTAGGCACTCCTGACCAAGCCACATTTAAATTTATACATTTTCCTCATATCAGATGCATTACTTCCTTCATATACTATGGCTTCTTTCCAAATCCCTGAAATTCTCTGGTTAGTTTGATTGCAACCATCATGCAGCTGGTCCTGCATCTGTTGGTGAATGTGAGCCCTGCACACATTTGCTGCTGGTACTAAAGTCTCTAGCCTACTATAATCCTCAATGAGCAAGTTGAGGAAAAGGATGGATGGATAGGTGGATATAACTTTCTACTCTTATTCTTTTCAATTAATTTAATGTTTTCTGTTCCTTTCTTTGCTTAGTATTTTGTGTTTTGAAATTTGAGATTCTTTTTGGATTTAATTGGATTACTAATATGACAAATACATCAATTTTAATTAATTATAGTTTATTTTTTTGCCATAATTCTGTTAAATTCCTCAAGTTTTTCTTGATTTTATAATCTATTCACCATTCGTGAAAAAACTGCTGAGTGCCAAGTCTAAAATTATTCTGAATAAAGCAGTAGGTATTAGGAGGATTTCAAATTGCACGAACACTGCAAAAACTAATACCTAACAGCTTAAGCAGCCTGTGTAAACAAACAGTGTACTAAGTCAAATGGCAAGTAACAAAGCACGAGACTCAGGAAACATGCAAAGCTATTGTGGACACAAGGCTCATGATAAACTGGGATTTTGCTCAGGAAAAGGTAAGACATTCTTGAAAGGAAGATAATAAGATTTCAGACTAGCAATGGCAAACTGGTATTTGAAGGAGTGTCACAGAGAAACACAATATGAAAAAAAAATCATATATCAAAATATGTTCACAGAGAAATGTGATTAAGCTCAACTGCACAGGGCTTTCATATAAATATCATTCCTTTGCTTTCATAAAACAGTTTAAAGGGTGAGGTTAAAATAGAGCCAGATATCTCATACATCATACCCCACGTTACCATATTGTGCAAGCTAAAATATATATACAGAGACAGGTAATGTGCATGGATTTTATACTGTAGATATCTATGAAAACACTGTGCTTCATGTTATCCATGTCATGGATGTGAAGTCATATATGTGAGCCTGGTAACTGACTAAAAGGCACCAGTTTTATGGCTATATGGTTGTAGAGGAATGGTAAATACAGACAATTTAGAACATACTCTAACCCTATTTCTCTTGCAAAAGGATGAATGAGGACCCACATGAGGTTGCCACTTCTGGTCTAAGATGACCATTGTCTTCTGACCGTGAAGCTGACCTGACCACATTAGCCTGGACATATACTGATGATGCTATCTTTATTTGCAGAAAATATTTTTTTCTCATAAAAACAGAGAATCAATTTGAATCTTTAACATTAATGATCTGTATTGTAGCATTTATGAAAGGGTTTCTTAACGCTTAAACATAAACAAAATTATTTTTCTGCTGGGTGCACCATTTATCTAAAACTAAATTGAGTCTAACATGCACCAGCTTTGTGTTTTGTGATTATCAATTGGCAACAAATAATGTAGCAGTTGGGCATTACTGGAAAGTTTACAGAGTCAATTAATCAATGAGGTATCTGTTTGGTGAAACATAACGTGCTGTGGTTAAAGTAAGAAGAGTCGGTCAGTCATAAAGCAGTTTGGAGTGCCAACACAACCCTCTTCATTTAGCATTAGTTCTTTTATAAACAAAAATAAAACATGGTGGCGTGAAAACAACAGAGTCGCTGCCAAGTAGCGAAGTAGCCTTGATCACAGGGCTTCTGTCAGCGATGTAAAGTCGGAATAAGGAGTTTCTTTCCTCAGATCATCTCCCTGTCAAAAGACACCTCCATTTGGGTTGTTGTCCCTTTGAAAACCACAGACCAGAAGGGGTTAATTACCCTTACTGAACGTTTTCTCTGGACTGTGGAGGAAGAACATGTCAAGGCTCTTAGTAGCAGCTCCCCTTCTTGGCCCAAATTGGTATCACATACCTGGTAGGAGCTTGAATAGTGATCCTCAGATGTGCATACATGACAATGTGTTAAGAGTCTGTCTTTGCTTGATACACTTAAGGAAAACTAGCAAAAGCACCCATTACCTCTTTCTAGCAATCGATGATTTTATATCAATGTCACATTAGAGATGGCAGACCAAAACATTGGATTCAGACAGTTCACATAGGAGTCATCCAAATTAACCACATTCAACTGAGGTTTGGGATACTACCAATTTCACCAACTACTTTTTGACAATACCACAGTTCAAGAAAATTTGAAAAACACTAATGTTCATACAGTGATCGTAAATGATTTGTAAGTTTATGGAAATGGAAAAGTAGAAAATGGCAGAGTCCATTGCACCACATTATAATTCCACAAATAAGAGGTTTGTCTTATCCCCAAAAACATCATAACCAGTCCAGTTGAAGTCAGTTACTATACTGGTATCAACTCGCCACTGAAGTTACTCAAGGATGAAAAGAAACTTTGTTAGTTGTGGTAATTATACTTCAAAGACACATGATATTCTATATGGTGTTCCAGAAGGCTCTACCCTGGGTCCGCTGCTCTTTTCGATTTACATGCTTCCGTTAGGCCAGATTATATCGGGGCATAATGTGAGCTACCACAGCTATGCCGATGACACACAGCTGTATTTATCAATAGCAACTGACAACCCCACCACTCTTGCTTCACTGACACAATGTCTCACTTGTGTTTCAGAATGCATGAGTAGTACTTTTCTTAACTAAATAAAGAGAAAACAGAAATTTTAGTGATTGGTAATAATGGATATAATAGGGTTATTAGAAATAAACTTGATGCATCAGTATTAAAAGTCAGGACGGAGGTAAAGAATTTAGGGGTAACTATTGACTCTGACCTGAATTTTAAATCATATATTAATCAGATTACTAGGACAGCATTTTTTACTTAAGAAATATAGCAAAAGTTAGGACTCCTATAACATTGCAAGATGCTGAAAAATTAGTTCACGCTTTTGTTTTCAGACGGCTAGATTACTGTAATGCACTCCTCTCAGGACTACCCAAAAAAAAAGACATCAATTGATTTCAACTAGTGAAGAATGCAGCTGCTAGAATCTTAACTCGGAAACAAAAATCCGACCATATCACCCCAGTTTTGATGTCACTACACTGGTTACCTGTGTCATTTAGAATTGACTTTAAAATACTGCTTATGGTTTACAAAGCCTTAAATAATCTCACTCCATCCTATATTTCAGAATGTCTTATACCTTACACTCCAAATCGTAACCTTAGATCCTCAAATGAGTGTCTACTTAGAATTCCAAGAGCTAAACTTAAAAGAAGTGGTGAGGTGGCCTTCTGCCGTTATGCACCTAAAATCTGGAATAGCTTGCCAATAGGAATTTGCCAGGCTAATAAAGTGGAGCACCTTAAAACACTGCTGAAAACACATTACTTTAACATTCATTCTCATAGCTTCATTTTAGTTAAATCCTGATGCTCTGTATTTTCAATTAATTATCATTATTATTCATGGTGGCTCCAAAATCCGTACTAACCCCTACTTTCTCTTCTGTTCTTTTTCTGGTTTTCTGTGGTGGCAATCTGCGCCCCCAGCACCTAATCAAAGCACCGTGATGTCCTTACATTGGTGGATTAAAGGCCAGAAGTCCACATGACCATCATCATCAAATTCTTCCATGAGAACCCTGAATACAATGAGGACTGATTGAGGTAATTTATGTTTGGTAGAATGTCTAGAGGGGGCTGGGTGGTCTCGTGGCCTGGAACCCCTGCAGATTTTATTTTTTTCTCCAGCTGTCTGGATTTTTTTTGTTTTTTTCTGTCCTCCCTGGCCATCGGACATTACTTTTATTCTATATTAATTAGTGTTCCCTAACTTTAATTATTTATTTTCTCGTTTTTCATCATGTAAAGCACTTTGAGCTACATTGTTTGTATGAAAATGTGCTATACAAATAAATGTTGTTGTTGTTGTTGCATTGCAAGAATTTATCGAAGTTAATGCCCAGCTTCTCAGAGGTTGATGCTCCCTAGTGCTAGTTACTAAAGGGTTAAAATGAGTTCATCAAATATGTCCATTATATATGCACTCATATTCATGCTGAAAACTAATCATCTGCTATCTTCATCATGCACAACTATTTTCAACAATTTATCTTCTGTGGAGATCAGATACAAAATCACTCCACCAATCTGATTATGTTTAAACCACTGCAGAATGATAACTTTCAGTCCATCAATATAATGTTGATACCATGTACCAATAAAGCAAGAAAGTTACAGTAACAATTACAATATCCAGCAAATTATTATAATAAGACACAATATGCAAGGGATTGAAAATAAACATTAAGGCCAGAATTCCTCCTAGCTGTGGTTTGCAGACAGTCATGTTTTAAATTAAAGGTTATGTAAATATTAATTTTCTTATTGAGAGGCAGTAAATATAGCCGAAACACAGCTGTCCAGGTATTTGGTTTAGAGTTATTTATGGTATCTCCCAATGATGAGCAAGGTTTTCATTCTGTGACTATGGACGGTACACCTGCAGGTGCCTCAGTGCAGTTCTCTGCCTACAAGGCATTCCACTTTGCCACAAAATAGGAATATCAGCAGCACCATTGAAAGACTGGATGCAACACCCATGGCAAAATTTTACATGAATTCTGGTTGTCTCCACACATACTGCTTAGAATTAAGGCCAAAAAGTTCTATCTTGGTCTCATCAGACACCTGAAGGACTCTGAGATGGTGAGAAATAGACTCTGAGATGGTGAGAAATAAGATTCTCTGGTCTGATGAGACCAAGATAGAACTTTTTGGCCTAAATTCTAAGCGGTATGTGTGGAGACAACCAGGCACTGCTCATCACTTGTCCAATACAGTCCCCACAGTGAAGCATGGCGGTGGCAGCATCATGCTGTGGGGGTGTTTTTCAGCTGCAGGGACAGGACGACTGGTTGCAATCGAGGGAAAGATGAATGCGGCCAAGTACAGGGATATCCTGGACAAAAACCTTCTCCAGAGTGCTAAGGACCTCAGACTGGGCCGAAGGTTTACCTTCCAACAAGACAATGACCCTAAGCACACAGCTAAAATAACGAAGGAGTGGCTTCACAACAACTCTGTGACTGTTCTTGAATGGCCCAGCCAGAGCCCTGACTTAAACCCAATTGAGCATCTCTGGAGAGACCTAAAATTGGCTGTCCACCAACGTTTACCATCCAACCTGACAGAACTGGAGAGGATCTGCAAGGAGGAATGGCAGAGGATCCCCAAATCCAGGTGTAAAAAACTTGTTGCATCTTTCCCAAGAAGACTCATGGCTGTATTAGCTCAAAAGGGTGCTTCTACTAAATACTGAGCAAAGGGTCTGAATACTTAGGACCATGTGATATTTCAGTTTTTCTTTTTTAATAAATCTTCAACAATTTCAAAAATTCTTTTTTTTGCCTGTCAATATGGGGTGCTGTATGTACATTAATGAGGGAAAAAATTAATTTAAATGATTTTAGCAAATGGCTGCAATATAAGAAAGAGTGAAAAATTGAAGGGGATCTGAATACTTCCCATACCCACTGTAGATGCTACAACTATCTCAACTGGCTTCTTTTGAAGCACAGTAGCAGAAGCTCTACTTTCAACTCCTCCTGAATGTTGACACTTCTCACCTTATCTCTAAGGCTGAAGGAAAATGAAGCAAACCTATTTCTGCTGCATTATGCAAAATTAATTTACAAAAGTATAATCCACTCACACACAAATACAAATTTAACTAAACACACAGCAAAAATAAACTGAATAAAATGTATCATTAAAGCATAATATAAAGCATTACAAATTTCCAGAGGCATAGCTTCAAGACAAAGGGTCAAGTGAGTTGTGCATTGACCATCAACACAGCCAAGTAACTTGGAAAAGCAGCAAAAAGCAGGAATTGGTTTAATGCAGAATGTTTTACTCATGGACAAATGCATATTCAAGAGTAAGCAGCTCCAGTGACCTAATAATGTTATTATTATGCCAGGTACTACACCAGGCAGGCACAGCTAGTTCGATTTCTTCTGTTATTCTAATTGGAGCACAGACAGGTGAAAGGACTTGCTTATGTTCACATAGTGTCACTAACAGGATTTGAATCCACAGCCTCAGGGTTTGAAGTCCTAGGTCTAAAGCCTTAACCAATATGACACACAATCTGCCAATAATATTAGCCCATAGTTAAAAAAAAGGAAAAAAAAAATCTCCAAATGTTGTGTGCAGAAGAGCACTTAGTCAGTTACATAGTACTTGTGATTCACCCGATTAACTGATGGCACTATAACTGATGCCCATTGTCTTATGATAATTCACATTAACACAGTTAGTAATACACATAACACACATTCGACATAGCAGAGAAGTTTATCTGGATTATTCACAAATTTAATACATGATAATAAAAACTCCAAGGAGATGCAAGATATGGTAAAAAAAAATTCAAATAAATTAATACTGTATGAAAACTTTTAATCATAACTTTCAAAGTGACTGTAGACCAATTTAGACACAAAAATGCTGTCAGCCACAGGCAGTGCAACAGTGTATTGAAAAAAATGATTTACATTATTTAAATGCATTTTGCTGGCTTAAAGTATCTGAAACACTGCTTTAATACTTGACTAAGCACCACAATTTGCTAGGAAAAATTACAGCCAGCTGTATATAGCTATCTAAATATAGACAGAAACCCTAAGTGGTCGGGTATCTGGGGAACTGGGAAAAGACAAATGAGGTGCAAAAGGAAATTAGTTTAATGGTGCATGTTTTCAATAATCCCCTTAATGACCAGAGAATGTTTTAAATGTCTCAAAAACATTTTATGTGCCTCTTGTTTGCCATAATTTGTTTGTCTGCATTCATTTACATATGCTTGTCTCTTTTATTCAACCCCCTCCTTGTATTTTCTGTTCTTTATGATGGTCCCCCCAACAGGATAATGGATAATTTCAATCCATGTATGTGTTACTATATTGATCACCTTATTTACTTTGACAACCTAATATTCCTTCCTTTAATCACCCACACCCACACTAAGGTAGTTAGAAATATATACAGCTTTTTTGCACAATTATGCTATCAGTTACAGCTTTCTGTCTGATTAGACAGAGTTTAATTTACTCTTTGCACTAACTTATCTGCATAGTTTTATGTACAATTTGTTCCTCAGTATACTTTATGCATCTGACATGTAACCTGAAGCAGTTTAAAATAAAAGTATTCTGCTTTCTGTTAATTTATCACAAACTACAATAAAAAAAAACACAAAAATTAACAACTTAAGAATAACAATATTAATAATAATCATCATCATCATTCCCCAACAGTTAACAATCAATTTAACATAAGCATGTAGTTCTGTAGGTGGTAAGATGGCACGGTAGTTAGTGTTGCTCCCTCATAGTTCCCATGTTTGAATTCTTACCTGAAGACTGCCTAAAATGGGAACTCTAGTAAGTGATTCTCTGGGTATTCCAATTTTTCTCCCAACATATGCAGATTATATTAGTTTTTACAGTGTGGGTATGTAGAAATGAGCCCTGCAATGGACTGGGACTGGTTGCTGCATTGTGCATAATGCTGCTGGGATAGGGACTAGCTCTCTGCAGCAACAAACTGGATAACTGGGTTAAAAAAATCGATGGATGGGTGTGTGAAGTTAAGCATATTCATCAAATTAATGCAGAAGAGTCTAAAAGTAAGATGTCAAATTACTCCATGTCACAGCTTTATAACCCAGGCTTGACATACCTAAACGAATTACCAGATGGAAGAAGAGTGAACTGTGGATTTGTGACATGTCTCAGAATTTCAAGGAGTAGAATGAATCCACATATTGGAGTAGAGATGGGATCCTATTTTACTTTAAAATTGGTGTTCTCCACTTTCTATGTACAGTATGTTGTTAGTGCCATACAACACAGTAAATGTGCTAGAAAGATCAACACAGTATAGTATTGCATAGAACAACAATATGTTTTACTACACATACTGAAAACAAGGATTGGCACATATATGAAAAATGTACAATTAATTCTTCCTCACATGATTTAGCGTAACTGATTGAAAGAGGCCTCACCTAATGACATATGACAATGTTGAAGCAGTGTGTGCCGATGACAATTCTTCAATGGAACATACAAGGTGGTTCATTTTGGATCACTCTGACCACAAAATTCAAAATGTTTACACCCAAACCACAATGGTGTGCATTTTCTGGCCATATTGGTTGCATAAATGTTTTGCACATTTACACTTTTCATGCATGCGTGCCAGACAGTCACCTTCCAGGCTCATCCAAGGTATTCAGTACCATCCTGGTGAAAAGCCACCCATTGACAGCAACAAAGCCTGAGGAGCCCCACCCTTCAGGTTCGGGCGATATAAAAGTGGACATCCCCAGAAGGTGGCGCTACATTTTGGACCTGAGTTCCCGAAAGACTGGAGCTCCTCCAAAGTCTTACAAATCCTTTCTATAAACATCGCCAGAGGGCCACTGTGAGGCGATTGTCCATTAATTTATGTATGAGTGCCATCAAGTGCCTGCTACTTTATTTTTGTTCAGATTAAACAGGGTTGGCCTGGTCGACACCCCAAGTTTTCTTGGGACTTTGTCTGCCTTTGTCACTCACCTCTCACACACTGTATACAGTTTGTCACATATGATCCATGCACTGTACATGTAACCATTTAGTAATGACATGCTTCAGTTAAAAACAGAAAATACTAAGCAATGTGAAGGTGATGACTTGTTACTGTGTCACAGAATTAATGTCCACACTGATGATGGATTAACACTAAAAGAAAACAAAGTAAAATTGCAAAAGGAAAATGCTGACAATTATAGATAACTGTTTGCTTATGATGTAGGGTCACTTTCAAATTGTTTACTACTCAGTGTAACCTAAAGAAAGCATTCTCCCCTCTAAAACTCTAACTACCGTAGATCCCGAAATACAAGCCGACCCGGTATATTAGCCGATCCCCTTCTCTATCGACTAAATTACATGTATTTGCCGATGACCGGTATTTAAGCCGACCCCCTTTTCCAAGCAAAATTTTCTAAATTTCCTTAAAAATGTCTCTTCGGGTATATTTATAATGTTTATCGGCGAGAATTTGAGACTGCCGGCATTTTTGATGGAAACTAGGAAGTGATTGCGGAGAAGTTTGGTAAATTGGAACCTTTGTGTTGAAACTATATACGCAAATACGGTACATCGGTGGGTGGATTTCCGGAGAATTGTTATAAATTTGATTAACTTAAATACGCAATACAGTGGACCCTTGACTTACGAACTTAATTCGTTCGCAAAGGCTAACCCATAATGCGTTCCAAACCTCCCACTACAACACTTACTTAACCTTTTCATAATAAAAAAAACACCAATATTTTTTCTAATGTACTAACCAAAAAGTTATAAAAAGTGCCTAGCCTACTTCGATTAGGCTAGGAGCATGGCGGCGCGCAGCGGCTCAGGGCTCTCCTTTTCAGTGCACTATTTTGTTGTTTTTGTACTTTTTTTTGATGACCCGATCTCGGATAAGTGGAAGAAATGGTAATTTCTAGCATCAGGTGAGACTGAAGCTAATCCTGGAAACATCAGACATGCAGCAAATAAGCAACCCAGGATGTGTCATCAGTCCATTGCAGGGTAAGCTCACACATGCCTCCACCAGTACCAGTGAGCCTGTTTGGCAACCATAGGCTTGTGCTATTATTCATGTGATATAGCAAATAGTTCAGAGACATATCTACTTTAAAGAGACTGGGGGCAATGTATACTGCATGGCTTATGTTTGCAATGGTTTCTTGTGGGAGAGGGCACCTCCAGCATGTCCTATACGATTAATTTAGTGATGCAGACTACTGTATATTTAATTATGCCAGGGTTTAGTCACAGGGTATATCATGTATACTGACCTTGAATTTGAAAACTCACTATAACACATGATATTTTTCTATCACATTTACAGATAAGTATCATAAAAGTAGTAAAAGTTAAGTAAAAAAGGAGAAAAAGCTTTACAGAAAGAGGGTGTAAGCAAAGAAACTGGAAACTTTCATCTTGACAGGCTATAATTTTAGTTGTGATTCAAAATAAACTTTTTGAATAACTCCTTAGATTGATTATCCACCCCTCTGTCTGTTTAAGGCTGTTTCTTCCATTAGGCCCGCTGAGGTTCTGGAGCTGATCCCTGCAGCAACAGACACCAGGAAAGATCTCACACTGACTAGAATGGCAGCTGAATGCAGGGTTGACGTCCACACACATATTGTCACACATGGGGGTAATTCAGTAATGCTGACTCACTTAAATGTGCTTGTTGGGAGTGTAGGACGAATGATTGTTTCCAAATAAAAAAAATGACATGAAGATGAGGAAAATATACAATTCACTAACAGAAGATATCATACTTATGTTTACAATTAAAAAGAAGGCAGTAATACCACTGGCTATGTCTGCCTTAATTGTAAACCTGAAAGTTATTTTTCTTCTAACGCTGGTTAGTGAATTCCCTCTGTCTGTATGTGTTAATGACCCAAAAGGAAGAAGACTGCAAATCATTTGCTAAGAAAACTGTACATTATGATAGAACACCTACATATCACCACATAAATATTCCTTTCTTAAAGATCAAACTGATATATGTCAAATGGTATTTGAAAAAGTAACATACAGTATGTTATTGATTGTGCAATATGTTTTGCTCACCTACTAGGACTCCTGGAACACTAAGCAAATTATACAGAGCAAGATCCCTGTCCTTGCTTCTGCATGTCTAATATATCTGATAAACAGTCAATGATTCAGCCCATCAAACTCTTTTAATGTGCTTAAAGATGGCCAAATATCTTATATATGGGAAATTTTCCAGGTTTCAGCTTCAACATGACACCAGTGTGTTCCACATTTCTGCAGTCTCTGCAATGAGGTACTGTATATCTACTTTTCAATTTTCATTGCAATTCCTCATACTTTCTAGTATTTTTCACTGTGTGACTTACATTTTAACTGTAAGAATTATTCTGAATAAACCTTATCAATGCGAATGAGACATTTTAATAGCCTACATATGTCGTCATATAGTGTAGGTTTTATGTTAAAGGCAAAAGATTCTAAGTACTCAACCTGTCAAAGGAAAACAAGTCTCTACTGCCTTGGTTTTCTTTATTATATTCTTTCTAGACACCATTCTGATGGTATTCTGGTGGTATTATATCCCTGCTCAGCTTAAAGGATTTGTATACTTTTATAGTATTTTTTATTATTTTTTTTACAGTTTTTATTTCATTTTTTATATTTTTTAATATATATATATATTTTTATAGTTTTTTATTTTTTATTTCATATTCATATTTTTTTTCATATTTTTTATTCTATTTCATATAGTATTTTTTTATTTTTTAGTACTTTTATATTATTTTTTATAGACTTTTAAGTTAAAGCTACTTCTTCACAATCACTGTCACATGAAATTGTGTTTTTAAGGGAAACCTTTTTTTTATATAAATCTTAAAAAATATTTTTAAAATAGAGTACAAGGGGCACCAGCCCAAACCTGAACAAAAAAAGGCTTATTATTTACCCAATACCTCCATTTTGAAGTGGTCAATGTTTCAATTTAAGAAAAATTATTTTGCATATTTCTGAGGTATGATTGTGAAAGAAACAGTAAACTAAAAGTAGTATTATTATATTATTATTATTTTTTTTGTTTTTAAAGATTTTTGGTACTACTTTTCTTGAAGTAATAGTATGTTAACAAATGATGTTCTGCACAAATTTGTTTTAAATGTCTCCTATATTGGGAAAGATTTATGTTCTGAAATTATCTGATTTGAGTATACATCTGCTGTAAAACTATTGTCACTTCAGTTCAAAATTTTCACCACAAAATAAATGTATTTAGTAAGTTTCACAGCTTTTGTTTTCATGTTTGGACTCATAACCCTGTAAGAACAAGAATATTGTGTTTATATATAGAATTAATTTTTCTTTAAACTTCCATTTTGAAATATAGAGAATGCATCTGTAAGCTTGTTTTACATGTACTAGGAACCTTTTGAACCTGGACTAGTTGTTTCATTTGAAAGTCATGTTTAGGGATTACTGTGATGCTATTTTGTTTTCTAATGGGTGTTGCCATTTTGTTCAGGTGTTGTTATGATGATGAGGTGAGTCATTGCTAGGAGGCATTATCGCAGAAGTGACACATTATGTCATCAACATGACCATCTAAAAGTTGCTGTCGTAGACAGCACAATGTCCATGATTGTGGATAAATTCTAAAAGATTTTGATTGTGAATCTACTTAAAAGTTTTTCCATTTTTTTTTCTTCTGGTTAGGTTTAATCGATTCTGATTTTTGATTTGCATTTTGGTTTTAGTGAAAGATCATTTGGCTTAGTGGTTTTGAATTTTACCTGTCATTATGATTAATTTTTACCTTCTGTTCCTCTTTATTTGCACTTGTGGCCTAACATTCTCTACTTTTTCAGCAGAACATTAGTGCTTCAAAGTGCACAGGCAATGAAATTCTTAGCTACCAAGAAATGTAAGACTGGTGGGGCTTTGGGAAATCTTTGGGTAAAATAAAGGTGCTCCAAAATTAATAGTTCCATTCCTTTGTGTTATACACAGTCTGCTCACTGCCTGGTAAAATTAACATTTAATCTCAAAAACTTTTTTCCTATATATTTACTGAAATGAGCAACATTAGTAACCTGTTATGATCATTAATATTCAAGAAACTCCTGGTATAATACAAATTACTAAAACATTCTCCAGTATTGTCATAAATTGCATCATTTACATGAAATATAATTAGATTCACATTGCAGATGCTCTAAGAAGCCTGGCAATTGATTCAATTAGTGTGCATCTGACTAACTGAAAGAGAGACATGCAAAAAAAAGAATAAAAGTCATTGTTGTCTTACAATGGAACTCAGGTTTTGTCTATATCTAATAGCTCCTAAACTGGATAGAGCTGGTAAATGGTAAAAATCTTGACATGATAATGAGCTAATTATTTAATTTTGAGGCAGACTTAGAATAACCATTGCCCATCTGAGCTGCACTGCGTTAAAACAATGCTTCCAAGAAGCCATGAAAGAAAATCACACTAAAGATGTCAGTTTGGTTAAGAAAACTGTTTGTAATGGTCTACAAAAAGTCTGTGGAAAGGCAATTTGTTGTGAGTACATAAAATTAATGGTTTATGGAGTTCAAAATAGAACTTTGGCACTTGCTGAAAGGTTATTTTTATTTATGCATTGACAGGAGATGCATCTGCCAAATTTATTCTTGAAAAGCAGCTCCATTCATTTATTACACAACAGTTGAAGTAATCAGGCTCATCCATGTAAAAATAAGATAACTTATCCACCACCATGCAATTAAGCATGTAATTAGACCATTAGGGAGAACAATAAAGCAGTCACCATATAATTTACCTGTACATCCATCTAATCCAAATTTGTATTTATGCTTATAAAATTAGATGGGTAAATTGAATGGATTCATGTCTGTATTTATTCTTATACGATTTTTGTGGCAATAAATAGCATTTTGAACAATAGATTATTCTTAAGCTACATTTTTAAACATATTATATGACGAGTACAATTACCTCATCTATAAATACAGGGGGTCCTCACGTTACGACACAGTTCCGTTCCTACAACACTGATGTAACCCAAATTTTGGTGTAAGTTGAAACACACCCTACCCTAAGTCACTTACCTATCCTAACACATTTGCAAAATCATAATCTAGAACATAAAAACACAACTAAGCCACAGAAAAAGGAGAAGGACATAAATATACTGCACTGTACACTGTACTGTAGTAACAGAAAAAATGAGTGTACAAAAAATCCTTACCTTTATTCCTTCTCACATTTCACGTTTTTTAAGTTTTTATGGAAGTGAGCGTTGTAAACTCGAAACGTTGTATATCACGACGTTGTAACCCAAGGACCACCTGTACTTTAATATTTTGCCTCATAATAGAAAATTTCTTTGATTATCAGAGATAGTTTAGGGGACTTGATTCAAAGCACCAAAATATATTCAATAAGTGTAGATATACAAATATGAACTCAGCAGTTGGTTCCCATCAGTGTTTTCATAATATACAATACAGATGCTCATGTTTGGGCCCGCAGTTTTTGTACCAACACAGTTTCTTAATTAGATGCCAGTCGCTACTGCTGATGCAATAATTGTTCAAGCAAATATTTGTGCTCCATTTTATTTAGGTCATTGTACTTGAACTTAAATATTTTGGGATTCTGAAGTGTAAAATTTCTTTTTTTACTCTTAAACTTTAATTGCTTCTTGTTTTAACTAGCTGCCGGTGTGTTCATCATGAAATTTTTGTTTTAATAAATATTTGAAAAGAAAATGAAGGTCTGAGAATAAATAATCTGTTGTGGGACATAAAATATTTAGATGTTATCCCTGAAAAACAAAAATGTAGAATATGAGAATGGTCAAATGTGAAAGAATGAAAACACTAACAAGTCAAAAAATTAATTTCTATTATCAGCAATGATGGGCTTCTAATCAAGCAGTTGTGCTAAAACAAAAACTTACAGTCACAGAGACCCTGCAGGATCAATGTAGACCACCCTTGATCTATAACAATAAGAAAAAAAAGTCTATCAGATTAATCTAGCTGGCCTTGAATTTAATGTCTTCTTCCATATTCTTATTAATAAACCACATACAAAAACCTAAACATAGGCATTTATTTGGTTATGTAGTTATGTCGCACATAGGCACAAAAAAATTAACCAAATTTCATATGCAATCAATCCTCAGCTTTAGTGAGGGTTACATTTTTAGGAAGCAACATGAAATTTGAAGATGTGACTGTTAATATGTTGAACCTAGGGGACATAGGGGCTTAGGTTCCAGCAACCACCAAAAACTGTAATCTTTTTCTACAGATTGCTCAAAATACACTTTTCTTCATGGAATTCTTTATAACAAGACACTATTTTTGATAAAATGTACTTTTTGTAGCACAGTAACCATGAAATAACTATTGATAATTGAATTTTGAACGTGATCAATTAGTCCTTGCATATGTTCCGTTCTAAAGAAAAGACGATTAGCTTTGACTTTTAGATACGCATTAATAATGTAGTGCTGCGAAAGATGTTGAGATGACAGAAGTGGGTTAAAAACATTGGAACGTATTGATAATTTTGCCCCGAAATATTGTGTTGGTGTTATTCGTTTTTCTGAATTCACGTGTTTCATATTGTATGACCATCCTGTTTCTCCATCTGGGAAAAGCAAGGGAAACAGTAATGGATCGGAATGTGGTGAATTATTAGAAAGAAATGTCGATTCATGTTCTGCTTTCGGATAAACATGAATATCTACTCTGTTTTTGATATTTCCGTCTTTCGAAACTATTATCGCTGATAACTCGTCATATGTTGGCTTATTATAAATGAGTCAGTGATCTTTTTGATTCATATAGAAATCCAAGAAAAGTTCTTTGTCCTGTTTTGCAGATAGATTTCGTGTAAAGTGCAATACTTTTGGACGTATGGATTTGTATCCATTATTGGCTGTATAATTTCTAATACGTTCAATCGTTTAGCTCTTTTGATTCTATGTTGTATCGCTTCTCCGTGATCATAAATATACACCTGCCCGAATTGTGGTTTCTTCAAAATTAAACTTGTGGTTGCTTTAACTGTTGCGGGACCACAGATTCTCATAGCGTATGGTCTATTATTGTGTAAATCTACGTTTTGTGCATAAGAATGATGCGAATGCGAAAAGACTCTACTCTTTGCCTTTTATTTCTGACCTCGATTTGTTCTGCTCTTTTTTCAATTACACCTGGCTCTGATGGTTAATCACCTTTTGTTTTGTGGTAATGCGA
Source organism: Polypterus bichir lapradei (assembly GCA_026402145.1). Classification (NCBI taxonomy): domain Eukaryota; kingdom Metazoa; phylum Chordata; class Cladistia; order Polypteriformes; family Polypteridae; genus Polypterus; species Polypterus bichir. The sequence goes on along the minus strand of JANRMT010062835.1, from coordinate 54,017,118 downwards.
TCTTTTTTATCTTTTTTTTTCTGTAGCGACTGACATGATAAAGTGTCACAAAAGTTTTACTTGAACAATCGCTGACTTCGTAACCCCAAACACAACTTTCTAGCACCCTCTCCAACCCCTCATCCCCTGCGTCTCGCCCCCCCCCCCTTACTGCATCAATCAATACCCCGCTATCAGTCTTCCGTCAATTGGACCAAACAGTCACTTAAAACCAAAAAGGCCGCAACCTGGCTGGGACGCTGCAATACTTTCTAATTTTACTGGTTTCATAATCTCTTATCTGCCTTTTATTCTCTCCAACGCCTTTGGGTGTCTATTCTCCATATGTTTTTTCTGTTTTTCTGTTTTTTGATGCATGTGCTCTTGTATGATATCATTTGTGAGTAGGGGGTGTCTTGCAAGAATCTCATGTTCCACTTGCCCGCAAGACAGCCCTGGCACCATCTCTTGGACCAAGTCTCATGTTTACGGTCCCCGCGAGACGCTCCGTTGCAAGTCTCTTGTCTCGCGGGTCTTTTAAATGTCTTCCGAGTAAAATCAGGTATCATCGACTTGTTTTTGCATTCCAGGATTTCCTTAATAATAGAGAGAAACATGTCTTCTCACTAGCTATTCTCTAGAATTATCTGACCTTTTTTGCTAACATTTCAATTAAAAAATCAAAAGACAAACCAACAAAAAAACTTTAGTCGCTGTTTATGGAAGATGCGGAGACTGGCAAGGCCTGTTGAATCGCATTGGAGAGGATGAAAGACGCACTGGGCTGAAAAGTGTTCTGTCAGTGACAACTTGGGAGTATGACAGCATAGCAGAGACAAGTTGATGTTTAACCTTAAGGAAGCGACTGATGATGGGATCAGCAACTTTGATGCCTCTAGCCTGCTCATCATCAACTCTGATGCCTCTAGCCTGCTCATCATCAACTCTGATGCCTCTAGCCTGCTGGTCGAGTCGTTAACACCAAATTCACAGCAGACAATGACTGCCAATATTCTTGCAAGAAGTTTATCTAACATCTTTATTTTCTCACTACGTAGGATATGCCGGTTCCAAATGCCAAGGTGCCTTTAGTATTATATTGGTTTCTTATGCATCTTTGTGTTTTGACAATCCCAAGATTGTCATTATAATTCACAAAGTGGGCATCATCCGACTAGAACAATCACAACACATGTCTGATGGATCAACAAAATGGATATACTGTATATGACAGGAAAGGTGTTTGGTGATTTTATTTACTAGGGAATGTTTTTTTAAAATACTAATACTCTGCTGCCTGTGCAGAGATAATAGTGTGCAGATCATCACAATTGAACATTCACAGACATTCTACAACCACCCCGACTCCAAACCACCCCTCTTTAGCCTCTTATATCTGTAACTCAAATGTGTCTTTATATGATTTTCTCTCAATTATCTGAAGAAACATGTTTAGATTTTAGGTATTGTCTTTTCATCCTTCCATATTGTTTTGTCTTGGCCCCCTGACTGGTGATCAGTATGTTTTTTGTTTTGGTATTAAATGGTTTCTCATGAAGTTTTTTTTTCTGTTTTTAAAATTATTTTGTAATTTTCTTTTTGATTTTTTATTATGTCTTTCAAGACTTTTTCTAGGCATGGTGGCAGGTAGGTCCGGAGTCTGTCTCAGCTAGCATAGGGTGCAAGGCAGGAACAATCCCTTTAACAGGGCCAAGCGCCAGGGAACACACTCACATACCACACATATACACACACGCACACACACTAGGTCCAATTTTAGCATCAGCAATCCATCTAACTTGCATGTCTTTGGGCTGTGGGAAGAAAGGAGAGCACCTGGAGGAAAACCATTTGGACAAAGAGATAATTCCACACAGGGAGGACCCCTGATATTATGTCAATATAATTTATTACTTATCCTATCTGTAGTATTTTGAACCTACTGACACTGCAGCATGGTGTGCTTATTTATCACAATAGGCATTAGATACCCTGCTGTCTGGGTCCCCATCATGAAATCTTTGTAAATCCAGTTGGTTACTTACGATTGCTTTATTTGGATCTTCTAGCTTTTTTAAACTTGGCTCCTGTTTGTAGTTTTATTTTTTTGATTTTTATGAATTTAGTTTTGTTTAAATTTCTTTACATTCCCTTGTTTTTTAGGTGTTGCTTGGGCATTGTTTTATAGTCTTTATTGTTTTTATAACTTTTCTACTAGTAAAATAAAAATATTAAATAATTAAGAGTTTCATTCATTTTAAGCCAGAGGATTAAATGGTCCCCCTCATGCTTTTTGGAATTAACAGAACCTGACTTTTTCTTGTATATTTTTTGAGTTTCAGTGCCAGGCCTATATTTGAGTATTGAGACTTACCTCAAGTTTTCAGGCTTGTTTCTGAGGTTGTAGATTGAACATCACAACAATACCATACTATACAATACAATTTATTTTTGTATAGCCCAAAATCACACAAGAATTGCCGCAATGGGCTTTAACAGGCCCTGCCTCTTGACAGCCCCCCAGTCTTGACTCTCTAAGAAGACAAGGAAAAACTCCCAAAAAAACCCCAGTAGGGAAAAAAATGGAAGAAACCTTGGGAAAGGTAATTCAAAGAGAGATCTCTTTCCAGGTAGGTTGGGCGTGCAGTGGGTGTCAAAAGGAAGAGGGTCAATACAATACAATACAATACACAGAATAGAACAAATCCTCAGTACAGTATAAAAATAAAAATTTTACAAGTACAGAGCAGAATTTAATAGTAGTATAATATCACATAATATGATTTGGATTTGCTTAGAGTCCTGGAGACCTCATCCATCAAGCTACCACCCTTATTTGGCCATTCCACAGCTGAAACAGCGCTATGCCAGCCAATCTGATGAAAGGACCCCTCTACCCCACGATTCCTGTGATCATCCTTCAGGGATGACTTTACCTTAGGCAGGCAAAACAACTTGGCAGGTGGGCCGTGGCACCAAGTGCCACATTTGAGTACCGAGAAGAGAAACAGAATAGGTGAGGGTTTATATCCAACTAGCAAAATACCCGCGCTTCGCAGCGGAGAAGTAGTGTGTTAAAGAAGTAATGAAAAAGAAAATGAAACATTTTGAAAATAACGTAACATGATTGTCAATGTAATTGTTTTGTCACTGTTGTGAGTGATGAGTGTTGCTGTCATATATATATATATATACAAATATATACAGTATATTGTCAGGGATGCCAGGGGCCATGACCCGGCCGGGACGCCTTGAGGGACCGGATGTGGGTCTGGGCCCACCCTGGATCACGTGGGGGTTGCCTTCCGGGTTGCTTTGGGGGCCACGGGTACAGGGCATGGAAGCTCCACCCTGTAGGGGCCCGTGGTCACCGCCAGGAGGCGCCCCAATGCCTTGGGGACTTGTTACCCCAGCACTTCCGCCACACCAGGAAGTGCTGGGGGGAAGATTTATGACGGCGCCCGGAGAGCAGCCGGGAGGACAGCCGGCACTTCCGCCACGCTGGGGCGTGGCCAGAGGAGGATTGCCGGGAACACCTGATGCTCATCCGGGAACCCTATAAAAGGGGCCGTCTCCATTCATTCAGGGCTGGAGTCGGGTGGAAGAAGGACGAGGCACGAGAGGAGTGTGGAGGCGGCCCGAAGACAAGGCATTGTGTGGCCAGGACTTGGACTGGGGTATTATTGTGCACGTGACTGGGTCTGAGTGACCAATAGACTGGGGTCTGTGTGACCATTGTTGGGGTCTGGGTGACCCATATATTATTTGTAAATATTGTAAATAAACGTGTGGTGGTGTTCAACCAACATGTCCGCCTGTCTGTGTCCGGGCGGTGTTCACAATATATATATATATATATATATATATATACACACACACATATAAACTTATATATATACATATCTATACATATACACATATATATATATACACACACATATATACATCCATATATATATATCTACATATATACACATACATATACATACACACATACATACATACATACACACACATATATACACACAAAT
>JANRMT010062835.1:53991016-54011991 GCA_026402145.1 Polypterus bichir lapradei | reverse complement strand
ATATATATATATATATATATATATATATATATATATATATATACACATACATTCTTTGGGGTGCGAGCAACTGTTGCTGGGGGTGGCAGAATCCATCAAGAAAGAAAAATGAAAAACATTATTTGTACAAAATCTTAATTTATTTATCCATTCCTAAATAATTAAATGGGCAGGCTATTTCATATCAGTGCAATATGCTGTTTGTTAAAACAGATGACTCCCGCTCTTACGTGCAAGTCTGCGTAATGGGTTGCGAAACAACTCAAAATTCTTTTTTTGTTCTTCAAAGTCACCAAAGCGCCGTGCGAACTCAGTGCGCAGTGCGCTCAGTTTATCAGCAAAGTGCGTATTTGGGAACACCGTTGTGCCGACTTGGTTCAACATTACTTGGCAACAGGGAAAGTGGGGCAAGTTGCACTGGTGCATTTGTGTTTCCCATAAAAGCAGCTTCACTTGAAATCACTTTGTGATTGTGCACGGGTAAAAACGTCTGCTGAAGTGTCAGATTCTTCTGCTTTCTGTATCTTCTGCATTGCATTCAGGTCTTTCAGGTTATCCTGATGTTTTGTCTCATAGTGCCGTCTTAGATTAAATTCTGTAATTACAGCCACATTAGCTCCACAAATGAGACACACGGGTTTACCGGCAATGTCAGTAAACATATACTCAGCCTCCCATCGGTTTTTAAAGGCTCTATTTTCAGAATCAACTTTTCTCTTCAGCATCGTGTGGGCTAGCTTCGCAATAACTTGCAGCATCATAAGCTAGACTTGATTAACGCGGTAAGTGTTCGGCAAGGCAGCTGAAGCGCTGCATTATGGGATCTGTAGTTTATTGTGTTACCAGCGCTTCATATACCCGGGCCATTAATAACAATAATACAGTATATAAAATGATCTCGCGGGCCGGATATAATTACACGCCGGGCCGGATGTGGCCCGCGGCCCTTGAGTTTGACACATATGGACTAAATAGAACTTGAAAAGATATATTTTTTCGAATGTGATCGCGCAATTCAGATCGAGTTGACGCGCACTACAGTACATCAAGCCCGCGTGCTATTGTGGTTTTGCCTGCATGCCTCAATAAGTCACCCTCCCCTCGCTCTTACTTTTTTACCATTCATCTAATGAATACACTGAGTATGGCTTTACCAAAACAATCATTGATGGCGAATAAAGTATCCATTATTCGAGTATGTAGATCGGGGTATATATATACATATATATACCCGCGTATCGCAGCGGAGAAGTAGTGTGTTAAAGAAGCTATGAAAAAGAAAAGGGAACATTTTAAAAATAACGTAACATGACTGTCAATATACAGTAATTGTTTTGTGAGTGTTATTAAGTGTTGCTGTCATTAAGGATTTGATTATCATTATTTCTTTCAATCAGGTTCGTATTTGTAGGATGTATTGTGTTCAAGTTACATTCCGTGTTTGTCAATCGTTGTAAAGATGACAGGTTTCATTCATCGATTCGTTTCTTACTGCATCAATAAACAGCTCGTCTTCTTCTTTATCTGAGACCTGACACACTGCATGCACGGGTTTTTTTTTACACTGTCTTCCTTTAGCGGGACATTGACTTTTTCCACCGTGTGCTTTGTTTCCGCAGTAGCTGCACTTATGAATATGCTTGTATGTATCAGACGCTTCATATTTTTTTGCTGCCTTTTCAATTGTGTAATTCGGTTTTTGTTCAGCGCTCTTTGGAACTGTTGCTTTTTGTCTGTGCACTGCGTCAGTTCACGTGAGCCGCTCGGTGTACATGCATCGAAGTTTCCCAGCTGTGTTGGTGCCATGTCGTGCTATGTCCACGGCTGTATTTAATGGTTACCTAAGTCCCGGCACTTAAAACTTTCTCTTGCAGTTTCGCTGAGTTTGTGCCAAAAACCACCCTGACCATCTCATCTTCCTCTGCATAAGCACAGTCCTTCACCCGTGAATATTTAGCGGCAGTGTTTCTATTGGATTGCCGCTGACGGACGGCCTTATATGGGCAGGCACTAAATTACAAATGCCAGCGGCAGCCTGTCTATGAACTTAATTTAAAGTTTAGGTTTACACCGTGCTTTGTTTCCGTAGTAGCAGCACTAATGAATATGGTTGTATATGTCACTCGCTTGCTTCTTATTGTTTCGCTGCCTTCTCAATTATATAATGCATGTTTTCTTCAGCGCTTTTTGGAGCTCTTCCTGGTTTTCTATGTACTGCGTGATTACGTGGGAGGCGTGATGATGTCACACGAAACTTCGCCCCCACGGCTTTCAAGCTCATCTCCATTACAGTAAATGGAGAAAAACAGCTTCCAGTTATGACCATTACGCGTAGAATTTTGAAATGAAACCTGCTTAACTTTTGTAAGTGAGCTGTAAGGAATAAGCCTGCCAAATTTCAGCCTTCTACCTACACGGGAAGTTGGAGAATTAGTGATGAGTGAGTCAGTGAGTCAGTGAGTGAGTCAGTCAGTCAGTGAGGGCTTTGCCTTTTATTAGTATAGATTATAACTATCATGTTACTAATGTTTTAGTGCTAATGACTAACAACAGAAATGCAGTCTGTACAGTTAATCAGCAGCTCTAGTTGGGATATGCTAAACTGAAGTGGTGAGTCTTCAGCCAGGATTTAAAAGCTGAGACCGAAGGGGCATCTCTTATAGCAGCAGGCAGACCATCCCACAGTTTAGGGGCCCTGCAACTAAAAGCTCAACCTCCCACTGTTATTTTATTAATCCTTGGAATCATAAGCAAACCGGCATCTTGAGATCTTAATGTGCGCTTTGGTTTGTAAGTCATGTTAAGTTCAGACAAGTAAGCCGGACCTTGGCCATTTAATGTTTTATATGTTAAAAGGAGGATTTTGAAATCTGCCCTAAACTTAACCGGGAGCCAGTGTAAGGATTTAAGAACTGGAGTTATGTGTTCGTATTTTCTTGTTCTTGTAATAATTCTTGCAGCAGCATTTTGTATTAACTGGAGGCTGTATAAAGAACAGTTTGAACATCCAGTGAACACGGCATTGCAGTAGTCAATCCTACTAGAAATAAATGCATTCATTAATTTCTCAGAATCCTGTTATTTAGAAGATGCCTTAATTTCCCAACATTTTTAAGATTGAAGAAACATGATTTGGACAACTTTGTAATATGCGCTTTAAATGACATGCTAGAGTCAAAGATAACTCCTAGATTACGGGCTGATTTAATAAAATTAATGGTGATTCCAACTGAGTTAAAAGATGACAAAATATTGTTGTGATCAGCATCATTCCCTCCAACAATTAACATCTCTGTTTTATCTGTGTTTAAAGACAAGTAGTTCTCATCCATCCACTCCTTTAATTCACTAACACAACTAATTAAAGACAACATTGGAGAAACTTCATTTGATTTAAATGAAAGATATAACTGGGTGTCATATGCATACGACTGAAAATTAACATTATGTTTCCTAATGATAGATCCCAGTGGAAGCATGTAAAGTGAAAACAGTAAAGGTCCCAGTACTGAGCCCTGCGGGACACCATATCTCACTTCTGTGTATAATGATGGAGTACTGTCAGCACATTTCTGTACATATTGGAATCGATTTGATAAATAAGAACTAAACCAAGCGAGCACAGGGCCTGTAAGTCCAACATCATTTTCTAGCCTGTGCAGTAAAAGAGAATGGTCAAAGGTGTCAAATGCTGCACTTAAGTCTCACAACAGAATTACAGTGGAGTTTCCTTCATCAGAGGATATCAGAATGTCGTTTACAACCCACGTTAGTGCCGTTTCTGTACTATGACCAGTGCGGAAACCAGACTGGAATTTCTCAAATAAATTGTAATGCGTAAGGTGTGACTGAAGCTGATTGGCAACTACTTTTTCTAGTGGCTCCTTTTTGTAGTTTAAGACATGGAATTTGGCTGGGAAATGTAATGCTAATGAACATTGTATATGTTGGCTGCTTAGGACCACTAATAAAGAAAGATACACACTCATCAAAGGATCTCATCTTTGGCTAGCACTCAATCAGTTTTTGTGTATTTCAACATAGAATTTATTTTTATGCTCATAATATGTTGAAATAAAAAATTACTTCTTTTCTGTGTATCAAATACTGCTATGTATTTGAGTATACTCCTACTCTGCCCCCAAAAAAATACGTTTAAAGTCTCTGCCACCCACAAACAAATAAAACTTCTTTTCTTTGTGACTTCTGTTTTTCCTGATGAACCCTACTGGAAGGATGGATTTCTTGATTTAAAACATGAGACACGGTTGATAGATTGCTTTCAGTACATAGTTTTCCAGAAATGTGTTGGCATCTTGTATACGCTGATGTACTGTATCATCAATGGAATAAGCCATCAGATTCACAGATAGCATGAGTAAATAATATAGATGTTGTGTTGCCTTGTGCAATTCCAGATTGCCATACCCATATATTGTCTATATCCTGACATCTGGTCTCCCTCCAGTCATGTAATTCTCCATTGTACTACTTGGTAATAAAATGCTTTATTACTTATCAGGGCTTCCTTTAAATCAGTGTTCATTTCAATACAGTAAAGATTTGTCATGTAAGATCATTGTTGTGAGTTGTTGTCTGGAGAAGTGTCACTATGTTGGGAAGGGCAAACACCCTTTGGAGAGATTCTGTATGTTGAGAAGAGCAGCATAAACGTCAGAGCTTGCCTTTTATCTTTTTTTTTCCAGAATGATATTTTGCAGACAACACTGCATAACAGTTATTTGAGTTTAGATTATGAAGGCTGGATCAATGCCCCAGACATTGGCTGATTGTTTTAAATCCATAGACACAAATTAGGTTGTGCTATTGGTCATCACAATCCACTCTGATAAATACCATATACTCAAAATATTACACCTTAGCATGAACCTAAATAAAGGAACAGACAAGTTGTGTTAGAGATATTGTTCACAACAAATGTCTATGAAAGATTAGAAACATAATACACACTTACTGTATACAATAACTACTTTTTTGAAGTGCAAAACTCCTGTAATGCACAGCTACAGGTCTCCCTCAGTATAGTAGTATATTTGGAGGACTAGTTGATTATTTTTAGTCCAATGATTATTTGTCTCAAATCCATGATGTCTCTGATGGAGATACATATTATACATTTTGCCTCAGTTAAAGCATGATGGCAACTACCCAAAAAACTCAATTTTATAATCCATTAATAGGCTCATCTAAACTGGGCTCTATTTGCTATTCAGTAGTCTCAGATCTGCTATTGCCATATGATGCCATTTATTGCAAAACAAGTTCCTTTCTATGCTGCTTACACCATATAAGCCTGTTAGAGAGAGAGTAAAGGAGAGGAGAGGAAAAAGCCCAGTTATCCTCTTAAAAAATTAGGATGAGCTCTTCTGAACTTTCTAATAGTGAAGATTTGGTTTTATTTATTATCACTAAATAAATTAACTGTCTGATTACTTCCCGACTTGATACAAGTTGGCCCAAATCCTATTACTGACAGCACATCAAAAATGGAGATAAGAAAACTGTACATTTGTTCATGTCTGGGAATTTGTGAGCTGTCGATTTCATCACTTTCATTAAAAAGGTATAATAAATATAAATGTAAATTTAAACTTATATGGCCTTACACTTGTTGCTGCTGGAAAAGTCAAAAGATTTCTATGAACCTGCTCTGCAAAATGAATGAAGTTTTTAATAAATGCGAATAACTAAAAAGGTTAACAGAGCAGCACTGAAAAAAACAATATAGTTTACAACATTTAGTTGCCATAGAAACAAGGTTGCCTCATTCATCTGGCATCTAACAAGACAATAGAATACAAAATGAAAAAGGTATGCAAATTGAAACAGAAAGAAATCTTTTCAGTACTATGCATGCATCCATCCATTTTCTAACACACACACGCAGTTAGAGGTACTTGGATTGCCTATCCTGAGAGTAGTGCATCATTCATTTTACTCTGAGAAGTGTGAATTTATGCAACCATGGTAAAAAAAAGCAAAAGGACAAAGCATAAACTGCTGTTACTATTGAAATCAAAATGCTGAGAAAAGCAGCAGAAAAAATATCCATCGGTAGCTAAAAAGGACCAGAATTAAATAAACTACACAGGTAAGCATACATAAAGTGTGAACCCATAGTGTTTTCAGGACTTAAAGCTAATCACCCTCTTTTTATTTCTTAGTAATGGAAGGGATTCATTCTAATAACCATCCATCCATTTTCTAACCCACATATCCAATTCAGGGTTGTGAGGATTATGAGAAACATTTGGGAGGAAAATCAGTATTCAAGAAGAGAGATTCAGTCCTCACTAATTAAGTGCTTGATGAGATTTGATATTCTGTGGGCCACAGCTCTATCTACTTAATCACCATGCCACCCTCATTATAAATAAGACAAAAAAACTGCAAATAGAAGTAGGGGTTTAGTGGCATGAAAGTGTGTCCATTGTGTAGGACATTTATTTGGCAAAGACCATTCCCAAGGCCTCTTCCAAACTGTTAGCAAAGACTGAGAAAAGAACATCACAACACTAAATCTCAGTTAAGCATTTCAGATTTACTGGTCCATAGGGTCAGTACTATCACAAATACAGAGTATACTGTAATTCTTACTTTCATGTGTTATATAATGTTCTGGACAAGGGGACAAAAATTGTTTGCTATAGACAGTGCTCTAGGTGACAGGACAGGACAGGTTATTGAAAGACAAGTGAATGTAGATTAATAAATAAAACAGGATGCCAGAAAAGAGACAAGAGAAACAAAGTACAATGATAGAAATCCCTATGCATTATACATAAACTAGAGAAAGAGAACTGCCACATTTAAATAAAGCCATATTAAAAACTGCTATAACTCGTAAGAAAAAAATATCATTCACTATATATTCATTATATAAACATGCTACAATTGTATTAACTGCCTACCTCAGTAAAACTGCAAAATCAGGTACCCTTAAAATATGTACTAATGAATGTCTGAATAGCAAAACATTTTAACTTCATGTGAATTAGTGTAAGATGTATAGACATCAAAAATAAAAATAAAAAAAAGTTTCAGCAGACACTAATAGCCTGCTGACAAGGAAAATAATTAATTCAGCCTTTGGACAGTACTGTAGGGAAGAACAGAGATTTGTCATTAAGTGATGAACAAATGGAGGAGTGAAAGCAGTGTATGTAAAAAGCAGCATAAAAGAAATGTGCTAGCAACTATTAGTGAACATTCTTATAGTATAACGCATCTTGAAGGACATGTACAGTAATCTGTGCTCAAAGGTTAAAAACTCTAAGAAATAAATTGCCACAACTGAGAAATCCAATTTCTTGAGCTCTCAATAAACCTCATGATCATATTATATTAGACTATATAAATTCCTAAGAACTGAAATCTAGCCAACACTGTACCATTATTCAGTACTGGTGATAACAAGCCAGTTAATCCACACTGGGATTAGGGCTGGAATCTACTACTTTAATAATTTATGCAAATAATTTGGTTAAATTTGTAGATGAAACTAAATTATGTGGATTAGCTAATTTTCCTTTAGAAGGTCGTATACAAAATAAAATGTGTCATTCTGTACCTCTAAAGATATAATTAAACAATGGCTGTCTTGGGATACAAAATACATCTCTAGTTCGTTCATTTTTTGCGTTGTTTTTGTCTTTATTTGTTACATTTTCTGACTTTCACTGCTATTTCAGTAACACCATGGGCAGAAACACATTAGTATCTAATTTCTCACATTTTTGCTTTATTCTGATGTGTGAATAATGTTTATTATTTATTTATTTATTGGTGATGAACAGTATGAAACTGTGCTCATGGCAACATGTCTGAACTTTAACGACTTAAAGGAAAGACATTGTTAGAGACCAGAGCTAAAGCAATATCTAAAAAGACAGCAATCGGGCAAAGCAAATCTGTTTCAACTCGTGTCTCATTTTGTGATTTTGATTCACATTATACCAGCTTTGCTGATGTTTGTGACTATTCTTCTGCTTACTCTGAAAATAAAGACCCCTGCCGCTCAAAAAATATGTTTGTTTCCTGGGAATTTCAATCTGTTCTGTTGAACATGTTCCATCTCATGAAAAAGACTTGGATGTCCTTGAAGATTAATGACTGATATGGCCAAAAACCACAGTATTCTGATGGTTTTGGTAAATATTTTTCAGTATTTGTCTCATAAAGATACCAAGGATTTAAAAAAAAAACAATAGTAAAGTAGCTTACAAATACACAATTTTGCTTGTTGGGCTTGTGAGCTGTTACATTTTATGTCTGTAGTTCCATATTAAAATGTATTGATAGAAAACTGAAACTTTGATATTTAAGAGTTTTTGCTTCTTTAGATTTACATCATGTATCCATCACTCATTTAAAATCAATGTCCTGGTGCTGGGGGTAACAAGCTTAGCAGGGCAGGCAAGATGTCTCCTTCCCTGCTCAACGGATTGCAGCATTTTTCCCGGGTGCCTCCAGGCAGGTTGTGAAATATCATTTCTATAGAATATCCTGGGTCTGAACCTGGGGCTTGTGCCAATATGTGGCACTCACAAAGCAGTGTCACTAGATACTCAAACCACCTCAAATGAGAGGAACAGTAGCTCCACTAAACTCCTAGATGGTTATCTCAAAGGGTGAACCTAGCAGACACAAAGAAAAGTCAAATTTAATAATCACATTCCAAATCAACTAATTCTAATGCAGGGTTACAGAGAACTTGTTAATTTATCATCAACATCAGGCTGAAGGGAGGAGCTAGGCTAAGATTTCACACTTGGACATCACAGGGCTCATTCACTCTCACAGACAGACACTTTCACAGTAGACCATTTCGAAATCACTAATCAGCTAAACCTGCCTATCTTTCAGATGTGATAGGAAGCCAAAATACAACTTGGAAAAACACCACACATAGACAGGGCATATATAAAGAGTGGCCAGGCTGGTGTTACCAGTGCTAAGCACAGTGTCACCATGTCAGCCTAATAACAATTTACTAAATCCATAAATAACATGTAGTCTCAGAACTTTAGGAACTATTATTGCAGTTAGAAAGATTTTGTACATTAAAAAATAAAGATGAAAAGTTCTCTTTTTGGCAGAAATGAAAATAAGTACTGAAATGAATAAGACTAATTGAATAGCTACTAATTAAAGTACGCTCTTTGCACTTTAAACAAAGGATCTGGCTTCAATGCTTTTACGGAGTTCTATTTAACAAAAAGAAATCAATATTGAGCTTTAGGAACTAATAAGATGTTTCCATAGTGACACTAAGTAAACTATTTTTCACAGAATTGTAGAAACTTTTGAGTCTATAATACTTGAATTTCTATGTATCCATAAGATAACTGTTTTGTCATGGCTGGGTCCTAAGTTGCCCTCCTTTCCCTTTTAGACTCTTTACCATGTAGACCTTAACTGAATGGCCCAAATCCCATCTTTAGCCCTTGTATTTTTGTTCTTACCAGCCTGGCCACTGTCAGGGTTGAATGGGTGTAAATACACTGTGGTTACAGCACTACTTCGATGCAATAATGACAACAAAATAACTGTAATAAGAATGAAAAGCAATTACCATGGAACTAATAATTTTATAGTTAGTTTGTATTAAAGGATTATTCAACACTGTCCACAACATGCTTTACTGAGAGACACCAAATAAATATTGTCAGGGTGAATCCTGCTGTAATGGTTAGAACGCCTGCTGTCACATGCGCCTGCTCTCTGTTAGCTAAGCTACTCTCACTGCTATGGCTGTTGTCTTGGTCAGGTGCTCCAGCATGTCTGGTTTGCTCAGCAGTTGTTGATTCCTCAAATACCAAGGTGTGGTGACACTTTTTATAATGTTAAGATATTGTTTTTTTCTTTCAATAAATCAATCAATGTTTAAATATGGGTTTCAAATGCTAGATGTCTTTGGGGACAAAGACCTTGTTCTGCATTTTTCCTGACAGAATCTAAGAAAGACTTTTGCACAGACTGACGTAGCATAATAATGAAAGCAAAAAGCAGAATGTATAATATAAAGGAAACAATATTTGTGCAAGATAATAATAAGTAGAAGTTAAATAAATATGGTGTATGAAAGATAATATTTCATAAGCAGGTTATGTATATGAATGCAAAGCTTACTGAATATATTGGCCACAGTGACATATAGAACTTTGATTTAATGTCACAGCTGTCTGCATCACAGAAGCATCAAGTACAAAAGCAGGAGCCAATAGTTCCTTAATGGGATGCTTGTCCATTGAATGGAATCCATAAGATAATAAAAAGTGATAATCAAAGTGCCCTTGACAACAGTTAGATATGTTAATAGTGCTACACTGCCAGCCCTGAGCAACACACCAACTTTCTGACAAACTGGATCCAATGCAAGTGAAACAAAACTTTCACTTGTGTTTCCAATAGGAAATAGACACCAGAGAAATCAATAAGTAAACAAATGCATCTTTACTGGGATTTCTTTACTAGTTGAAGCATAAATGAATTGTACTAATTATACAACAGTTCAGTTTAACTGACACCACTCTCATGTCTTCTACAAACAGCTAAATCTTGCATTTACCATCTGCATCATTCTTATTACAGGCTGAAAATTATATATTTTTAACAAGCAAAGCATATGAATTATCTATGTGACTACTCTCACAATTTTCATAATCATACTTGAAAGTTTTTTACCGGGTTTGATCACTGGAGAATAGAGAGATAAAATGACACATTGGGTCAAATAAGTCATCAGTGGTGGGGACTGAATTGAAACTTGTATACTTTATAGTCACACTCCTGAGTCAGGACCCCACAGCACAGATTAGTAATTTCCAGGATCAACAGTTACATAGATGGCTAGTAGTTGGCTAACAGTTTCTAGGAATGCACCTGTCCTGGCATGAGATATTTTCTGCATAGTGCACCCCTGTTTTTTTAATCAAAAACCAAACTTCTTGAAATGGACATTGCTTCCTAGAATAGAAACCTATGACAATATTTCTGATGTTTAGTTTTCCTGTTATGATATGCCAGGCTCACAAAACTCAAAAGGAGGGTTACCTTCAAAAACTAGGGCTCAAGGCTTAAAATGAGGCCTGGAAACAAAGCAAACCTTACCTAGAAGTTGAGCTGCTTAAGAGGCCAAATCAACTTGGAAAAATACCACACACAGACAGGGCAGAGCATGCTAATTTCATATAAAGTGGCCAGGCTATTATTACCAGTGCTAAGCACAGTGTCACCATGCCAGCCTAATAACAATTTACTAAATTCATGAATAACATGAAGTCTCAGAACT
This sequence comes from Polypterus bichir lapradei, assembly GCA_026402145.1. Taxonomy (NCBI): domain Eukaryota; kingdom Metazoa; phylum Chordata; class Cladistia; order Polypteriformes; family Polypteridae; genus Polypterus; species Polypterus bichir. The sequence continues at coordinate 54,000,677 of JANRMT010062835.1, read as the reverse complement.
TTAGGACCTATTATTGCAGTTAGAAAGATTTTGCACATTTAAAAATAAACATGAAAAGTGCTTTTTTTGGCAGAAATGAAAATAAGTACCCGGCACTGAAATGAATAAGGAACTGTGGAAAACCATGGCTCACATGTCGAAAGTGAAGTTCCTTAATATTTACTTACATAACAAAAACTTTAAAACAATATAAAAACCTAAAGAGAATCAAAAAGGTTGGGTTGGAGACGTGAACTGTAAAGTAAATAAGTTCATAATCTGTAAGGCAAATAATATCCATCCATTATTCAACCCGCTATATCCTAACTACAGGGTCACGGGGATCCGCTGGAGCCAATCCCAGCCAACACAGGGCGCAACGCAGGAAACAAACTCCGGGCAGGGTGCCAGCCCACTGTAGGGCAAATAATATAAAGAGGTAAAAGATCCATCCAGCATCCAAACCGCTACATCCTAACTACAGTGTCACGGGGGTCTGCTTGAGCCAATCCCAGCATGCTAGGCAGGAAACAAACCCCGGCCAGCCCCCACACACACTAGGGTCAATTTAGAATTGCCAATGCACCTAACCTGCATGTCTTTGGACTTTGGAAACCGGAGTACCCGGAGGAAACCCACACAGACACAGGGAGAACATGCAAACTCCACGCAGGGAGGACCCGGGAAGCGAACTCGGGTTTCCTAACTGCAAGGCAGCAGCACTACCACTGCGCCACCATGCCACCCGAGGTAAAAGATACATAATCAATATAGGGCAATAATTTTAAATAATTAATAAAATAAATAATTAAGTAAAAAGAAGACAAAGACAATAATTGAATTTACTGTATCACATTTAAAAGACAACAAAAAGATTAAATAAAGAGAAAAACGACTTGAGCCAAGGGCAAAATATAGCATAACACTTACAAACTGGGGCAAAAATGTGTTGTGGGGTCTGTGTTTGAGTTTGTTTGTACTTTTCCTTTTTTTCAACTCAGTGGCACTTTTGTATTCTTTAGGAACTAGATTATTTTAGTCAGGCACTCATGTTTGCTCAGGTAGTGTAAGGTGAGTGAAATTTACTCTTCAGGGGGGTTGTACAATAAGGCTTTGCAATCAAGTCCATTTCTCGGGTTTACAAAAGGGCCTGTTAGGGTTTTTAACACTGCCTTTGTCTTTCTTTCTTTATTTATTCTCCTCTCACTGCTAAAATCCTTGGTGACTCAGTGGCACATTTTATGCATCCTGGTATTTTTCTTCTTATTTGAACATGCCTAATGGCCATGACATAATAATTGAACACCAACACTTTTTTTAGTATAATGAGAAGGAAGGTAGGGAATGAGGTACAGGATAATCACAAGGTAAAAAAGGTATGCAGCTAAATAAAACTGAATGAAATACACACAAATTAATCCCTTTCAAACTACATGTCAAAATATAATTAATCCTAAAATATCTAATCTGTAATGGATGAAATAGGCAAGATCATAGCAAATTAATGTAAAGCTGGGGGTGCAGTGATCTATAAGAAATTCAAATATAGGTTGTGATGGACGGCCGGCAGCTTATCCCGGCCGACATATGCCGGCCTCTAGATGTCATCTTCTCTGCAGCATAGAGGTGCCCCGGATTCCCTCAGGGCACCATGGGAGATGGAGTTTGGCTTCACAGCCCTGCTGGGTGCTGTGGGATGCAAGGATTTTTATTAAGTACTCCCAAGTCACATGGACGGAAGAACAGAAGTACTTCCGGGCTGAAGAAAAATATGTCTTTATCTATCCCAGAAGTGCTATGGAATCACATGGACAGAAGGACAGGAGCATTTCCAGGTCAAGGACTATTTAAAGTACTATGGGAAACCCGGCAAGCTGAGCTGGAGTTGGGTGGTAGTGTGACGGAGCTGCCAAAATAATAAGGGAATCCAACATAACTAAAAGTCCCAATACGAAATCCCAAGAAAAGACAAAAATCAGAGTTAAATGTTAAAAATGCAGAAAATCATTGAACACATTAAATACAGGGCGGCACGGTGGCGCTGCTGCCTCGCAGTAAGGAGACCCGGGTTCGCTTCCCGGGTCCTCCCAGCGTGGAGTTTGCATGTTCTCCCCGTGTCTGTGTGGGTTTCCTCCGGGCGCTCCAGTTTCCTCCCACAATCCAAAGACATGCAGGTTAGGTGGATTGGCGATTCTAAATTGGCCCTAGTGTGTGCTTGGTGTGTGGGTGTGTTTGTGTGTGTCCTGCGGTGGGTTGGCACCCTGCCCGGGATTGGTTCCTGCCTTGTGCCCTGTGTTGGCTGGGCTTGGCTCCAGCAGACACCCATGACCCTGTGTTCGGATTCAGCGGGTTGGATAATGGATGGATGGATGGACATTAAATACACAAAAAGTGCAATAACTCACCACTGCTAAGAGCATTTAAACTGAGCCACCAGGAACTGTGGAAGACCCTCTGGATTTATAGGGTGGAAAGCAGTTCCTGGCAGGTGGCCCCACTTCTTGAGGGATAACCCACAAAACACATGGAATACAGCACAGGCGTGGAAAACAAAGCAGCGATAAGCAAGGTCTCTAAGACTCTAAGGTTGGGTACATGCACTGATACAGTGCGTTGCAGCACCCAGAACACATGAACCATCTCTAAATAGAACAAAAAGACATAAAAGAAGACTTTGAAACCCAGCCAGGGCAGGAACCCTGGCTGAGATATAACAAATAAAGTTGCATATAATGTAATGTAATGAAAAAGCCTAAGATTAATACTAGATGAGACTGAATGACTTTCACAATACTGACCATTGATGAAGCACTCAATACAATTACAAAAAACATTCCGCAATATCAAAAATAAACAGTTATCTAAAGGAGGCTTACATAGTTACTTAACCGAAACATGAATAATCCACAAGCATGTGTTTTTTTTACAATCTGGATTTTCAAATATACCACCTACAGCATCTAAACCCCAACAACAAGTGACAAAAGAAACAAGAGAGCATGGTTTATCTTAAGGCTGCAAACGCAAACAAAGGGGTTGTAGCTACACAACACACATCAGGCAGAAATGATGTTGGAAGAAATGACCCAGTACCTGAAAAATTCCACTGTACAAATCCAGAATCCATTTTTAGAAAGGGTCAAATTGTATGCCAAACCTGAGACCTTGCAAGATTACGATATCTAGGGAGACAGACTTTTATTAGAACATTATTTGTCACCAGGGGGAAATTTGACTAAGCTCTATTATTAACAAAAGCACTATTATGCCAGATTTAAATTCTGATGTGTAATCTGCTTTTTCAATCATCTTTCTGCATATTTGGGAAGAAGGTCTGCCTTGCCAAATGATCTGTGTTTAATCAGTAGTAGAATGAGTGTTACTGCTCATTTCACTCCTACATGTTTGGGTGAACAGGCACCTACTGTGACCGTTTGCAGCTAAAGGAGTTTTAATATCAATGCTTAAATTATACATAAGTGACTAGCCATAACCAAATCTAAACCTTGCTCAGTTTTGAAATTATAATTTAAAATATTATTTTGGGACAAAAAAAAGTTGTTGATTTTATTTATAGTTATTTGACTTTTGCCGAATGCTCACATGACATTGACTTACATTTTTGCCTTCAATTAACAGTGTTTTGCGTTTGCAGATCACTTCAATTAAAGATTTTGATCTTAATGAGCATAAGCCTTTCTATCACTTACTCATGTGCTAAAAACAATTTCCATAAACTATCCAGCAGGCTTACTAAGTATTCATTTATTCCATTCCTATGGGACTGATGAACATTAACAATGTCTGTTTAATGGAGGGATAACAAATATTCCAAGTGGCATTGTAAGTGCTGCTGTATAAGTTTTAGGTTTTACACTACACCACTGAACTGATGTTTAAATATAAAATAGCTTTATAGCTTAAATAAAAATCTTTCACAGGTTGCACAATGGTGCAGTGATTATACATACCTGGTGGATTCAGCATCTCTGATTCAAACCCCATACTTGATATTTGTCTGTGTGCAGTTTGTACATTCTCCCTGTCTAATCAGGTTTTTCTCTCATTTAACTCCCATTTCTCATAGATGTGCTTGTTAGGTTAACAGATGACTTTAAATTAGCCTCAGTGTGAGTGTGTAAAAAGATACTCAAGTGTCTGAGGATTATTTTGAGAAACAGGAAAAAAACAGGAGACCACACACACACACACACACTTAGTCGTAGACAGGACAGGCAAGGAGGTAGGAGTGAGAAAACGAGAATAATCAGGCAACCAGGAATTATGAAGGCAAAGTGAGAATCAATTGTCAGTGGCAAAAGGAAAGTCAAAACCAAAATGAAAACCTAATGTTACAGCCTACTTTATTTTTAAACTATGTTAGAAATTATTCAATACCATAACTGTTAGCATACTTATTTTGTCACTTCAGTGTTGTCAAAGATGCCACACTTGTGGCCCTGCGACACCTCTGTAACTCATTGCACAAACAACAAAAGTGCTTCTGGGAACAAAATAAAACTTTTTCAAAATATGCAGGTATTGTGGTATAGTGGTTAAGGCTCTGGAACCTCAGGTTGTAGGTTCAAATCCTACTATTGACACTGTGTGATGATAAGCAAGTCACTTCACCTGCCTGTGTTCCAAGTGGAAAAACAAATGTAACCAATTGTATGTCAAATGTTGTAAGCTGCCTTAGACAAAGGTGTCATTCAAATAATAGAACTTAATATGTATATATTCATGTGACTTTTAAACACGACTAGTTCCTATTTACAAATTAACTGTCCGGACTTTTAAAACATTAAAAATGGGCTTTCGGAGAACACACCGAACATGTCTATGATGCTCTCCGGTGACCTGCCCAGTCCTCTATTTTTCTCAAGTTACTCATCTTGTTCTTGTCGCAAGTACATACCTCGCTTGTTAAATGTTGTTTTCCACGTGACAAACCTGCACAACTCTGATTAACATGGGTGTTGTTTCTGTCACTTTCTGACCTTTTCCAATGGACCAGGCACCCTCCCCTCTTCAGAGCAGGGGGTGCCTGGTTGTCTCCCATTGACTTACATTATACTCGGGTGCTCGGTAGAGCACACGAACATCGCGATGTGTTTGCACCGAACACCCGAACAGCCGAATACTTTGGTGCTCGCTCATCACTAAAACCAACTCAATATTTAGGAAAACAGATTCTGGCTTGAACTTTCTGTTTTGACTACAACTTTAGTTTTGTTCTTAAAACTCTGGCTAACGGTCAAATGGCAAATGTATATTGATTCTGGCTATTGCCCATCACTGTCTTTTGATGTTACCATTAAGAAAGACTCAGAATAAACAAACTGTTCATTTGGGCTATTCCTTTGCAAAAAGATATATTTTGCATAAAGGCAACACAGCTTTTCACCCAAAGAATGCAGTATCTACTATCAATCATGGTGGTGGCAACATTATGTGGGAGCAGGGACTCTGGTCAGGATATTCCAGAAAATCAATAGCTGCAAATATCTAAAGTTATGAAGCAAAATCTGCACCTTTATGCCTGAAATCTGTAGATACAGATGAATTTCACTGGACAAGTACTCCACCAACTTTAGGATATCTATAGCCCTGCTTATCCTTTTAGGTACAACCTCTGCACGGCTCTTTAGAATCTCTCTGCAGACTAGCCCAATGACATTGTCAGGATTTAAGAGATTTTGTGTCACTATTTATATTTCTATATATTATTTTTCAAAAAATTTTCAGAGATCAGATTCCACAACACCATTTGTTTCCAAGGTAATTCAGACAGGTGCATTGTTTAAGTTGTGATGTTACAGCGGGTAGGGTAGGCTATTTAATACCTTGCCGCACTCATTTTAACATCTGAACTTTGTTTCTGAATAAAAAAGGACTATCTTCTTCTATAATATATATTTTTTTCAGATTTAGTTTTTTGATCTTGTGATTGCTTTGTAACCCATGTATTTGCTATTTCCCTGGTGTGGTTACTGCTCTCCTTGTCTGACTACTCTTCAGAAGCTCTTGCCACCCTCTCTAATATATTATTCTGCTTTACATGATCTCTTCATGTACAATTGCAAGAGCACGACAGACATTTAACATAGTATAATAAACACCACTTATTAGATAACCAAATAAAAGTAAATGGTCTCATCTGGATTTTTAATTATTTTGTTTATGGGAATAAAGCAATTTCAACAATTATGGTATGCTATTCTTTTTAAGTCAGTATTTAGTACGGTGGACTGTAAACTTAAGGAAGGCCAACAGCAAACAACCTAGAATATTTTGAATCATGCTTGATCTAAACGTATTAAGACTGAATGTGAGTTTCAATACCCTTTGTTAGTGATGGCCTGTGAAGAGCAAAGCTCAGGTAGCTTGAATATTATTTGCACTTGAGGTTTATGTTACCCAATACATTGATTTTAAAAATTTAAGTTTTAATATGATGCCAATTATATACTTTAGATGTGATAAAAGCTCAATATCTGTTCTGTGCTAGTACGCAAATCACATTTGTACTTCTGGTTATTTGAATGGTGTCTGTGCAATCATACTCTGTAATCACGCTCAGGATTAATCATCAGAAGCTGCAGATGGTAAAAAGGAGGTGTGACTATATGGGAGGGTATGTCCCTACACTGTGAGAGAAGCCCACAGCACTGTAGCCGCGTTGGAGATAGCACCCACAAGATTTTTCACAACACCCCAATTTCATTTCTGAATTTACAGTAGCAATGTGTGATACCACTTTCTGTGCCACCTGCCATTTAAATTAAATTTCCTCCCACCAGTTCATCTCCTGCACTTTAATGCACTGACACAACCCAAGCTATTTTTACATTTCATCTTTCATATGGAAAACTGCCACAGAGAGCATTTTATATCTACTTGTACACTGATTAGAATTTATTCTGATGGAGCTGCATTCATTTACTTGGTAAAACTATCATCAGCCTTGACAACATCTTATTCCTTGTATTTTATCCTGCTTATTATTGTCAGAGATGACAGCTGAGCAATTTGCCAAAAGCTCACTGCGAGAATTTGTTGGTCACAGTCATATTTTTCCGATAATAAGACTGAATTGTACAGGGCATTTTATTCAACTGGAAGACATGTTTCCTTTATATATAAATGTCTTTCAGGCCAACACTAATGAAATGCATTAAAGTAGCAAGAGACAGCAAAAAACAAAAAAAGGCAAAGAAAAACAATCAAGTAATATTGTTGAGGGGCAAAAATATATTATTTCTCCTAAAAGAAGTACAGTAGAAATATCTTTGCTAAAAAAATGTACTTTTTGTATGAAGCTACAAATAAATAAATAATAAAAAAGTGTAAGACAAATAACTGTAGTGTTAACAATGGATTTTAAGAGAGCATATTAAGAAATCTAAAAGGCTTTGGCAGAGACATATTGTGCAATCCATTAAAGATGACCCAAAGAGATTATTTCACCATGTTAGTAGTAAACTCAAAGAACACTCAAAGAGGAGGAAAAGTGTATTATAAACAGTAGGGGTAAGCTAAAATATAATGAAAGTGAAATTATGAATGCTCTAAATTAGCATTTCGGTTGAGCTTTGTTGTGTGCAGAACTGGTCAATCCATTAGGCAACATAGTTGGCTGCCAAGGGCAGTGTCATCTGTGGGGTGCCATTTATAAAAGTTAAGGGGCACGAGCTCTGGACACCAAGGGGGATAATCCACCAAGGGTAGTAGAAGTCTGATAATAATGTCCGTAGTATATACATAATAGGGGCCCGTTTGTGTCTCTGAAGGCGTGTGCACTCTGGAGACTGTGAAGGACCCCATTCATCATGGTCATCAAACCACGATGATACCGAGGTGTTGTTAATGAAAGTAAACCCGAATGAAGACCACAACTGGTTGTTGAACTCTTATACTGTAATACTGGGTAGGCACTGTTACATGCTGGATGCCATTTATCACAGTAAAAGTGTGCTTGTTGCATACACAAAGGGACACCCTTTATGTTATTGAATGAGTATGTGACCCGGACACCAAGGGGCGTCGTTCATCATCCCGACCAAGGGCTCCACATGGGCTTCGACTGGCACTAGATGTATGAGATTGTCAACGAACTCTTAAAAAGGTTACAGGGACTGTTAAACAGTGACTGCCTGTTTCAGATTAAAAAGACTGAAATCAAAGAAATTGTCAGATGAAATTTATCCTCAAGTGCTTAAAGAGGTTAGTGAGTAAACACTGTACATAAGTGTCTAGAGACTAGAAGCTAGCAAACATTAAGACATTACATAAGAAGGAAGATCAAGCAGATCCAAATAACTACCAACCAAACATGTGTACAGGGTACCCTAATAGAAAGCAATTAGTAAGGAAAAGGTTGAGCATTACGTGGAAAGAAAAAGTCAACATGGGTTTAGATGTGGAAGATCATGTTTCACTGATATGCTGCAGTTCATTGAGAAAGCAACAATATCATATGTTCATAGAGGTGCCTGTGACATTATTACACATTTCAAGTACTTTAGGGTCCAATACCTTAATGTCTACATCACACTGTGCACTGAGAGGAGAAGAGAAGAGAAGAGAAAGCTGGCTAGTTGCTTAAGAGGATCTCAAGGAGCAGATGTGTTGCTGTACTTAAGGAGATGTATTTGGCCAAATCTTGTAAAAAAAAAAAAAAATCAAACGAACTTATGGTAGACAGCTGCAGGATTTTGAAAGTGGCCTTCATCCATTTTCAATGCTCCAAGCACAATTTTTGATTATAACTTGCGCAAACATGAACTTAGTTAACAACTTCATTGTAGCTACATAGGAGTGGCAGAAAATTGACTGTGACAGTAGGGAATTTTGCATTTTTTTAGAACTATAACATGTCATAAATGTGTTTTGTGTGAATGTTTGCTATAAACAGGCATGTCTTTTAGCAGGCAAAACCTAAGTATACATCCCCTATGCAATGTGTTTTTGCAGTGAAGGCAGTCAGTGTAATGCCACAACTCCAAAAAAAGTATGGACAATGCAGTAGCTCTATCTATCTTTCTATCTATATACCGGTACATATATATACATACATACACACACATATATATTGTGGACTTGAACCCGGACACAGACAGACGGACATCTTAAGTTCACCACACTCACGTTTATTTACACTATAATATTTACAGTTACGTCAGTGCACTTCCCAGTGCCTCCAGCATCGTTCCACCAATGTCCAGGGCACACAGTCCAATTGCCTTTCTGGTTGCCTCCAACCCTCTCTCCAGCTCCGTCTTTCTTCCACCCGACTTTCGCTCTCGACTGAAGGGAGGCGGGCCCTTAAATAGGAACCCGGATGGGCTCCAGCTGCTCCCCGGCACTCCTCCGCAGACACGCCCCTGTGTGGCGGAAGTGCTGGCTGCGCACCTGGAAGCCATCCAGGTGTCCCCTGTCATCTTCCCCTCAGCATTTCCTGGTGTGGCGGAAGTGCTGGGCTCCAGGGTTGTTCAGGCACCGGGGCGCCGCCTGGCGGTGGCCACGGGTCCCTACAGGGCTGGGCTTCCAAGCCCTTTACCCGTGGCCCCTAACATAACCAGGGCAGACGCCCCCTCGCGGTCTGGAGGAGGTACAAGCCCTCCTCCGGTCCTCCTGGGCGTCCCGGCCGGGCTCCAGCCCCGGCCGGATGCCACAATAT
>JANRMT010062835.1:53970254-53990616 GCA_026402145.1 Polypterus bichir lapradei | reverse complement strand
ATATTTAGTTGTATGTAGTTAATCCATTATATATATGTTTAAAGCACTCATTACCATTAAATAGCTTCACTGATGTAGGTAGAAATTATTAATTATATTGTACTGTTTTTATAAGGTACTACAGAATTCTGTTTGTCAAGCTGCTAAAATGGGATTTATAGTGAGGAGGATGAGCAAAATCATTAAAGACTTCATCAAGCTTTTTAGAACAAGATCTCCATGTAGCTGATCCACAGGTATTTAATCAATGCTGACATCTTCTTTTGTTTCTTTAAAACTGCGTTGTCCTTTATTTTTATGTTCAGTATGCAGGCTTATAAAAACTTAGTTTGTAGAAGTCTGCTAAACAAATACATAGGGCATTTGTAGAATACAAAATCATTAATAAATACTGTGTCCATCGATTTGTTTACTAAACCTGCTTAATCCAATTGTTTAGAAGGGAAAATGTTGAAGTCAATTCCAGGAATGCCAACTACATGGTAGGAAACAGCCTTAGGCAAGAAAAATATTAACCCTGGACAGGATATGCTTAAACATCTCAAATAGCCATTTGCTTGGATTCCTAGACAAAAGTAGGATGTGAGTCGCTTAACTAAATCTCAATTTATTATTACTCACCAGTGGAAAGAACAATGAAAAAGTTTGTAGCATTAATTTCAAACTTCTTGTGTTTTGTTTGCAAACGCTACAGGAATAATTGCAGGAATACTTGTTCCTCCAACTTTATTGCTTACATGATGAGCATTGTGACAGGAAACAGTACATTAGTGCAAATGCCTTATCTTACTGTACATTTCTACATCTCCAATTACAGAAAGCCATTACACCAAAAGAAGAGCAGAAAACAGCTGCTCTATGCTATGCTATCCCCCTACCAAAGCTTAACAAATTAGTAAATAATTCCTGTTTCAGGCATAGGTGCCAGCATTGATGGCTATAAACACCTAGAATTGTAGTAGTTAAAATAGTAGAATAGTAATGTTGCAAGTACGGAGTACAGTGAAATTCTTAGTTGCATGTCCAACCAACAAGTAACACGTCACCACTTTCCACAGCCATGACAAACAAGAAATGCCTAAGAGGATAACTGAAGCTGAGAGGGAACAATATAAACTTCCAGATTTGATGCCTCAGCTGTAATGCTTAGATCTCCCAACACTTTGCTTCTTCTTCAGTGTAATTGACTTCTGCCCGAAACATCCTGACACAAACCTTAAAAACTATAGAACTTTACAGAAAACAGTCATCATGCAAAATGAGTTCTGCCCTTTGTGAAAGAAAGCCAGCCACACACTGCAGCACAGTTCTTTGAAAGAGAAAGGATGGTGTGACTCAGCCCTTCTACTTTGTGCTGCCAACATTGCCATGACAAGCTCACACAAGGCTGGCTCAGACTGTGGAGGCACACAAGGATTTAAAGACTGAAGAGAAAGAGAGTCTTAAGTGCTATTGTGTTCACAACTCCAAAGGAAAAACATTGGATGTCTGCCTATTTATTATGACCCCTCCCCTACTTTACTGTATTATGACTCAACAATCAAGGTAACTGAAGTTGGTGTAATTCCACTCCCCCAGATGTTCTAGATAAAGTAAAAGTGGCTAGTTAATTCACTTTCTTACTAATGGAGAACTAAATTCAAGCTTTTAAATGTTCCATTTTACTCTATACTGGCAGCTGCTTTCCTTTTGTTTTCTTCATAACAATCTGGAGTCTTCTACTCTGAGACAAGGTGAGGAATTCATAATCAATAAGGGCATCAGCGAAGATTCACTGCCTCTCTGTGCTGAGAGGAACACAGCTGGAGTAGTCTGTGCAAAGGCCCTGCAGTGAGAGGTGTACCAGGCACAGCCCACTGAATGGACTCCTGAAGATGTGAGTAATCACGCAGGGGCTGGGGTTCAATTCCCTGAAGGGGAGGTATAGCCCACTATGGATGTCAGTGTGGCATAGCAGTTAAGGCTTTAGACTTTAAACCCTGAGGTTTCAGTTTCAATCCTGCTACTGACACTGCCTGGGCTCCAATTGGAAAAGCACAAGAAATGTAGCCAATTGTATCTTAAATGTTGTAAGTCGCCCTTGATAAAGGATTGGATTGCCAGCCAAAAAGTTAAATGTAATGTATCCTTACCTAATTAAAGTGATTTGAAAAAACATACACTTCTCAAAGTCCCAACAAATAACTAATAAAATAAACTTAATCTACATTTTTATCTTAGAGCTTGGCATGTCAAGAGAAAAGAATATGAGAAAGCTGAATACCACACTAAGAACTAGAGCAAATCCACAGACGCATATTGATCTGTTATTGTCAGCGGTTTCAGGCTTTCATTTCAATGGTGTTACATTTCTACTCTCAAGCAGACATTACTAAAGTTCTTGTTCACATGACTAATCTAAAATTAGCCATATAATAAAAAGATAAAGAAGACACCTGTGCCATTCATTGCTGCTGAGACACTATTTTCTTACTCATGCATGCTCTTGTCTATTATTTAACTTCAAATACATTTTCCATAATGGCTAGTACATTTTTTTTCAATCTAGTGTTATAATTGTTCTAAAGAAATCAATATACTACTTTATCTATACAAAAAAGAAAAACTGTTCCTGCAAGTGGGTATGTCTGTCTCCATGTTATCCAGTTTAATAAATGGATAAGTGTCTGTGAGTCTGTGTATCTGTGTGCCCACCTGGTTGATATGATATTAGCACATAACAAACATCTGTAGTAATGAAATGCATTGCAGGTGTCATTCCAACAGATGGTGCATCACAAACATTTGTAGTAATGCATTTCATTACTACAAATGTTTGTGATGCGCCATCTGCTGGAATGACCAATGCAGTGCATTTTATTACTACATGCATTGCCAATAGATGGTGCACGGCAAACTTTAACACTGAGATCTATGTTGATTCTCATTCTTAGATTTCAACCCATCTTTGATGGGTAGCACAGCTAGAAGTATACATTTGTATAAAAAGTGAATAAACCTTGATGTGAATTTCTATATTAAGACAACAAAGGTCCAACACTAGAATGACAGCATGTTTAAATGAGACTGCTATCCAGAGCACCCCTGCTAGACAGCCATCTACCATCCTCTGGCTATTTAGATAAAATATTTCCTTTAATCTCATTGTGCATATTCCTTTATTTTCTGTATGATTGCTGTCTTTCTGAATCATATCATTTATTTCCCCTGATTTTATTTTGAAAAGTATTTTTCTTAGGCAGATTCATGTGGCCGGGGTCAGAGTACATTTATATGCAATTAAACTAGCCCTATCTTCGCTCTACAATCTAATTTCCGTGCCTGTGCATGGACTCCTGCTTTTAGCAAATTTCTGTTCTGCTGTTATTCTTTATAAGCCTTGAGGCATATTGATAAAGCTGATCATTATTTCATTCTCTTTCCCTAATGGTGTTCCTTATTTCAGCTTGCATTTAACTTTCCACAGTTAGTCTGGTTACTTGTTTAGCCATATAAAAAAGGACTGTACAACTTATAATCAATTACAAAAACCTTAGACTTAACAGTTTAACATAATATCTAGGGAAAAGTTTCACCAAATCTGATAATTACTGTGGTTGCTTCATTTTTTCTTTGTTAAACTACTTTCTGCAACATAGCATATACCATGACAATCAGGTAACTGACTGTATTACAAGGTCAGCCATTTTAATATATGATTTTTTTCACTCAGTTCTTTGAAAGTTATGATGTAATACTTTATATCATTCATGTAATGCAAATATTATCTATCTATCTTGAAATTACTATATTAGGCTGGCATGGGGATGAAAGGCTAGCATTAATGTTTCACAGTTCAATTCCTGGGCCTGGACACTGTATATCTTGAGTTGGCAGGTTCTCCCCATGTCTCTATGGGTTTTCTCCAGACACTCTAGCTATCTCTCACACTCCACAGACTTAGTGATGCTAAATGAGGAACTTAAATTGGCCTAGTTTGGGTGTGATAGACTGGCTTCCTTTAACAGTTTGATTTTTGTCTTACATTCAGGGAGAAGACATCAGTACTCCAGACCTTTAACTGGATAGCTGGGTCAGAAAATAAACAGACTAATGAATAACCATACCATTTTAACTCAGATTTTTTCATTTTACATATCACTTTGTGTGATGATTGAAGATTATGTTATTGGACTGAATACGGCATGTTTGTGACAAGTATCATCTTCATCAAAGGCATTGTCACCTTCTCTTCCTATAAAAATTTTGATGTATTTTGACAAAAAAATAATGTTTTTACCTTTAAGCATATGTAATATTCATTCATTCTTTGGTCTTTGTATATCCTATATATCTTTTTTTGGAATAAAAATCCATTATATTGATTAACTCAATGGTCTGATCCTATCAAGAAGGTTGCTATACCAATTTTAGAGCACTCAGAAAGCCACAGTCACTCAAGTCTAAAGGTTTTCAATCATTTGTCATATCAGTTTTGTAATTTGTGGGTTAATGTAACGCAATGTGTAATATTCCATATTGATAATATGAGATTACAGCACAGTGGTTACAACAACCACCAGACGGATCCAAAGATCTGGATTTGGTTTCCAATCTAGTCTAGTCTTTGGGTTTACTCACCAGGTACTTTGGTTTCCTTTTCATCTAAAAGACATGAAAACAAGGTTGACTGCCTCAGTGTGGGTGAGTGTGAGAGTTTGTAGGCCTAACCTACAATGAGTTAGTATTCATCCATTCCAGGGCCAGCTTCTTCTGTATGCAGTATGCTTGGAATAGACTTCTGCTTTCAAGCACACTGTTGAAAAAGCTGATAGATGGATTAACTGAGAAACACTTTGAGCCAAGCATGCACTGTGAAGAGTGATGTATAAAAAAAGAGTCTGCTAATGTGGCCAATAATTTCACTTCATTCTTTGATCTTACAACTTCCACAAATCATTTAAGAGGATGACATCTTTACTTTTCTCCAATACTGTGACACTGCAATCACAGTTCTCTAAAGATACATTGCTTACTTCACCTACCATATGCATTCACATTAAAAGGCAGTAGTTAATATAATATTGTAGTTAATGGCCCAACAATGGATGTTTACTCATGCTTCACCTTACATTTTTGCTTTAAAATTTTAAGTGTGGTAGAATGTGTTTAATAAACTCTGATTTTCAGCAATTAAATCTGCATATTTTATGCATCTGCTGCTCCAATTAGTATGCACACAGTAAAAAATGGTTTGCATCTCAACAGAAGCAATATTTAATTATGTGTAAAGGTCACCGAAGGGGGACTGTATGCAAATGGGGAACAGCCTAACTCTCTGTGTTTAAGGCACTGCACAAGCTGCATCCTAAAAGAATATTGTGCAGCTCTTCAGAAATACCCTAAGTAAAGCCTGCCATCTACAGCAGAGTGACTCTGAGTACCCCAACACCCCATACTCTTCCATCTCTGTGAGCTCACTCTTGGGCTGGATAAAAAACTACCACACTGAACTTCTGAGAACCACATTAACAGAATGCCAACCCTATTAAAAACCATCACACTATATCAGATACTGATGTGAACACTTAAAACAAAAAGAGCTCTCCACAGAGACTGCCTACTTGACTATAATATGCTTGTCCTTAAGCAATGGGGTTTCACTATGTTGGGTCAACAAATGAGAAATTGACTATGGAATACAAGCAAGTGCACGATTTCACAATTATCTTGGATTTAGCTATGTCCAAAGTATCCCTGCAAAACTGAATGACCATAATAAAGAGATAAAAAATAGTTAATCAGAATAATGGATGAATCACCTATTTCAAGCAGTCTTTCAGACTACACAAAAAACTGCCTTATAAAAAATTATTATAATTCTTTTGCATTCCAAAAAAAAAAACTGTGACAGTAACAATATTTATTACATAAAAATGAGAGTCATTAAAAAACAACTTGTCAGGTGATGGTAATGTAACCTTAGTGTGCTTATTGTCTGATGTTTCACATGTTATCTATGCTGAGTGTAAAATGATCCCCCTACTTAAAACAAACACCCAATGATTTAATAAATCTACTGTGTGAAATCCAGCTCAGATCTGGGGCTGCTGACAATGGTGCATAAGGAAATGCGAGCATAGTTTAGCTCCACAGATTTGTTTGACTCAGACTTCTCAGACATAAAAAATGTTAAAATCCAAATACTGAAGTATTTAAGCCAAATGATTCAGAAGAGTATCACTAATAAGTGTAGCCATTTCCAACAGCTCATCTCTCAAGTGTGATGACTGCAATGCCAATGGTGACAGTGAAGTTGAAGCTGTTAGAAAATGAAGAACTGAAAACTGAAGCCAAGCAATACAAAGATGCTCAAGATTATTTGCTCATTTGGCAAAATATTTATTGTGAACTGCAACAGTATAAACTTCTCAGCATGGTAGTTTAAGACACCGGTCACCTTAAAAGGCACTATAGATAAATAACAAATGAAGGAAAGACTGTCATGCTGACCAACCCACTCTCCTTGTCCACAAATTCATGAACCTTCTCTCATTCCTTCTGTAGTAAGTGCCTTTCCCTTCATACCCTCCTTATAACATTTCTGCACCCAGTGTCCATAGATTCATCAGTAGTTCACCTTGTTGTTCCAGAAATTCTATTATATTTTAACAGAATGAAAGGGTATGACCCACTTCTAGAGTGAAATGAATTAAATTATTTTATATAGTATTAACAGTTGTGACCTTTACTTTGAGTTAGACCACTTAAGAATGAAATAAAAGCAGATGTGCATTAATACATAATCCAACAGAGCAATGAATTCCTTTCATAGCCTTGTGTACCTTGACATTTGAGCTTTTTTTTTGGCTCTACATCAAGTAACAAAGATAAAGTCGGTCCATTTATCACCTGCTCCTGTAACACTGGAACACAGTGCACATCGTTTATTTTTCTCCAATTTGACAAGCCAGGACTTGCAGGATGAAAAATGAACAATACATTGTATAATTAGAAAAGATTAAAGTTCAAGTTCTCCTGAATTTGAATGCAGCTAACTGTGCCAGTTACCTCGTCTAAACCAACTTTTTCTTTTTTAAGACTCAAGTAAAACGTTTGCAATCTTCATTAAATATACGTTTTTCCAAAACACAGATTCATAGTTAAAAACTGTACATTTTGAAGATGTGCTTGAAATCATTATAGTATGACACACACAGCAGTGTAATCTAGCGGACAAAGCAGAAGAATTTCAAAATTCCAACTGAAATTTCACTGTGCGTTTTTACCCACCTGCACTTTAACTAGAAAAAGTATGAATGTTGTCACCCACGTGTGCATGGGAGGCAGCTAAGGGGCTTCAATGAGGGTAATTTCATGTCAGACAAGGGGGTGGCAAGGTGCCCTAATCCTTTCTTTCTTTCTACTACAGACCAGTTATAGGAAATCCCTCCTGGCCTTGATGACGTCACTTCCGGTAACGACGCAGAGGACGCCACTTCCGGTCCCGAAGATGTCGCATCTGGTCCCGATGATGCAACTTCTGGTGACGTCACTTCCTCTGCCATCCCTTAACACTAGAATTCCTGAAGTCTACAAATAATGCTATGCCATTTGAACATGAGTTTTTATTTGAATGTTTTTTTGCAATCTTGCCTATACTCCATGGCATAGCATTTTCAAATAGTAACATTTTTATGTATGAATGTGAGCGTGTGTGTGCGATAGAGGTGGAGACAGTTTTGATCTCATTCAAGTGGTTACTGGAATATGAAATAAACACTTTCGCAAAGGTATAATGAAACAAGTGTACTTTTATTCAAGAATAAAGCTGAATAACAAAAAATTAAAGTGACAACAAGATACCATGAAGACATGATTCATTAGCAGTTGTCTGTCTGGTTATGCCCCTTCAACAATAAGTTTTACAGGTAGCAAAACTTTACACCAGCTGTAACAGACTGAAATCAAAGGCTTCTTCTTTTTGGGCACATACACCATCAGCATGCCACTGCCAGATCTAAACAGCAGTGTGGCGAATTGCTCGCGTACTGAAGTGACTTTAGCTGCAGGTGGAAGTCCCATTTTTCTTTATGGTGTCAAGCAGAGTTGCGTTGTGATGCAGTAGTCTATTAGCCAGCAAAAGCGCTGTGAAGAAACTGTATGCTGTTACGTTCCTGCCTTTGTCCAGTCTGATAGCGGTCCCGGGACATCGTATCTTTGATTGCCACTATAACAAATAGTTCAGAGTAGGTATCAGCCACAGCACCCACTGTTTTCATCACTGCTCTTGTGAAAAGAATGGAGATAAATGCCATCAACTCAGAGCGAGAGAGGCAAGTTCATTGTACCACATGAACGTCACTGAGAGAATAAAACTGAATAATAAAAAAACAAGAGCTAACTTTTACAAGTAGCCACAATTTACACTGGGTGTTACAAACTCAAATCAAATGTATGTTTTTATTATATTATAGTAATAATAATAATAATAATAGCAGATCACTACTCAAAATGCGAAGGGCCTGGTCTCGAACCTGGGGCCTTTGGGTTATAAGGCAGCAGTTCTTACCTCTGCACCATTCAAGTACACATATAAACTCCCAGTCGATTGACATTTGAGCTTGGGTTTTTAACTCATTGACAGCAACATGTAAATCAAATGCTTTTCTTTTCTTTGGTTGTATTCTTGAATAAAAGCACTCATGTCTATTTGATATTTGGACTAAAGTCTTCACACATTATACACTTCACGTCATTATTAGTATAACATGGAAAAAGTTTCTGCTTTAGGTATGTGTTTAGCATTTCTTGCCTCGCATTTCCTTTCATCTTACATTTACCAGATCTTCGTTGACATGGAACACACGTGAAATGCATGAATTCCAAATAATATATTATTGACCCTATACAGCTCCAGGCACATCACACACAGATAAGGAGCTTTGGCATGAGCTGGGAGAACTTTTTGCCCGAGTTGAGCTCCGTCAAGGCGGTGGATGGGACAGAAAGCTGCTTGCTGTTTGTGTTGATCAATGCATTTACAAAACAAAAGACGCTGATGGAGAGGTGTGAAGAGATTTAAGGTGGGCGGGGATTACAAGTTTTTTGTAGGCTTCAGGGATTCTAGTGTTAAAGCCACCATCTTTGCCTCATCCAGGCAGTTTCTGTTTTGTACTCAAACCTGTATACAACTGTACACCATTTAACTAATTTTGCAGCCAGGAAAAATTTTACAGATGGCTGCCCCAAACCTTTTTATTGCTCCTGTCTATTCATTTGACAATGTAAAGTAAACAAATGTAGTCTAACTATATGATATTTCTCTGAAAAGCTTAGGTATAGTAATGAATATAGAAACATGCTACTAAAAACTACACTTGTTACAGATTTTCTTAATTGTAAGCAACTCCCGATTTGACTCATGTGTAAACCTAGTTTGGCTCACCACCTTGAACTGAAGCCTGCCTCTCACACTCACCCCCATATTACTAAAGAACACACAAGTGAGCCACGAGGCGGAGCTAAAAAAACTCTTCCTTAGCGTAGGCTTTTAACATCCTAGATGTTTGCCTAGGCAGTCCAATCACTGCACAGTTCAACAGTCTCCAATTTAACACTGCAGCAATAGCTACAACGACTACAACTTGCCTGAAGAAGGGGCCTGAGCTGCCTTGAAAGCTTGCATATTGTAATTTGTTCAGTTAACCAATAAACGGTGTCATTTTGTTTCACTTCTCATTTCATCCATAATTGCTAACATGGTACACCACCTGTAAAAGATAGCCAGACCACAAATAGATATGACGCCAGAATGTCCAAACACACACACGCTTTATTCACACTATTTACAATATTTACAGATTTTGCTCAGTCCTTGTTCCTTCAACCGCCTTCATTCCTCTCTCGCAAGTTCTGTCCTCTTCCACCCAACTCCAGCTCCCAAATGGAGTGAGGCAGCCCCTTTTATCTTGCCCCGGATGTGCTCCAGGTGCGCGATGATGAACTTCTGGCAGCACTCCCCAGTGTGGCAGAATTGCTGCCCTTGCACCCGGAAGCACTCTGGGCATACACCATCCCTGGTCCAAAAGCACTTCCTGGTGTAGTGGAAGCGTTGTCCTCCAGAGCTCAAGAACCATCCAGCTGCCCAGGGAAGAGTAGCGCCGCTCTCCCGGTCTGTCCTTCCTCCAGGCATCCCAGCGGGGCAGGGTCTGCCACACACCCTACTACTATAAACATATGTACAAAATTAATTTTTGTTCATTATCTTAAAATCTGAGTTCCACTTCATGAATGCATTTAACATTTCTTATGCAGAGTCCAGTTATCTTAGGAGAAGGACATTCTGCAGGAAGTGGGTAAGATAAAGGGGGAGGGCACTGGGGCAGCGGCTCTCTAAAACATGAGTACTTCTGGCTTGAAACCAAGGAGGAACTCCACCAGCATTGGTCAATGTGTGAGAAAAGGAAATGGATCCCAATGCCTGCAATTCTGGAACAGAAAGATCACATAAAAATATAATGAGGGTAGTGTATTATGAAAGCAGAGACGGTTAGCACCCCCGTTGACGAGGATGGAAGAGGTCCTAGTGGCACTGAAACTCATACATGTTTAAGCAATTGCAACCTACATCATGGCATTTCCAACCATGTTGTTCTAAATGGGCACCCCCAGACCTGTTTATACTGAAGAATTGCCTGTCCTTTTATAAGTTAACTATTTTAGGGCTGTTTGCATTATAAATCAATGGAGCCTGAACGGGACTGTGCTGCTTCCAAACCTCAACCTTTTATAACGGCAAACTTTTGATGCAGTTGCTCCCTTGTTCTGGTAATGATGTAGTGGTGTGGTCAGTTGGCAGTGCTGCAGTTACTGGCGGTTTGAATCCCAACTGGAAATGGGATGAAGTGGGTGGGGTGTTAGAGGGGCCCTGTTCGGGTTTATTTAACATATTGGTTGCCTCTCATTCTGGAGTTCCTTTTGATTTTATTAATTAAAAAATTGAACAAAAATATATATAAGAAGCTTGTTTTGGACTGTTTATTACCATACTTAAGGAAAAAGATACCCAAAAAGGTGTTTGTGGAATGAATCATTTAATTATTCCTTATCTCGGGTTTAAATAAAATTAACAAATTAAAATTAAAATTAACAAATCCTGGTAACAGGATGAACAAAGTATCAGCAGTGAGCAGTCATGCCCTCTTAAAATGCCCCGTTTGGTCCCATTATATGGTTTTGTTTTATATATAAAATAACAACAATATAAACAGTATATACAATATATAAAACATATCAGCATATTAAAAAAATATTTCTGTTAGCAAAATATTTAGTAATACATAGTTGGCTTTTGGATTAAACATCTAGGACACAGTCAAGTTTGAAAATGCAAAAATCCACATTGCATATTTCTAAAAGAAAGAAAAAAGAAGCTTCATTTAGCTTCAGGCAGTGAACAAAATCAGATTATGCATCTGTCTCAAAATCGCAGTATTCAAATATAACCCAGAATTTCACCAAATAATTGGAAAAACTATTTTTGCACCTATAAATACTGTACATACCATATAAAATTTCCATCACTACATAGTAAATAGATTATTGTACCATAGATATTTCTTTAATATCCGTGGACACATACATCTCACCACAGATATTGGCCAGGCTGACAAATATTTCAGCATGTATGGCTGAATACAACATTATTCTCTTCAAGTAGGAATGCTCTTGCTAGCCAAGCCTTTGATTAGTTGCTACCTCACCATCACCTTGGAATTAATGACAGTGAAGATCACCAAGCCAGTCAACAATCTAAATGTTATCTTTGATTTCCAATTTGACCTTCACCTAGAACACTGTGTTAATGAGCCATTCTTTAAGGTATCTCCTCTGAAAAATTGATAGGAAGCAGTGGATTCTTACTGATTTGCAGTTTAATTTTTGTGCATGTGATCAGCTGTGCTTTGTGGGGTGGTGTCTAGCACAGCAGTCCTCCAACCTTTTTCCTGCTGAATTAGTTGGTGCCTGGGTGCTGCACTGCATGCCCATCCACCTCTGTGGATGCAATAAGTTGTCACAAGCCTGACAAACAGCACTGTACATGATTGGTCTCAATTGAACAGCATTTGTGGACTACCTGTAGTTTTCTGCTTCTACGATTCCCTCATGCTTGTGTTTACATAACTGTAATTGTAAATTTGCTTTGGATAAATAAATATAGTCAATTCTGATCATCTGCAGGGGGTTACATTCCCCTCCCATCCCCACCAGACCAGTGGAGGGAGATGAGGTTGGGTGGATGAGCCAGCCCTTCACTTTCACCCCTTGAAACTCAGAAATCATCCTTCCACAGGTTTACCTTTGGAAACCTTGTTATGACTTTTACTTCCCCCATAGTTGAGTTCAGTTATCTTCAAGGTGCACTACCAAAGACCGTGAGTGATCGCAGAAGGGCAAACCCGAGATCCTCACTAAATCTTCAAACCAGCAGCACCGTTGAACAAAGTGTACAAAGGCAGGGACTTATTCAGTGTGTGCTTATGACCCAAACTTGCTTGGAATTCCTTGTCCATGGGGAACAGCTGCAAGCCCCGGTCTAAATTATGAACACAGGTTCTACGGCTCAGCACGTCACTTGGCGAGGGGCAGACAAACATTGATCCATTTAGTGTAGCACACGTGTAGCCCTGGACATCTAAGGACATCACAAACCACAAAGATTGTTCAATCTCACACTTTGCTGCTGTGCAGTAAACCTCATGGAATTTTTTTTGTGCAGTACATGGCTGCAAATAGATGACAGTATACCGGGGTGTTGTAAAATGAGTTGTGGAAGAGGTGGGTGGGTGCTTGGCCATACAGTGTGTTTAGTAGTGGTGTTCGGAGAAATTCAATCCAACATTTGGGTTGTCAGAAGTGGATGCATAAAAAATGCAGGATAGTCTGCAGAAATGACCGAAAGTTTTGTGTGAGAGGAATGCTGATGTAGTAACCGAAAATTAAGATACTGGCAATGGAGTGGTTTAGGAGGAAGCAAGGAGTTCTGCTATTAAGTGACACGTTGAGTGCAGGTGATTGTGCAAGCACAGCAGTGATAGTGAGGGTGAAAGATGAACGGAGGATATTCTAACTTCAAAAAGATTGTCTTTTTCATTGAAGGAAAATGATTATGAAAGCTGTTTGAGCAATAATATGCTCTATGGGAGTCAGACGTGGCTGATTAAGGCGGAACGTGAAACAAAGCTCAAAAGAAGTGAGATCAGAATAATCAGGTGGGTATGTGGAGTGTCGCGGAGTGAAAGGGCGATGAACCATGAGGTCCATATATTGTGTCCACGTGATAGGCAGATGATGACAGTGAGAAGAAGACACTAAAAACAGGGAGGAGGTTATGGACTTTCCATGAAGAAGGCATGGTTGGAGGTGGTGTTGGGCGACATTAGAAGAACAGGTCTTACCCCATCAGATACCCAGAACTGTGGAGAGTACAGGGAAAAATATCTGGGACGGTGAAACCATTTAACCTGGGAAAATCTGAAAAATGGCTGTTAAACAGGTGACAACAAGGATGATTTGTATGACATAATGATTAATTTTAAAGTATGACACTGTTGCAGCCAAACTGTTAATAATTGTTACTACTTTTTCACACTGCATACTTGTTCATATTACACTTTTAGGTGAATGGCATAATTCAGAAGAAAGCGGCATGCTTTTATGCTTGTACATGTTTTATTTCTAATATAGTCAATGCAACTGGTTTAATAAGATCTTATGAAAAACACAATAATTATTCAGAAGAATATACATTTGTGCTGTATTGTGCTTAGGGATATATATCATCCATAAATTCCAATACAACCAATGGCTAAAGAAAGACAAGAAAGAGACATATTCATTTTAAAATATAATTTGCGGATCACATGTGATAATACTGCCCCAACACTGCTGATGTTGCTTCTTCTGCACTTATTCTTTACAAAGTAAATGATCTGGTTGAACAAAGTTCAAAATAATGAGAATGCCAAAATGAGAAAACACAAAATTAACAAAGTACAGTAGCTGCTTGCAAACTACAGCTTAATTTTATTTTACAACTGAGCAGTTCACAGATGGCCCTCCATTACTAGAACACTGTAAACTATAGATGTAATGTAGACTCGGGGTTGGGGGGTTCTGATGGGTAGCGAAAAATCTATGGTCACTGTTAATTTATTTCTTGTTATTATAGCGAAAGTCATCTGGAATGTATAATTTGGTGGCAGACTTATGAAGCATACTGTAGATTAAGTCCAATAGCACAGGGACCATCGAGTACAGCTTTATTTAGAATATTGAATGTGATTTGCTGAAGTTGGTAAGTACGCCACTGTAAAACAACCCATTTCCAATATTTTAAATTGGTTATTTTAAAGGTTCACATTACATGCAAGACACATGAAGCATAAAGTAATTTGACCAGCTAACAGCACTTGCATGTCTGTGTGTAGCTTGTTTCAGAATATTCCGATCTAATGCAGTGTTCTATTTGAAACTGTTATAGCAGATAAAGAGAGATTTCCTTTATACTCTCCTTTCTTTATTTGCTACACTGCCTTGTACCACGCTTGGAGTATTTTATTCTGTAAACATTAAGTATTTGATCTCACCAGGGACAAATGTTAACAGTTCCTGAAGGATGCTGAAACCTTGAGAATGCACCAGATATTAAAGTGTTCTCCATCAAAAAAGATAACGCGTCAGAAAGGAATGAGGAGTTACCAGTGCAAAACCGGCAAACTAATGCGATACAAAGTAGAATAGAATGGGAACAGAAGATAATATACTGCAAGCATGAATTTGAACTTCTACAGTGGTGACTGGAGAAACATTCTGACAAACATTAAGATCATAGAGTATTTATTACAAAGATCACCTTTAAAATATTATGAACATAAATTTCAAGAAAAAGTGAGTGCTGTTTTAGTTGAAATATTTCAAATTGCATGTATCAGCCTTCAGCAGTAAGTCTCTTCGCCCATTGCTCCACCCTTTACATTATACTTGTCCTTAACTCTGTCCATCTTTTTATATTACCCAGCAACACTACTGGCTGGCACATGCCATTCTTCTGCTTTAGGTAAAACACAACTGTGCTATGTCTTTGAATTAGCAACATCACAGTCAACAGGCAATAATGCGTAAAGAGTAGTTATTGTAACACTGTGTGCTCTAGGACAATTTTAAGTCCTGCCATATGTCCAAAGCTTTAATGACAGCTCAGCACACACACACACACATACACACACACACATGTCCATCACCAATTCAGGTATCTTACTGGTGCAGAGCTTCTGTCACTTGCAAGTCAACAGACACAAACTTGAAATCTACTGGAAAGCATTCAGCACAAACCAAACTAACAGAGTATTTATACAGCTAAAAAATCATTGTAACATTACATTACTGATATTTGTTAGGTTTCCTAATTCTTTGTTAATTTTTATTTTAATAGTTTTATCCTTTAGTCAGTGTATTATTCTAAGTTTTAAGCCTTGCATCATTCATTTTCACCTTTGCTTTGTTTTTATATTTTGTTTTCAGACTTTTAATTTATCTTTTTGTGTTCCCATTGTTACGACTTGACTGCCTGTTGTCAGTGGTGTGATCCCAGAATTCACACCACATGATGTCACTGGAATGATAGTATACAGTATAAGGCGTCATCCACAAACAGATTGTGGATTTAAAACTAAAAAAACTTTTGAGAGTGCTTTCTCTTTCAAAATCTCAGAATTCAGACCTTTCCCATTGATTCTATGACTCTGGTACCTGTGTCATGTATCAAGCTCTGTCACAAGATAATTTGTCTTTCTGGTTATGATCCTCAATACTGTTACGAGTAAAAGTTTCCAACTCCTGGTCCCTTCTTCTTTTGCTCATGTGGACTGCCACATTTTTCATCTGTTGACAGAAAAATATTATTGTATTAATTAAGTTTGCCTTTCAGAAGTGTTGCACACCTGACCTTTATGACTGCAAAGGTCTTGGCTGCATCAGTTTTCTGAGCCTGTTCATGCTGTGTGGAAGTTGTAGACAGTCCACTAAGTCTGTCTTGTGTCACTGTACTGTGGAGGAAGTTTTAACTTCAAGAAGCTGCGTTCTCTTCAAGCCACTGAGACAAGGCAGCTGAGGTTACACTCTTACGAATTGGCATTTGTGTTTAAGGAGTGTCCATTCTTTTAATAATTCCTCTTTTAGTATTTGCAGCTGGGTAGTTCTGATGATTTTAAATTGCTGTACTTTACCACTGACTGATAACCTGTCACCCTACTGATCAGAATGGGTAACAGTGCCATACATTTAGAGATAGATGACATGTCTGAAGAGAAATGGTAAGGTGACAAGTTTTGACTTCAATTATCTAAAAGGCCAATAATAATTTAAAGATGTACTGTACATTTGGCCGCTGCTGTCCTTGTTCCAGGGCTGCTCAAAGTGAGCACTCACACAGGGTTGTGCGTTAACATATACCCTAACAATTTTTTCTCTGTCAGATTTGTTTACTTGTTTGTGTATTCATCATTTTTGGAGTGTTCTCTTTTTTACTGTGAACAATGAAATGTCTCATTATTTGCTTGTTTTCATGAGTGCATGCTGCAGTGAATGGAGCCAAATCCAGTGCTGCTTTCTGTCTTGTATCAAACTGGATTGTCAAGACTCAACTGAATAAAAAATGAAAAAATAATTTTTTGAGTAAAAAAAAAAATAAGGCTTTGGGTCATGTAGGCTTCAAGCAATGGCAAGGGGACTGATAAAATACAAGAAGTAAATAACCTTAGCATGCTCCTAATATGAAAAAAGAGCTAATTACAAAAGCCTTAAGGTTTAGCTCACAAGGTTTTACTTCACTCAACCTTATGTTGTCATCATGCCTAAATAAACTAGCTCTTAAAAAGAGCACAATATCAAACTAACATAAAAAAAGGTGTAAAAAAACAATTGGCACAAAAATATGTAAAAACATAAATCTCAAAGCAACACCCTCAAAAGTGTAAAAAAAAACAAAACACAAGTGACAGATGCAAATAAAACGGATGGTCAAATTGATTTGATTTCCAATAAGGATCAGATAAGCTGAGCATCATACCCTTGTCCAAGGCCTCCTTTTACATGAGGAAAAAGGCTAAAGGGACGTGACACATTAATTCATATGGCTAAAGGGAACTGACTGCTTGACCCTACAATATTGCAGTCTACAGTATTTGGATCCTCTTATGATTAATTCCAAAAATGGGAAGGCCAAAACCACTGGGAAAAAATGTGGTTAATTGCTTATTTATAGAGAATAATTAAAAGTAGAAAAGCACAGGCAGAATTAATACAACAAAATAAATATATAACCAAACCAAAAGCATAAGAAATACAGTCAGTCATTGTCCAACCCGCTATATCCTAACACAGGGGTCTGCTGTAGCCAATCCCAGCCAGCACAGGGCGCAAGGCAGGAACAAATCCCAAGCAGGACACACACACCAAGCACACAGTAGGGACAATTTAGGATTGTCAATGCACCTAACCTGCATCTCTTCCACAGTTCCTGGTGGCTCAGTTCAAATGCTCTTAGCAGTGGTGAGTTATTGCACTTTTTGTGTATTTAATGTCCATCCATCCATCAATTATCCAACCCGCTGAATCCGAACACAGGGTCACGGGTGTCTGCTGGAGCCAAGCCCAGCCAACACAGGGCACAAGGCAGGAACCAATCCCGGGCAGGGTGCCAACCCACCGCAGGACACACACAAACACACCCACACACCAAGCACACACTAGGGCCAATTTAGAATCGCCAATCCACCTAACCTGCATGTCTTTGGACTGCGGGAGGAAACCAGAGCACCCAGAGGAAACCCACACAGACACGGGGAGAATATGCAAACTCCACGCAGGGAGGACCCGGGAAGCGAACCTAAGTCTCCTTACTGCAAGGCAGCAGCGCTACCACTGCGCCGCCATGCTGCCCACAAGAAATACATAATTGAAATAAACAAGAAAAAACAGATATTCCAACATTAAGCCAAAACCTTCTGAATGATCAAATCTTAATATTTAACAATCCAACATCAAAATCAAAAGACAACCAAACCACCCAGTACTGAGAACACCTAAGAAGAGGAGGTAGTAGTAGGATGAGAAGTCAAGCAAAATGACACTTTATATTGGCTAACTGAACCAATTACAACATGAAAGCTTTCAAGGCAGCTCAGGCCCCTTCTTCAGGCAAGTTATAACAGGTTCCTGAGCTGTCTGGAAAGCTTGCATATTGTAATCTGTTCAGTTAGCCAATAAATGGTGTCATTTAGAAGATGCTGATAACCCACTTGGAGTTTCAAAATTACTTTTAGACCTCTTATCTTTAATATAAGAGGGACACAGGAAAAGCAAGTGAAAGCTAAATATTGCTGCAGGACAGTGCTATGGCACTTGAGAATATTATAGTACTTTGTTATTTATTTATGTATAGTTTTACTTTTTTATTTTTCATGTTATTCCAAAGTATTGGCATGCACAGAATTCATTTCAGCCCTAATTTTAGTTCAGATTTAAACTTCTATTTTTGTTCATGTTATAATTATTTTTGGCATAAGGCCATTTTTTTGTGTGTGTGTGTGTGTGTGCGCTGCCATTTTGAGACATAGAGAAGTCTATTGTTGTTGGCTACCTCATGACAATCTGAAGTTGCACATTGTGAAGTTACTAGCACAATGGTATAATGGTCAGCGCTAAAGACTTCCAGGTTGTCCGAGATTAAGGAAACAAAACAAATCTCAGTTTAATATTCTGATTTAGGTTAAAAGATTTATTGAAAATCTTAATCCAATTAAAAGTTGACACTAAGGGACCAGGAAAAAAATAAAGAAAGGGGCAGGGAAAAGCACACGAAAGAAAAAAAGAAAAATGGAGTTTGACACTGATGCAGTCCTGCCAGATCCTAGAAAAACAATTGAAGATTGACAATCAAAAATAAAAGACAGCAATTAAATAAATGGTCACAAATATACAAAAAAGAGTAAAATTCTGTTGTTGAAATGCTTCCAATAGATAGCTAGTATTCTGCTGGGGCAATATTCAATGCATTGTTTCTATAATGTTTATTTTCTTATTGTGTAAGTGCAATATCAGGCAACATATTCCTGAGATGGGACATGGCACCTGATGTGTTAAACACGAATTTCAAAGAGCAAACTTTAGAACTAAATAAAACATATAATCCATAAATAACAGCATGTGTTATCAGGATGTGATGCTTCAAAGAAACCTCCATTAGAAACTGGGATGTCATAAATACTGTCATTCACAACAGCTATTTTATTACTATTTCTGAAACAACACGATGTACTGAATTAGAAAGAAACCTTTTCTGTATGCATGTTACTTTTATTATGTATGTGTCATTAATGGGTGATTGTTTAATTTAAAACAGACTAAGAATTTCAGATTACTTTGTTATTAGAATTTTTTCATGTTGCTTGATAAGTAAATTTGAGGTAATGGTTGTCATTCCAAGAGGTTTTGTTGTCAATGGTTTCAATCCAAATTCTGAAGCCTTGTGGTTCATTAATATTATTCGAGCAGTTATGCAGTTTTCCGAGAAGTCTCCAGTTCATGAATAATAAATACTGTGTGTGATATCTGACAATATCAGGCTGAAAGATGAGGAGCTGGAGATGATTTACAGAAGAAGTAAAACAGGATGTGCTGTTGTCTGACACTACACAATCATCTGGAAGCTTAATATTCCATGATGTAAACAAGCAATTGTGAAAAATACAGGTAAACAACAACATTATATTGGGTGCTGCTCAATATAAAAAGTATCAAACAGAAAGGATTTTTTGTTTGCTTGTAGGATCACTAATCCAACATTCAACCCTTTTCCTGAATTTTACCCTTTTTCAAAATCCACCCACAATCTAGAAGAGCACAGTAAGAAGTTAATTCAATAGCTTTACCCACTATTCACCTGTTAAAAATGATCAAGGTTAATTAAGAGATATGGAATTGAAGGTCGCAGAAACAACAAAAGATAATAATCTATACTAATAAAAGGCAAAGCCCTCACTCACTCACTCACTCACTCACTCACTCACTCACTCACTCACTCACTCACTCATCACTAATTCTCCAACTTCCCGTATAGGTAGAAGGCTGAAATTTGGCAGGCTCATTCCTTACAGCTTACTTACAAAAGTTAAGCAGGTTTCATTTTGAAATTCTACACGTAACGGTCATAACGGTCGATAACGGTCGACAACGTCCGCCATGTTGAACTTTCTTCTTTATTGCCCCATCTTCACGAAATTTGGTAGGCGGATTCCCTGCGCTAACCGAAACCGATGTA
>JANRMT010062835.1:53867240-53964420 GCA_026402145.1 Polypterus bichir lapradei | reverse complement strand
GTACGTTTAGTGTCACTGTACACACATTTACTGTATACTATTTTTCTTGCATTGTACGTACTTATTGCTGGTGGCCTGTCTATCATAATGGCTGTAACATACGTGATATCGGATACACTCAATATCTTTAAAATAATATTTAGGTTTTACTGTATATAAACAGTGTGTTTATATACATAATTTCAATGAATCTTACCTAATATCTAAGAGAATACAAAGGGATTATGCTGTATAACTCTGCGGGGAATATTTATAAACAGTGTGGGAGAGTTTATAAGGGCTTAAAATATATAAAAATAACCATACAAACATATGGTTTCTACTTCGCGGATTTTCACCTATCGCGGGGGGGTCTGGAACGCAACCCCTGCGATCGAGGAGGGATTACTGTATATATATATAATATATATATATATATATATATATGCCAGCAACACTCATGACAATGACAACACAATTACATTGTCAATCATGTTACGTTATTATTAAAATGTTTCCTTTTCTTTTTCATTACTTCTTTAACACACTACTTCCCCGCTGCGAAGCGCGGGTATTTTGCTAGTGTATAATAAAAGTCAAACAAATTTGGCCTATGTTATTGTCAATATGTGCATAGATTAACCTTTAGAGGTGAACAGCTTAATAGGGTTTTCTTTTGTGTTCAATCATTGATTGTGTGGATCCCTACAAGCCATCTTTCTCTTTTTTTTTCCCATTTAGATGACTCAAACCTTGACTGAATTAACACAACATGATGTCTGATTTAAATACAATACTTCAAGTATTATTATGACGATGTAGCATCACAAATTGTTAAATATCCCAAGTCCTTCTATTTTTCTAAACTACACAGGTATGATTTACTTTAATGGTAAGGTTAAAGACAAAGATTCTGCTGTTGTTGTATCATCCATTTAGTGGTGTATGACTCATGACAGACAGACAGAAAGATAGACAGACAGATATATACATACATACATACATACATACATTGTGATGTATGGCCGGCTGTTCATCCCGGCCAATACTCCCACACCGCCAGGTGGAGCCCTCCCTGCAGTATGGAGGTGCCCCGAAGACCAGCAGGGCATTATGGACATTGGAGTCTTTATTCACAGCCCTGCTGGATACCGTGGGGGCCGCTAGGAGACGCTACAGGGAGGAACAGTGTTTATTTTCCCTACACCCCGGAAGTACGTTCGAGTCACATGGACAAGGGGAATGACGTGCTTCCGGGGTGAAGAAAAGGACTTTTTTTATCTGAAAGGATTATAAAAGGATTATGGGAGCTCCCAGACGGCAAGCTGAGTTGGGAGGCAGGGTGGCTAAGCGTCTGGGAGTAGGAGGATTGGATTGTATTGGATTGAATTATATATAGGAGAATTGTGGAGAGGAACGTGCTTTGTGCACTTTATTTTTGTAATAAATATATTTGGACTTTTTATCTGGTGTCTGAGGGTTCAAGGGAGCAAGAAAGCCCTAATCTGTCACAACATACATACATGATGTGGCGAGTGGCTGGGAAAGGAGCTTGGAAGCTCAACCCTATAGGGGTCAGTGGTCACCGCCAGGGGGCACCCAGATGCCTGAGGAGCCCTGTCCCTCAGCACTTCCGCCGCACCCGGAAGTGCTGGGGGGGGAAGAAGACCAGGGACACCCAGAGTGCTTCCGGGTGCACAGCCGGCACTTCCGCCACACCAGGGAGTGCCAGCAGGAGCTCATTGGGAGGCACCTGGAGCACATCCGGGTGGATATAAAAGGAGCCGCCTCCCTCCATTTGTTCTTAAAAATAGCTAAAAAAGTTAGTTATTTCTCCAGTTTTAATATACAGTAATCCCTCGCTATATCGCGCTTCGACTTTCGCGGCTTCACTCTATCGCGGATTTTAAATGTAAGCATATCTAAATATATATCACGGATTTTTCGCTGGTTCGCGGATTTCTGCGGACAATGGGTCTTTTAATTTATGGTACATGCTTCCTCAGTTTGTTTGCCCAGTTGATTTCATACAAGGGACGCTATTGGCAGATGGCTTAGAAGCTACCCAATCAGAGCATGTATTACATATTAACTAAAACTCCTCAATGCTATAAGATATGCATCCTGCGCGGTGTTTGTTTGCTTGTCTCTGCCTCTCTCTCACCCTCTCTGACATTCTCTGCGCCTGACAGAGGGAGTGTGAGCAGAGGTGCTGTTTGCACAGAAGCTGTTTGCTTAAAAGATACTGACGCTCCTCTAAAAAATG
Organism: Polypterus bichir lapradei; assembly: GCA_026402145.1. NCBI lineage: Eukaryota > Metazoa > Chordata > Cladistia > Polypteriformes > Polypteridae > Polypterus > Polypterus bichir. The sequence goes on along the minus strand of JANRMT010062835.1, from coordinate 53,962,175 downwards.
CCGCTTTATTGCGGTAAAGCACACGTATTGATTTTTTGATTGTTTGCTTTAATCTCGCGCTCTCTCTCTGACGTTCTCTGCGCCTGACGGAGGAGATTTGAGCAGAGGGGCTGTTTCAACAGAGGCTGTTTCCTTAGAAAATACTGACGCTCCTCTGAAAAATGCCGCTTTACTTAAAAGCACACGTATTGATTTTTTGATTGTTTGCTTTTCTTTGCGAGCGCGCGCTCTCTCTCTTAAATTCTCTGCTCCTGATGCAGACATTAATTTGAAGAAAAGATATATTTGCATTCTTTTAATTGTGAGAAAGAACTGTCATCTCTGTCTTGTCATGGAGCACAGTTTAAACTTTTGACTAAAGGGTGTTATTTCATGTCTAGAGGGCTCTAATAATGTTAACAGTGTGGGAGAGTTTATAAGGGCTTAAAATATATAAAAATAACCATACAAACATATGGTTTCTACTTCGCGGATTTTCACCTATCGCGGGGGGGTCTGGAACGCAACCCCCGCGATGGAGGAGGGATTACTGTATTTCACATTGCTATCTTTAGAATTTTTTTAATTATAACTGGGGTGCAATCCAGGGTTGACCTCTTCCTTGTACTTAACTGGACTCTGGAGAAAGTAGCAAAGGTGAGAATTAAAACAAAAGTGATTGAAAGTAAGAGCAGTGCTGCACATCCTCTCTCTGACACACTAACTTTGAGGACTTTCAGCGAACACAATATTCAGCAGAAGTGTATCAAGAAACTCTGCTGGGGGTCCTTTATGCCAACAGCAATACTCCTCTATAATGCCTCACTGTGACTGTGACAGCCAAGTCAGAAGATTTTTTTCTTTTTAAATTTTCTTTCTTTTTAGTCATTCTAGTGTGTGTTCAGACCATATTGTATGTATGTATGTATGTATGTATGTATGTATGTATCTATCTATCTATTTGAAGAACTTCTATATAAAGCCAAATTTCCCATGGGACAAATACGGTCTGGCATTTTCAAAATCTGTTCACCTTTAGCTTGCTTCATACGTCATTGTTATTGTTTACATCCCACCTCTGGCGGACGTGGAATAGCGGGTGATCCATTCTGCTGTTTGTAAAGTACAAACACAGCACCCCGAGGCGCTTGTGCTAATCGCTGGAGACTTTAACCATGTGACACTGGACAAAACATTACCTGCCTTCTCCCAGTATGTGGATTGTAACACCCTGGGAAATAGGACTATCGACCTACTGTATGCAAACGTTAAAGACGCATACAGCGCCACCCCGCTGCCTGCGCTTGGGAAAGCAGATCATAACCTGGTTCTGCTTCAGCCTCACTATAAACCAAGAGTGAGCTACCTACAACCACACGCTCATTCAGGAAGTGGTCCCCTGAGGCAGAGCAGGCTCTAAGAGACTGCTTTGGAACTACGGACTGGGATATCCCACAGGGGTCACATAGTGAGAACACTGAGGAGGTTGTTGACTGCACTACTGACTACATCAACTTCTGTATGGACATTGTAGTTCCAATAAGAACAGTACGCTGCTATGCTAACAACAAGCCATGGATTACATGTGACATCAAGGGCCTTTTGAACCAGAAGAAAAGGGCTTTTAAAGGCAGTGATCAGCATGAGCTCAAGCGCGTGCAGAAGGAACTCCGAGTCCAGCTCAGGGCGGCGAAGGAGCAGTACAGGAGAAAGCTGTAGCAGAAGTAGCAAAATAACAGCATGAAGGAAGTGTGGGATGGGATGAAGATCATCACTGGCTGCAGCTCGAAGCGAGGTGTCACCATCAAGAGAGATGTGGAGAGAGCAAACCCAATGAACAACTTCTTTAACAGGTTTGACCACTCTAACCCACGCTCACCTTGGAGTACTGCACCCTCCACCCATCCTTCTGCTGATACCAGCATAGGAGAGCGTTTCCCCCAACTCACAATTACAGCAGCCCTTGTAAGCAGATAGCTGAGGAGACTTTGTGCCAGCAAAGCAGCAGGTCCAGATGGAGTATCGCCACGACTGCTGAAGGCCTGTGCGCTGGAGCTGGGGAGTCCTCTACAGCGCATCTTCAACCTGAGCCTAGAACAGGGGAGAGTCCCGAGGCTTTGGAAAACATCTTGCATCTCCCCAGTCCCAAAGGTATCACGTCCTAGTGAGCTGAACAACTTCCGGCCTGTTGCTCTGATGTCACATGTGATGAAGACCATGGAGCGACTGCTGCTTCACCACCTGAGGCCACAGGTCCACCACGCCCTTGACCCTCTGCAGTTCGCATACCAGGAGAAGGTGGCAGCAGAGGATGCCATCATCTATATGCTAAACCGATCCCTCTCCCACTTGGACAGAGGCAGTGGTGCTGTAAGAATTATGTTTCTGGACTTCTCTAGCGCCTTCAACACCATCCAACCTCTGCTCCTTAGGGAAAAGCTGACAGAGATGGGAGTAGATTTATACCGGGTAGCATGGATCGTGGACTATCTTAAAGACAAACCTCAGTATGTGCGTCTCAGGAACTACAGGTCTGACATTGTGGTCAGCAGCACAGGAGTGCAGGGGACTGTACTTTCTCTGATCCTGTTCAGCCTATATACATCGGACTTCCAATACAACTCGGTGTCCTGCCACGTGCAAAAGTTTGCTGACGACACTGCTATCGTGGGCTGCATCAGGAGTGGGCAGGAGGAAGAGTATAGAAAATATAGGAAACTAATCAAGGACTTTGTTAAATGGTGCGACTCAAAACACCTACAACTGAATACCAGCAAAACCAAGGAGCTGTTGGTGGATTTTAGTAGGCCTAGGCCTCTCATGGACCCCGTGATCATCAGAGGGGACTGTGTTCAAAGAGTGTAGACCTATAAATACCTGGACTGGACTGCCAATACTGATGCTCTGTGTAAGAAATGCCGACTATACTTCCTTAGAAGGCTGGCGTCCTTCAACATCTGCAATAAGATGCTGCAGATGTTCTATCAGACGGTTGTGGCGAGCGCCCTCCTGTACGCGGTGGTGTGCTGGGGAGGCAGCATAAAGAAGAGGGGTGCCTCACACCTGGACAAATTGGTGAGGAAGGCAGGCTCTATTGTAGGCACAGAGCTGGACAGTTTGACATCCATGGCAGAGCAACGGGCACTGAGCAAGGTCCTGTCAATAATGGAGAATCCACTACATCCACTGAACAGTATTATCTCCAGACAGAGGAGCAGCTTCAATGACAAATCATATCTATCATATGCACAGTAACATGTTGGATGATTCTATTGTTAGCAATATTCAATTGAGTACACTCTCAAAAATAGAGGTGTCAAAGTATTTTCATAGAACAATGCCACTGAAGAACCATTTTTGATTCCCAAAAGAACCATTGACGTGAAGGTTCCAGAATGAACCTTAGATAATAGATTATAACAGATTTGTGAAATGACAAATGATTTTTATAGGACTCTTGCTACACAATATAACACAGGCTGAGTTTACATTTTCTTGACCTGTTAGAATCCTGTTGCTAGCCTACAATTTCTGTTTTGTCCACATATTAGGAACCTTTTCACAGCGCAAAGATCCAGTTTCATATGCAGAAACTCAGTAAAGTGCCATTAAGAACTATTATTTTTAACAGTGTAAAGTGATGATTCAAAAGATGTACTGTCATCGAGCAGCATGCAGTTTAGATGTTGACGGTGATACATATAAAATAGTTTGCAGCATACTTGGCCAAAGTGATTTCTGTTACTGATACTATGTTGCAACAGTATAAAAAAATAAAATGGAAGCAAGCTCTCTGGTGTCACAGAATAGAGTAACTGTAAAATAAGTTAGAAGGAACAAAAAGAAACATTGACCTATAATATCCTCTTAAAACGCAATTCTATTTCATGTTTTTTGAAATGCAAAAAGTCAGGCACAGGCAAACAGAAAACTAATACATCTTGCTGAGGAACAGGTGTCAAGTTGCTTATATTGCTAGAAGCAATTACAGACATTTATTTGTTGCCTTAGGAAGGAAAATGCAACTATGATGAATACATGCAACACACTGTATTGTTTAATCCATCAGAAAAACTGTGTTGGTTATGAGCTAAATGCCAGCGTAGCAAGATAATATATGCCAGACATCATTACTGAAATCATAATTTTATTATGTAACTTTAAGAAAAATGAATCCATCAGTGTACAAGCTTCACTTCTGACATCAAGTGTATGACTGCAGATAGTTTAAACATTGCCTCGGGATATAACAGAAGCAATAATCGAAATATTATTTTCAGAGCTTGGTCTGTTAGAATTAAAACTATTGAGAGACATTGTGTATTCACATTGGCATTTACTAAAGATGTGCAATGTGCCAATACCAATAGCAATTATATTAAAATTACAACATTTGTTAAAGATGAAGTGGTCTCGTACTTACCATCAAAGATCACTCCAGTGATAGAAATTAAATTAATACCAGATTTCAAAGATCAGAAGCACACAGGAGATGGCACCTAATGGCTCTTAATTAGAAAAGTCAGATTTTGCCGTGTCAACACCACTTCATGCTGGCTTTTTAATTACATCTCAGGGATTACCTACTAAAAATAAGAGTAACTTTTTTTTTGTTATTAAAGGTTATTAAACTTTGTTGATACGTTTGAGTATTGTCATTTATGGGACTTCAGGGATTTACAGATTACTGCTGAAACAATTGTTATTACCTTTTTTTAAGATGGCTTTGTTAAGAACCAAGTGGTAAAACAGCATTAAATGAACTTTGGATGTAATATGCTGACATGTTTAGTTTGGTCTTGTTTATTTATAAAGCATATTTAAATCATCCCATGTTGACCAAAGTGCTGTATGTTGCTGCACAACAGGATTTAAGGTATGGTGCTAGTGAACCAAAATTAAAGTCGGAGACACTACAGAGGTCAGAGCACCCAAAAACACAATCTCTGTTTTCTTTACATTAAAATCATGAAAATTTAACATCATCCAAGAATTAATGTATACCACATAGTCCAATAAGGATTTAAGGGAGTGACCCCATTTCAGGGGTAAATAGATTTGTGTTGATAAGAAATATAAGATTACTAGGCTTATGATGGAGTTAACATGATAAAGTTATAATAACACTAGCTGTGTTATCCGGCTTTGCCGAGGAAACTTCCTAAGACAATGGTCCCCAGTTACTGTATAGTGCTGTTGATTAATCGGATGTTGGACCCGATAACCAGTTATTTCTCATATCACTGCTGATACTGGGTCAGTTAATGAATGGCGTTAGCTCTGTTGCCTCAAACTCCAGGGTCCTGGACTTGATTACTGCTGTGATGGACTTTATATGTTTGTTCTTTATTCATCATGATCTTTCTCTGGTCACTGTGGCTTTCTTGCACATCCCAATTCCATGCATACTGGATCAATTTCCCACTATAAAATGAACTTTTCATGCATGAGTTTGCCCTAAAATGGAGTGATGCCACATTTAGGGCTGCATTCTGCCTTATGCTTCGCATTGCTGGGCCAAGCTTCAGCTTCGTGCAAACATATAATGTAAAAAGAGGGTGATCAAATTGACTACGGTTTTTTAAAGTTTAAGAAATCCATCCATGCATTATCCAACCCACTATATCCTAACTACAGGGTCATGGGGGTCTGTTAGAGCCAGTCCCAGCAAACACAGGGCACAAGGCAGGAAACAAACCCGGGCAGGGCGCCAGCCCACTGCAGGGCACACACACACACACACCCCAAGCACATACCAGGGACAATTTAGAATCGCCAATGCACCTAACCTGCATGTCTTTGGACTGTGGGAGGAAACTGGAGTACCTGGAGGAAACCCACGCAGACACGGGGAGAACATGCAAACTCTACACAGGGAGGACCCGGGAAGTGAACTGCGAGGCAGCAGCACTACCACTACGCCACCGTGCCGCCCTAAGAAATCCATTTATTCATTTTCTATTATTACAAAGTTTAAAAAATTTTTTTATCTTGATACAGTTCCGGCGGCATGGTGGCACAGTGCGTAGCGCAGTTAGGAGACCCGGGTTTGCTTCCCGGGTCCTCCTTGCATGGAGTTTGCATGTTCTCCCCATGTCTGTGTTTGTTTCCTCTAATAGTCCAAAGACATGCAGGTTAGGTGCATTGGCGATCCTAAATTGTCCCTAGTGTGTGTGCCCTTAGGTGGGCTGGTGCCCTGCCCGGGGTTTTTTTCGTGCCTTGTGCCCTGTGTTGGCTGGGATTGGCTCCAGCAGACCCCCGTGACCCTGTAGTTAGGATATAGCGGGTTGGATAATGGATGGATGGATGTTACACTTCCTGGAGACTTGGGACCTAAGCATGCTTTTAAAAATGTGAAACAATATATGTGAAATGATTAGCAGAAACTTGTAAAAGCATTTACTTATAAGGCAGTATGGTGAAGCATGAATTAGACTGCTGTCATACAGCTTCAACATCCTGGGTTCAAACCCAGCACCGCGTCATTATCTCTGTTGATTCTGTACATTCTCCCCATGTCTGGAAGTTTTCTTTCGGGTACTCTAGTTTTCCTCCCAAATCTCCAAAGATGTTCTGGTAAGTTTAAATGTTAACTCTAAACTGGCTCAGTGTTAAATTAGAAAACAGCTCAGTGTGCCTCTGTCTGCTAGTGCCTATGAAGTAATGTGTATAATGTAGAATCCTTAATGAAAGGAGTGCTAGTTTACTGCAAAGAACATATAAACACAGCTCCACATACAGGATCAATTTGAAAATGTAATTTAGTTTGCCAGCAGAAACACACACAAAAACAGAAAGAGCATGGAAAAACTACACAAAAGGCACAACAGACCAAAAATTAATAAACCAACAAGTGCTCTGAAGTGCCTGTATAAACATGCAACCAGTTTTAAGAAAACTGGGTAATAATTTGTTACAAGGAATATGCTGGAGAGGATCTCATGAACTCAGCAGTTCCTAAAAGCAACATATGGAACCCTCTCCTTGGAAATGATATTTCTTGTAAATTAGTATAGTACAAAATCATTCTGGCATCTCTCTGCAAGTGTGCCAACAAAGAGACAGATGTTATTGAAAGAAATCCGGCCCAGGTTATTACTATGTATGAAACAGTCATTTGTCCATCTGTTGTGTTCTCTAAAGCAGGGATCTGTAAATCGCTGTGTTTTCATACAAATAATATTACACATGATTTTAATTGGTTGACTATGTTTAGGTAATTGTATCCAATGTCATTTTTTCCTATTAATCTCTTATAATGTGCAGAATTTCAAATTATATACTAAAGAGACTTTGCAAAATCAGTTGCCTCCTATAATATGCTGTATACTGATTGTTAATTAACCAGGAAAGTAAGAAATTGATTGGATTAAACATGTCATATGACAGATAGATGGATAAAATAAATTGGAATAAAAATAAATTATAACCATTTGAGAATGGAAGGATATCTTCTCTCTCTATCTATATAATACAATACATTTTATTTTTGTATAGCCCAAAATCACATAAGGATTGCTGCAATTGGCTTTAACAGGCCCTGTTTTTTGACAGCCCCCTGGTCTTCACTCTATAAGAAGACAAGAAAAAACTCCTAGTAGGGGAATCTTGGGAAAGGCAATTCAGAGAGAGACCTCTTTCCAAGTACTATAGGTTGGAACGTGCAGTGCGTGTCAAAAAATGGGGTCAATACAATACACAGTGCGGGACACAAGTAATCCTCAATACAATACAATACTACAATAATAATAGTACAAGTACAGAGTACAGAGTATCTCTCCCCATCAACATACTATTTTATCATTTATATACTGTAAAAGGTCTAGTTCCCTGTTAGCTGGCCCATAAATCACATTAACTTACAAAATGTTATAAAAACTTCTCTGTATTGTTATTATAATTATTATAAAGTGTTTTATATTGCAATTACCATCTTCATGATCTTGCTGAAGAGAATTATTCACAAATAGTATTCAAACAGCAGCATTCACTTTGATGATACTACATGGTGTTGATTAGTTTAAAAGAGCTGGTAAATTCATAAAAATTTGCATCATCCTCAGTATAAATATTCATTCACAAATAAAATCACTGATTGGGCCTCTGTTACGTTCTCTTTGCTTACTTTCTTCGTTTTGAAAATTAAGAGATTCACATGCAATTGTGTTTAAAAAGTGAACTTGACAATAAACACAGAAAATTAAACTACTCTATAGCATTACTAAACTTAGGCTGGAATAAAGGGGCCAACACTCTTAAAAAAAAGGTGCCAGAGTGGTTCTTCAGAACGATGCCACAGCGGAACAATCTTTTTATTATTAAAAGACCCATCAACATGTAGGTTAAAAAAGAAACTTAACTTATTTATATCTGCAACAAGCTTCATACAGTACATAACCATGAATAGATGGTAACAGATCTGTGAATTACCAATGGAGCATTCAATACCACAGGCTTTCTTAATTTGTTAGTGTCCTGCTAGGTTGTCAAACCACACCACTTTACAATAGGTTATGCAGAAGGGCACCTTTAAATGCACAACATAAATGACTGTGAAGTCGATGAACTACAGCAGAAAATCATGCAAAGGCCAGTATAGCCAGCAAAGAACATAGACATGTGGCTACAATGGAATTGTGTTCACAAAGGTGAACAACTGAACACTAAAAAAGTCACATTGTCTGATGAATCAAAATTCTGCTGTGATACCCACAGATCCATCAAGCCTTGTGTCAATGGTTCTGACTAGGTGCGGGGCACATAATCCCCTTATTTCTCTTGGCACATATTAGGCCTCTTAATACTCACTGAGTGGCATTTGAACGCCACAGAGTGTACCTTATAATTGTTTTTGACCATATGTATCCCTTTATGGCCACAGTCTACCGTGTATCAACTGGATACCTCCTGCAGAATATTGTGTAATATCACAATCCACCCATCCTTCTACAGTAGTTGGTTCCACAAACATGATAGCGATTTCAATACTATTCCATTAGCCTTCTCACTCCTTCAGCAATTCAGCAAAGCATTTTTGGAATGAAATGGAGCATACGATTTGCCTCGTGACTGTAAAGTTGGAAAATCTACAGGCTTAACACTATTGAGTCAGCATGGTCCAAAATTCCCAATGAATGCTTAAAGCACCTTGTTAAATCCAAGTCTTAAGGCATTTTCTTACTCATAGTCCGTTTGCTTTGTTCCGAATCAGGGGGTGATCAGTTACTTGGTTTCACTTTCCAATTATTTTGGTTGTGCTTCACACTCCAAACTTTCAAGAGAACAATCACAATATATCAGTAAACACCCCATGGATCTATCATGAACTTCTTGCATTGGGTTTCTCTAGGACAGCGTTTCTCAACCTTTAAGTATTTGCGACCCGAGTTTTCATAACAGCTTTAATTGCGCCCCCCCTAACATTTTTTTGAAATGTAGATGCATATTTTATTACACCTACTTATACCCTAGGGGGGCCCGCCCCACAGGTTGAGAACCACTGCTCTAGGAAAAAATATCATGAAGGACCACCAACAGCTGTGTTTGCGCAACACTGCATTTTCCATAAGTCATTTAGTTTAGATATCATATCCAGCTCTATGAGCCAAACATGTTTTATTGAAACTAGAAGACATGGACATATTTCAAACAGGCGAGGATACAAAAGAAGGCAAGTTCTGTCAAGAGCTAACACTGATCTGTTTCAGTTTTATGACAATAGACATGTCAAATGTGTTTCATTTAACTGTATGATGTTGTGTATTTAATCTCCAGCAGCTACCGTGTCCAACCTGCACACATCAATTTCATGCTATAAGATTAGGGTGTTGAATAATAGTGACCTGTGTGACTGACAATCAGTTATTTAACACCTGTGTTTGTGTTTCGATCAACCCGGTCACAAAAGAATTTACACTTTTTTTTTCTTTTTCAACTACTTGTACGATCACGCATGTGAACGGCACATATCAGGTACCTGACCAGGTGCTAGGCTCAATCTGACTGACTGGTAATTGTATGAGTTGTTTCATGCAAATTGTGGCACATTTGTCCCTATGTGCGTATTTATTTTTTACCTTTTTATTGTTTTGAGTATTCCATGTGAGCCGGTGGGCTGGGGGCTATGCCCAACCGGGACACATGGAAGGACCGGGAGAGGGACTATGCCAACCCCGGACCATGAGAGGGCAGCCGCCCTGGTTTGTATAGGGGCCACGGGAACTAAGCATGGAAGCGCAACCCTGTAAGGGCCTGTGGCCACTGCCAGGGGGCGCCTGGAGGATTGAGGAGCCCTGGATGTCAGCACTTCTGCCATACCCAGAAGTGCTGCCAAAAGGATTACCAGGGACACCCGGAAGATCGTCAAAGGGCACCTGGAGCATGTCCGGGTGGGTATAAAAGAGGCCGCCTTCCTACAGTCATTAGCCGGAGTTGGGAGGAAGAGGACAAAGCTCAGGAAAGAGGAACAGAGGCGGTGAAAGGAAGGACTGTTGCGAGGCCTGGACTTAAGGGTGTTTGGTGCAGGGGCACTGTGTGCTGTGCGGGACTTTATTGGGACTGTAAATAGTGTAAATAAATACGTGTGTGTTTGAACCATCTGTGTCTGCCTGTCTGTGTCTGGGCTGAACTTCCACACATGTTAACCCTTGAGTCATTATACTGTGAATGAGATTCTCTAAGGTTAAGTTCATATTACAAGCCTCATTGCTCAATTCAAATTTTTTTGATCTGATCAGATTTGCCTATCTTGATGGTTCACATTCATAAGTATCTAACTGTAATGTGAGTGCATCGGTCCTCCAAAATGGCACGCATGCCCATTTTGATACATTTGTGCATGAGTCATCTGTGTCACTAACAAAAAAAACTTCACATTTGAAAGACAACCCATGGTATTAAAACCAGCAAAATGAATATACAGTGCTAGTAGCTAGTGTATGCATCACATTTTGCTCCGTACTGGAGGATGACAAACAGTTCGTCAGCTGTACATGATTAGGGCAAAAAGGCAATAAAAGCCAGATGGCTAGTTTTTGCTGCTTTCATGGCTTTTGCTGGCATGCTACTCCAAGCAATGAGTGGGTAGGGGAAAGAAGCCAGCAATGGTGGAACCGTGACTGTTGTGCCACACTGTTGTGTAACTCTCCACCAGTGTTGGTGTGCCACACCGCTAGTGCTACCTGATGACTGCAGTGCTCAGCCTATGCCTATTAATTCTGATCTCAATGTCCTCATTCAAGTCTCATGGCCATAAATTGGACCACATATGAAAATGACTCAAATCTGATTTGAAAAGATCAGATTTCTGTGTTTACATACCCCTGAAAACATCAGATTTGTGTGAAATTAGGACAAAAAAAAATCAGATATTCAGCCACTTCACCCTGTTATAGTAACGTGACTACAATAGCACACACAATTTCACCCATTATGCGCAGTATTTCCTGCAGTTAGATTGGTCCCGTGTCAGATCACATTCATACCTCATGTTATCAGCTCCACCATTTCCAAAGGGTCTCGGCCCAGTTGTTTTAGTCAGCACCCAATGAACCAGACTTTCAATTAAAATGCACAAGAGTTAAAAAAAAAAGCACCAAACAAACTAGTTATGAAAACACCTTTAAAGAGTTCATTCTGCTCTGTACTGAAAAAAGCGGCCAATCAATGTAGGTACTTTATGTTGGCTCTGTGGTTCTTGCCGTTGGCTCAGGAATCTCAAACTGCTGTGGACTTCAGGTACTCTAGTTTTCTTTCCACATTCCAAAGATGTGTATGTTTGGGTAATAATATTTCCAAACTGACTCTTTGTAAGTGTGAATGTCTACAATGTTATGTTATGTTTTGGTAGATTTGACTAGATACCAATTTAATCATTGATAATGGTAAAATGTTTGTTTTAATTACAACAGCAAGATAAACTTATATCAGTCATTTGCAAACCCCTAAAGAAGAGAAAACCTCAAGTACAGTATATGATATGAATCAGTGAGAGAATTGGAAGGTTTCTGTCATGTTATACTAAAAGACACAAGGCAAAAAACAGAAATATTTTAAATGTAACGTAAAAGATATAGTATATGGTAGTGGGTATGGCATCTTACATTATAAAGGCAAATGATAAAATAATGGAAACACCTAAACAAACTGTCTTAATTGGGTCTTAGACCACTGCAAGAACAGCTTCAATCATTCTTCCCATCGATTCTACAAATGTCTAGAATTGTAGAGAATTTTCTTTGAAATACTTTGCTAATCCCCATGGGGAAATTACCTTTTCACATGACCTTTGGCGGTCAAAGTGCAGGGTCAGCCATTGTGATGATCATTCATCCAATATGAAAAATCACACCATGTGGTTTTTTAAATCATGAACATTGTGACAGACGGCCGGGGTTCATGCCCAGCCGGGACGCCCCTTCACTGTACATTCAGGGGGTGCAGCCCTGGACTGTGCAATACCTCCCCCTGGATGCTAGATGGCCGCACCCCTGGGTTGGAGTGGTGCCTCAGTTTCCCGCAGGGCTCCATGGGAATTGGAGTTGGATGTAGCCCTGTTGGGTCCTTTTGCATCCTGCAGGCGCCACCAGGGAGTGCTGCAGCTGTGACTCCTGAGCACGTATGGACAGCTTCTTCGCCACACCCAGAAGTGCAGTAGGAACTCGGCAATCAACCACCTGGAGCACTTCCGGGTGGACTATAAAAGGGGCCAGCAGCCGCCACTCAAGGGCCAGAGTCGGGAGAACAAAGCTTTAAGGAGGAGTGGTGGTGCCATAGAAGAGTGTGTTTTGGTGTACTAGGGACTGTGTTGTACCTGTGGGGGTCAAGGGGAAGACGTGCCCCACAGGTGAATAAAAATAAAAAGTTCTTTGGTTTTTATATGTGCCTCCAGTGTGAGTCTGTGTCGGGTCAGGCACCTATATAGCGCCTTTTACAACATATACAACACTGCCCTCATGCTGCTTCGCAACATCCCATAAGTGCTTGACTGTGTTGATTTTAAAAGCTATTGCTGGCCACTGTATAGACAGTAAATGGTTAATGTTACTGTTAATGACTGTGTCATTCTGACAGATTTCCCTGCTATCAGAAGAGAAATACTACTCAATAGGATGAATGTTATCACTCTGAATTGCTTTGCATTTAATGGCATAATTAGCATACAATTAAATTAAAACATGGCCTGTAAACTCACAGCTTATTTAATTCAATTACTTCTGAAGCATATTTAATATCTTTACATATTTTTGAGCCAAATATTAAGAATGTATACAGTATTTTAACTTTTAATATATATATATCCCATTATGTGTTCATATAACAGATGAAATTATTTCATCCTGCTCTTCAAATGCCTGTATGATTTCTTTTTATATACACAAAAATTAAAAAAAAATCATACCTCATAGGTATAGGTAGGTTAATTGCAATACTAGTTCATTCAAAAAGTTACACTTTTATTACTATTTATGCTACTTAACCAATCTAAATTACTTTTCTATGTGTTATTTACAGCAGCCAGTGTTCAGGAATGTTGTTTTACAGATCCAGCATCCTGGCTTCACATTCCATGCCCCATCAGTCTGTGGACTCCAGTTTGCTTCCCACCTCCCAGAGACATACGTATTAGGCTCATTAGCTAATTCTGCTGAAAAAATGTGATCAATACATTTACCATTCATGCAGACACGACCTATACACAGCATTTAACAGCAAATTGTGCATGCAAATGTACTTTCTGTAAATTAAATATGCTGTAAAATAATTCAAAGCTTCATTTTTTAGTTTTTCAAGCCAATATTTTTTTGTCATGTAAGACTGCTATAAAAAAACAAATTTAATTTTGGAAATATAATGATAAAATCACCTTGCTGATATCCTGTGGCAGAGAATTCTTTATGCCTTCCAGAATGTTCTATCCCAGTGCCCTCAGAGTCCACAGGGGACACATGTTGACAGATCTGATGGTATCTCATAGTAGAGTGAGGTAACAAAGACAACTCATTACAATAAATATTTAATTGACACCAACCTACTGGATTAGATCTGACTTGAGTGATTAATTCAAATCATAATGCTCTCTTCTATTACATTTTGCACAAGTGATTATTCCTTTTGTTCCCAATTATTTGCATCAAGAATTCACTATAGAGCAATACTATTGCATAAACATTAGCTCTTAAGTAAAAACTCCTTTAAATGTTTGGCTCAAGTGTCTTCATAGTCCATTCCTGTATTCAATAATCACATGGAAAAAATACCTTTTAACTGAATATAATAAATACTGCAGTGTCATAAAATCATGCAAAAATTTAATAACATAACTGAAGGCATTGATTGTAATATTGAACTGAGCCTTGTTTACAGTATCAGGATCACAAAATTTGTTTGATTATTTGAGAATTCAACCACTGAGGCCACTGTTCCATTACAAGGTGGTAAGGAGCTGGAGTGTACCCCAGCAACACTGGGCAAAAGGAAGCAACCAGCTCTTCTAGCCTGCCAGTCCATAAGAGGACAAAAATTAATCCAAGTAAGCACTCAAACCGTACTGTCTCCCTGTTGGTTCTTCGATACTGCTTTCTTTTTTATATATTAGGATAGGTGGCACATGGGATGGATGGGCATCCTGACAAGGAGTTGGGAAGATACCTTACCCAGACCCAGCCCTGAGTGCACAGAAACACTTTGCGGCCGAGAGGGAAGGATGTTGCACCTGGACAAAGTTCCCCAAATAGAAGAACAGACATCCCTACTAATAGAGAAGATGGTTCCTTACCTGGCAGGAAGCTCCAGATAAACAAGCAGGCATCCCAACAGGAAATATGTGTGGCTCCATCCCTGGCCAGGATAGAAGAGGAGGTCAGGGAAAGAGTGTATCAGGGGGATCTTTATTTACCCCAGTCAATAGATGGCAATGGCCCACAATATTGGTGGCCATTCGGGAACTAGCAGGGAAAGCTGGGAATTGTTGTCTGGCAGTGCAGCCCTACTGGGGTCCATGGGCGCCGCAAGAGGGTGCTGCAGGAAGATGCATTCCCTGTTATATGGGACTTCTGGCCTGGAAGTGTTTCCAATGGGCAACAGCCCTTACACTGGAAGTATTTACGGGTCCTCAATACAAGGAACTGTACTGCTTTGCCCAAGCGAATCGGAGCTGAAAGAAACAAAGGCAACACTTGACTGGAGAAGAGCAGTGCGGAGGGGGTGGTGGGGAGGCAGAATGGATTTGTATATTAAACATCCTTTATCTGAACCCAGGGCTGTCTTTTTTTATTCATATTTTGGATTTGGAGTTTCAGTGGAGAAGTAGTGTGTTAAAGAAGTTATGAAAAAGAAAAGTAAATATTTTAAAAATAATGTAACATGATTGTCAATGTAATTGTTTTGTCACTGTTTCGAGTGTTGCTGTCATTAAGGATTTGCTTATCATTATTTCTTTCAATCAGGTTCGTATTTGGAGGACGCATTGTGTTCAAGTTACATTCCGAGTTTGTCAACTGTTGTAAAGATACAACAGGTTTCATTGATAACTTTGTGTCCACATTGTCAGACTTGAAACATTTATAAACATCGAAGTTTCCACTACCCAAATTGCTACCCATGAATCTAAGATGTTTAACAGGCATTCCCGGTTGTCCAAAGGTGTAAAATATTTCCCCATTTCTATATACCTGAAAGCAACAACAAAACAATTCCACGGCAGCTATCAGTTCACATGCAGAACGATAGGTTGAGAGCTTAAGCATTTCACTGCTATAGTGGTCTTGTGTAGTATAAGGAGACCAATTTGCAGAGTGCATGGCATAAACCTGCTACACTGTCAAACATGGTCGATATATTGTCAAATATAATTACCTTAAAAGGCTGAGACTGTAAAAAAGTGACATAAATCTGTTCCAAAAGCATTACGGTGAGCTATACACTATAGTAAAGTTGGTCCAATGATACAAACTTTGAAGTATAATGGCTACTTGTCTCGGCATGTGGCACTGGTGGGACAACCCTGTCAATACTACAATATGTACTTTGAAGCCTGATGGTGCAATAACTTATAAAGTTAATGACAGTCTGCGCTAACGGTAAACCAATAAAAGTTCTGCAAAAACTAGGCATACATACAAAATCCAATCAGGCAGAAATCAGTCTGATTAGTTAAAAGCAATGTGCTTTCTGTGACTGGCACAAAACCAGGTAACCAAATACAAAAAAGCAACTCACATTACTGTAAAAAACTATATAAATACATATTTTAAAAGGATAGCATGCTGGGTTTTAATCCTGGCCCAGTTATTGTCTTGGTGGAGTTTGCATGTTCTTCCTGTTTCTGGGTGGTTTTTTCTGTATACTCATGTTTTCCTGGCACTTGTCATAACCTGGTAAGAGGGAGTGTAGATGTGTCTGTGTTTCCTACAATGGACTGGTACCCACCCCGGGCCTCATGTTGCAGGATGGGCTCTGACTCTCAGTGACTAGTAGGTTTAGGAAATGAACGAATGAATGCATAAAAAAACTGAAATTACTTTATATATACAGCAGCAGAGTTATTTTAGCAAAACCAGAGATTATAACTCATGAAATTAAAACATTTTAGGAGTGTTATTACAGTACAAAGATACAATATGCTGCACTAAAATTTTGCAGACTCAGTTTTAAGCTCTGAAAACTATTATTTAAGTACAGTATATCAAACCTTTCAGCCACTTTGGTAGGAAGCTATGATGCAACAAAATGCATTTCTCAACCTTTAATATTATTCTTGCCATCCCCAGATCTTTTGATGCTAATTCTAGGCTGACTGACACTTGCAGGCAAATGCAATATGAGTGAGAAATGAATTGCTGCTTTTCTCTGAGGCATATCAGTGCAGCTTTCTTCAGAGATGGGGAATCAAATTGTCAAAAGGACTGACAAATTACTAATAGAGTTGAGCCTTTTCCAGGAGATGCTGATGCTAAAAATATATCAAGACGTCTCTTTTCGTTTTTTTTCCTCTTATTGGTCAAACAACTGATTTTTACTTCTGTAAAAATATAACAAGTTTATTATTAAATTTAGTTCCATGTGTTTCTACAAATTTCATTCAATTTATTTCAATAATTACTTTTGCTTACATATGAATGACTTATCTTAGGATAAATGTTATATTTATTACTGCATCTAAATGGAATTGATACAAAAAGGCATACAGACTTCAAAAAAAAGTTGAATAAAGGACATTTTTATTCAGTCATTCATTCATTATCCAAACCCATTTACTCTGACATAGAGTGGTAGGACTATGGGAGGACATCAGAGTACTTGGAGGAGAATGTCTAAAACAGCAAATTGAGTCATATAGCAGTAGAAAGTACATTGCCAATAGTAAATTTATGACATGTCTATCTTTTTATGAATAATAATAATTCTTCTGTAATAAATCATTATCCAAAAGGCTGCAGGCTCAAGTTTAATCCCTGGAGGGGATGTCTCATCATCATTACTGTCATAATTTCCTGTTGAAACTAAGCAGTACCTTTGTATGAACAAGATAAAATGAATTATAGTATAATGGAACATTGCATGCACTTTCTGTCTTTTTTCTGTTACCAGGCTGTGGGGAGCTAGGCATTATCCCAGCAGCACTGGAAGCAAGGCATGAACCAGTCCCCTATGGGACAAATGTTTCAAAGGGAGACAAAGCCTCTGTATTCTGACAACAATGGGCAGAACCCTAGGTGGGAGGTCAGTTGGTTCAGTTCAGTGGTCATAATTGTAAAACGTAGATTAAGTTAAAAACAGTAAAGTCACTAGAATTTATATACACATAGACAGATGGATGTTAGAGTTAGAAACAAATGAATCAATTTTTCAAGCTATATATATATATATACTAGCCATGTGCGCCCAACTACGTTGCGCGTGTTAAAGTTGTCTGTGAAGGGCTCCCTGTTTAAACGCGGCTGCCAGTCGTGAACTGGGCCCTTCGTCGCACAGCATTATGATTTTTTTATAAGGGAAACAAAATTACAAAAGAAAACCCTTGGACATTGATTCGATAGGAACGGCCTACTCGGAATCACTGTCCGAATCGTAATTATGTGGTGGTATAGGAGCATTTCTGCTTCTGTCCGTTCACAGTCCGTCTCGTTTTCACGACGCTGTCGTTTCCTCTCAAGATCTCTTCTCAACCTTTCTCCAATCTCGCAGGTTGCTTTGTGGCAATCCAAAGAGTAAGGCAATATACACGGAGCAATGGTTATAAAAGGGGGACACATAGGTATCCAGGCTCTTTAAAGCATAAATAGGGATCACTTCACTGACATGTAAGCAAGCCACAGTACAACTGTGAGACGCGCAGCACTCGCCGGCTACAACGTAACAATAATAATTTCCGTAACGTGTTGTTACGTTGTCATTCATTTTACCCACTGTCTTTCTTTCATTCATATGTTACGTAGGCACATACCTTTTATCTTCGGCAATCTCATTCTCTAACCAGGCCTCAGGAGCTAACCAGCGTAACACTGTCCACCACCCCTTTTGTTATTCCGGCACATTGTTGACATCCGTGAGTAACAACAATGTACTAAACTGGAAGGTGGTCTACGCATGCGTGGAATTCGCGGACAAACAAAGATGAAGATCTAAATGAAGATCTCTTTAGTTAATTTAAAGCACAACGATTTGTTTAGTTTGAATGTCTGTGTTTTGAGGTGTGACTGGCGTACTACAGTCTTCAGTAGTATAAGCCTGGAGGAGATTCTTAATGCAATGCCTATGTTTTAGCCGTCTCTCTACTGCCATCTAGTGCTTCTTCTTCTAATTCATTCATGGACAAACAAAGATCAAGATCCAAATGAAGATTATATATAGAGATACTGTATTGTGATGGACAGCCGGGACGTCCCTGCTGCATCTGTTCTGGGGGAGCAACCATGGACAGCTCAATACCTCCCCCGGAACGCTTGGTGACAGCCTCCCTGGCCAATGGTGATCCCCCGACCTTTCGCATGGCTCCATGGAAGAAGGAGTCTTCCACAGCCTGGTTGAGATCTCAGATGGCTGCTAGGGGGAGCTGCATGTAGTCAACAGCCCAACTGGACGAGTCTTCAGCCCCACCCAGAAGTGCAATTAGGACCAGGTAGTCAAGCACCTGGAACGCTTCCGGGTGGGCTATAAAAAGGGCCATCCACCACCACTCGAGAGCCAGAGTCGGGAAGAGGAGGACTAAGCTAGAGGAGAAGTGGTGCTAAAGGAGAAGATTGTTTTGTTGGTGTTGTAATTGTGCTTTGGGACTGTGTTGGGCTATGTGGCATGAGGAAGACGTGTCCCACAGCTGAAGAATAATAAAGCCATTGTTAATCTTGTACGTGCCTCTGCGTCAGTCTGTGCCGGGTTGGGCGCTATAAAGCGTCCTGATTACAATATATATATATATATATATATATATATATATATATATATATACAGTATATATATATATATATATATATAAAATATTATATCTTTCCCTAGTGGTATGGCAGTTATTCTAAAAGGATGAAAAAAAACAGTAACACTAAAAGGAAGAATATACTTCTGTTTAATATCATCTTAACACAATAATATAATATTGGATGACAGCTACTGGCAAAAGTGCAATGCAGTTGGGGATTCCTGCAGTTGGCGATGTACACTTTGAAAGAGAGTGTGGAAGGCAAATTGTCCTAGGTATGGCAGGAGCGATGTCTTCCATCCATCTGTAGGTGGTGTCTAAGGTTCAGTGGAGTTGTCTGAGCCTTAAGCTTTTCTCAGGTTCCAAAATAAGAACATGCATTTGCCAAACATGGAATTCATTCACAAGGAAAACTGTAAATCGCAGACAGTGGCCCCTAGCCATTTTTTGGTCATTACCCAACAGGGCACATCAGCACTTTTAAATAGCCTGCCTGAGTCATCTTCCACTTGTTTCTTCCCATCTCCCTGTCAGGTTCTCTCTGTCAGCTGATTTGTGTGGTTTCAGCTGTATTTATTTATGGCCTCAATTACCCATTTTTAATAAAATAATATGTTTGGAATAAACTTCACAGATCACAGTGGCACACTTCAAACCTTTTGCTACATGGTTCTAAACAGTCTTCTGTTTCATTGATAACTGTGTGTTTATTTACAACAGTCTCTGATTTACCTACTGGACATTTCAGTAAGAAGAATGCAAGGAGTCAATTGGTGGTCTTGATATGAGAATAAAAGAGACCACATTCAATAATAGAAGGGAATGAATAATATAATACCATGTCTTGTCATTTAACAGCTCATCTTCAGTCCACACAACAGATATTTTATGAAAGGACACAAGGCAAAAGAGCGAAATCAACTTGAAAAGATATACCAGATTTCTTTAGTGTATTAAATTAGATTATATGTTATTTGTCACCAAGAGGAAATCAAAATTTTATGGAAGCTCCAAAAATAAATAAATAAGATAAAAACAAACAACCACCTCCCCCAAACACACATACAGTAAACAATTTTGGCTTGGATAATAAAGAGCTGCTACTGTAAGTACAGGCTTGTAAGTTACTCAAAGCTAGGCCATTCAGGTTATTTTATTAGAAAATTGTGAATAATTCCACTGAGGCCAGTTTTACATTCAAGTTCCTGTTACAAGGTTCACTCTTTCAGCCTGTCTTAAATCACAATGACATGCACACTATTTAATGTTAACTTCAACTGCAAATTAGCATTTAACATTTCCTTGATACTGAAACACACAATTTATTGAGAATTTCAGAAACAGAGTGACATGATTTTCCAGTACAGGACCATTTTGTGGCTGGAAGATATAGGCAGAACAGAACTGATGGTGGGCTGGAAATAACAGCATCCTAGTTGCAAGGCAGATTGAAGCTGGGGTTTAACAGTCGCTATCAATGTAAGTCTCACAGCTGTCTTCTTGCCTACCCGACTAACACTGTCTTAGACTTGCACGGGTTTTCAGTGTCTGCATGTATTTTTCTGCCACATTCCAAGAACATGCACTTTATTGTAATATATGGCCCTGTGTGAGTGAGTGTGCTCCATTGTGCTTTGTGTCTGATTCTACTTGATTGGCTCTAGCTCCCATGGTATTAAACTGGATTAACTGGGTTGA
The DNA here is from genome assembly GCA_026402145.1 of Polypterus bichir lapradei. Taxonomy (NCBI): domain Eukaryota; kingdom Metazoa; phylum Chordata; class Cladistia; order Polypteriformes; family Polypteridae; genus Polypterus; species Polypterus bichir. Next base: position 53,941,084 of record JANRMT010062835.1, on the reverse strand, counting down.
AAAATGGAGGGACAGAAACAACAGACTTCTATCCTAGAGTGGGAAGATGAAAGAAGGCAGATTAAATTCTGTAAGAATGAAAATGCTCCAATAAACATTTGAAAAACATTCTCAAATATTCAATTATATTTCATCTAGTATGTTTTTTAAATCTTAAAATTCATGTATTTTTAAATAAGCTCACATTGCATACACTTTGTCTTGACAGTGGCATACTCTGTTTCCCAGTAATTCTCAGACAATTGCCCTGTTCTTCTTTTCAGCTCAGTGATCAATGAACCTTGCCACTTTCTGCCTCTCACCATATTTAATCTTTTTACTTCCTATCTCTCTTCCATTTTTCAAGCATCTCCCCAATCACCCATGGGTGTTTTTTTCAGATTTCCTTCTATACTAAATGCTAAAATGTGCCTTCTGGCACCGTACTTCTCAGCTCTTTATACCTTGTGTCTGTGGTGCATACACTTCCTGTTATGAATATATTATTGTAATATATTCATAGTAAATATTGTTTCATTAATTAACGTTTTAATTACTTTTGATTAAATATTAATATGTATCTACGGAATGCATCCCTCTCCTGTATATTTCAGATAATGTATAGCATAAAGCCTCCATATAGTAAAAGGTGAGACAAATCCATTTTTCACAGATACAGTGCAGCCTGAGGAGCCAGAGATTTACAATTAGAATCTCAGTACAAATTTTCCCAGATGAAACAATGTTCTGATAAAACTTTGATCTCATAGAAATACTGAACATTATTTCAATGGTGTTCCCAGTGATGAGCAAGGAAACATGTAGTAATAAATGATATTAAATCTAGCACACTTCAGATTTCGGGAAGAAAGTCAGATGTCACGGGTGGTTAAGGACTGATAGCATAACTGAGTGTGCTGTGGACCACAATACTCCTTTGTGTATATTCAGTGCTGGACCAGGCTAGGTTCTTCTCCTTTTATATTTTGCAATACCTAATTTAATAAAATGAATATAGCGTCAATGAGGTGAGTACCCACACCAGTATTTTCAGAGACCGTTTCAATCCACTGGTCATAAGTTTACTAAAAAGCCAGTCATAATAACAAAGAATTCTTTATATACACGTATATATAACTGTATTATAACGTGTATATATAACACATATTATAACTGTATATAATAATATTATTTAATATTTTACATCCATCCATCCATTTCCTTGACACACTTATCTACAGCAGGGTTGCAGGGCAGCTGGAGCTTGTCTGGCCGGGCTCAAGGCGGGAACAACACATGGACAGGGAACAGAGTGTAACAGCAGTCCGCAACACCTATCACAACATCAGTCACAAAACGGACATCGCAGGTCAACAAGATTCTATGCACAGACCTCGACAGCTATGCTCTGTTGAGGAGGTTGTCTTTATTAGGTGGTATGCCTTGTTCCTTCCTGAGCAACTCTTCTTTTCCCCACCCTAGCGGCCCACTTCTTCTCTTCTTTCGTTGGCATCTTTTCACATTAAAACTGTTTCAGTATTTCTGTTGCAATTACTTAGTACGTTTTCTTTCATTTTTCACTTAAGCTGGCACTTAAGTCTTCAAGAGAGTTTTAAATGACAATGTGATTATAATCAAATATTCAAGGCACAGTACCTTGTAGATGCAGAAGAGATCTCCAGAAGAAAGCAGAATTAGCACATTCTAAAGAGTGTTGTGGTGCAGTAAGAATCATACACATTTCTGTTTTTAGTCAGCTAACTTGACTAAAATGTTTTTGGAGGTGCATTCATTTCAATAAATGTCAGACTTTATCCTGTGTTTGGCCACAGTCATAGGTGAACAAGGGATATGGAATGGGCTCAGCACACTACACTGTTTGGTTGCTGAGTTGAAGGTCAGTGTGGAGGTGGTGATGCATCCAGTCTTTATGTGCCGAAGACCGGCAATCAGGAAGTCAAAAATCCAGTGGAAAAGTGTGGGACTAAGTCCCAGTTACAAGTTTGGTGATCTTGCAAAGCATTTTTTGTTATCATATACTGTTACAAGGAAGGTATGAAGTGCAAGAGATATGGCATCCTCTGTTGACCGGTTGTGAAGATATGCAAACTGAAAACGTGGACTAGATCCTTTATGGATTTTGACTTGTCTCAAAATCCTCTTTACATTATCCACAGAAATACTAAATGAATCATACAATACTGTAGGCAATCACTTGGAAGGTAATTTCTTATTGTGATTAAAGCTGGCTTAGAAAACGAAGTGTAAAGATAATTAAAAACAAATAAAATAATGCTTTTTAAAAGGTACTCAACTGTATGTGAAAGCCCATTGTAACTGCAGTTTAGTTAAAATAATTCAAAACAGATGGATGGATGGATGGATGGATGTTTTACTACTGACAGCAATAGTTGTGATTACACAATGTCTACAGTTGTCACATGAAACTCAAGAAAGAAACGTTTTCATAAAGAATGTAAAAGGACACATTGGGCAGGATTGATGCAAATGCATCTAATGAGTTGATGGTTTTACTGCATTTTGGAAATTGCTGCCATTTCCTTGATTCAATTTTCAGTCTACAAAATATTTTAGGCCACTTTTCTGTTAATGCCCTCTGCAAAGACTGGTGCAGTGTAAATTCAGAACCATCTGCATAAGAGGAAAGAAATGAGCTATGACACCATTATCCAACATTAGAATGGTATTGTGCATCACATTATTATTATAATGTTAAAGAATTGTATTAAAGAGTATTGAAGAATAAAGATATTACAGAATAAAGTAATGCATCAAAGAATTGGGAGTATGTCCTATTTATTTTGAAATTTAGTTCAACAACACTTACCCGTTTGTGCTTGAAGTATATGAAGATCTCTTTGTTTTTAATTTAGCTTCCAGGCCATATTAAAAGATTAACTTTAACTTATTAGACAGCACAAGCAAACCATGAAAAGGTCTGCAGATTTAATGCCGCACCAATACAATACCATAACAGGTTTCAAACTGTTACAATATATTTGATGACTAACATACACATATTAAGTCATGAATCACCAGTCAAACAGTTAGGATTGTTATTATGCCATGGTTCCATGTTTTTCACATTTTAAAAGGAACTGTTTTTTTAAACTTCAGTTAACAAAAAAGTTTGAGCACAATTTTTCAAAAGAAAATTCATCCTCACACCTACTTAGCTTAGTTCTGAGTCACAATAAGAAAAAGAACAACATCCAGAGGAAAACCCAGAAGAATCGAGGACAGTGTACAAATACCAAACACTCCACTTTGAGTTCAAATCAAGTGTTTTGGAGCTGTGAGGCGGTAGTGTTCACCCATAGTGTTAAAAATACAAAAAACTAAAGTCAGTGAATGTAGAGGATGGACATTGTTTTTTTAAATCCTACTTTGCATTTCTTAGTTGTAACTGTGACTATTCCATACACTTTTAAAATAGTAAAAGCAAAGAACAAAGACATGACATACAATGAAGATGAAATACAAGTGTGTCGGTAGACAGGTAGGTGAAACAGGAATCCAGCATGCACCTAATCATTCCCATCCCAAGTGACATTTATTCACAAATATACACAAAATAACATGTGTGAGCTGACAGCACAAAAAGTTTTTCAGAACTTTTAGTTAACTGATATAATAAATTATGCCACAGAAAGCATTCAGTGAATCATGGGCGACTTACGTTTGGTGTATTTTTTTTTATAAATTAGGCATGTAGTAATGCATTTGGAATATTAAAAAAATAAACAAACATACTGTATGTCACACTAGGCCTATAAAATTAAAAGCACAATAACTTTAATCCTAAATCGTCTATCCTCCGTAGCATTCTTGACAAAGATTCAATGCCATCTTTGTTAACAAGAAAAGCATTCTGAGCTGATTTTAAGGTTTTATATTTTGTCAGTGAGTTAAGACTGAGTCATACAGAAATCTTTCAGTGGCAAAATCACAACTTGCAACAAATGTTGCCAGGTGTCTCTTGCTCATTCCTCTATAAATATCAGCGTTGCCAGCAATGTGGTGGTTAAGGGCTGAAAGAGTGCACTTCAAGTAATATCATCTTACTTCAATATTGTAGAAATACTTCACTTATTTTTGTAATGTGAATTGAATTTTTCTATTAATATTTTTAAATTGTGCTCTATGCAACTTTAGTTTATTATGGGTAAATAAATTAACTTAGGAATACACTATAACAACACTTAACAAAACATTGTGATTTCCAGGTTGCCAGAATGAAATCATTTTACTATTTTCAATAGCCCTATTAGGAATCCAGTTGCTGCAAATAATGTGGCACCATTTGAACATCTAGGGAATTTACTGCTATCATTAGAATTAAGATTAATCTTTGTGTTGGACATTAATTACATATTAATGGACAAAGAATAGAACTGGTGAATAAAGAATAGTCACAAAAAACCATCTCAAAGCACCTTTTTAATATATTTAATGAACTCCATTTTATTATACGTGTTACTCTGCCTGCGGTGGGCTGGCACCCCACCTGGGGTTTATTTCCTGCCTTGCGCCCTGTGTTGGCTGGGATTGGCTCCAGAAGACCCCTGTGACCCTGTAGTTAGGATATAGTGGGTTGGATAATGGATGGATGTTACTCTGCTGAACTATTGAATACTTGTACCTTCAGTTAATAGTTTGTTCTTAATAAGCACACTTCTATTTAAGAGTTCATATGCTTTACAACAATAAGAAATATATTATGCCTATAAGACATGCAAAATAAGCACAAAAAAATGTTTTGCTTACATATCAACAGCATGCAATAGATCATTCTGTAAACAAACGATGGCAATTTCATTTGGGGAGAAGATGTCTGAAAACAAGTCAGTCACTGGTGTTCATCCATCGACTCCAAAGCTGAACAAGTACCACTGTTTATATAACTGACAGAAAGAAATAGTGAAACACTCCTTAATGGTTAATAAAAACAGCTACTTCAATGAATTTAAAAAAAACAGTAAGAGAAAGCAATATGAAGAGTCTCAAAAGCAGCTTTAATAGGGAGTCATGTTATTTTGTGACTCTTGTCATGATTTAAATGTTGAGACCAATAAAGCTTCTCTCATATCAGTATCGGAGATGGGATTACAATGAGGCTAGAGAAGCATGAGCTTCAGGGACCTTCACACGCAGGTGCCCTGGCAATGTGTTCACAAGTTTTTGTAAAATTTGATAATTTTTTTTTTTTACTACCGTTGGTTAGTCCACTGCCTCTGTCCACTCCTATGTCTCCTCAAAACTGGTGACATGGGGTGCCTGCTCATAGAGTTTTGGGATTCTCTTCCACTTCGGAGAAGATAAGTCAATGGTCCCCATAAAGGCTGTACACAATATCTCAAGGGTTCAAGTGCTACAAACTTTCCTTTCAAAGAGAGAGAAGAATGGGTATCAGATTACGGGCACTGTTCAAATTTTGGGAGTTTCAGGATACAATTATGTCATTTGAAGCCTCTTCAGTGTATATGTAAGTTATTACTAACGCTATCAGCAAAACTACTGCCACACAATACCCTCTGACGACTCACCCACATCAAGAACATAGAAATTATGCTCAGTGCAAAGCCAATTTTCATTTGTTTTCAATGAGACTCGAGATGTTGCAGGTTCAGGTAAGAAAAATATTGCTGGAAAACAGTGTTATATGGCTGACACAAAACTCTTACACATAATTATCAATAGGTCAATGTACTTAGTACAAAACTGATTTGATTACATATTTTTTTATCTCAGTGCAGAGTTGTACCAATTTTAAAATGCCTTTGAGTGGCTTCTTTGTATGATTTTTTTTAACAAGAAAAAATCTCTCTCTGAGCTATCATTGCTAGTTAAGGCACACCATTAGCTAAGACCTTTGGTTCATGGAGGCAAAGTTATATACAGGGGTCCTTGTGATACTCTAACAGTATACCTGTGTGCTAGGGGTAACAGCCCATGACACCTTGTATCACTAGGTAACCCCAGCATTAGGGCATGCCATCTGCCTTCCTTTTCCAGGACATTTATGATCATTAGTTCACCCATATCATTAGCCCTTGTTTCTAGCAGTATACCAGATGTATTATCTTTTATCAATGTAAATATGTGAATTATACAGTACCATGAGACAATGTAAAATTTTAATGAAAAAGATCAAACAAATTAAAAGGGGTGAAAAGTACAAGCAGGTGATGTTATCAAAAACTCAAACAGCAAGGTAAGAACACTTATCAAAAATTAAAGACCACCATGGCAAAAAGCAGTTTGTTAACCAAGAAAAGATTTTCCAAAAAGATTTACAAACCAAATGCCTTTTTTATGCAAACTTAGGTCAGTTGGAATGCATGTACTGACTTTTATACGGTTAGGCTGTGGACGTCCCACATTGTATACTCCCGGATGGTTGTGGGATCGATTGCCGTAGCAACAGCTGACACAATCACTGCAAAATGGCTTTGCCTGTAAACAAACAAAGTGCTGTCATGGAATAACGCAAAAGTTTCCAACAGAAAAAAAAAAAAAGATTCCTTGAGTTAAAAAACAGTTTAGCCATACAGAAGTCCCCAACAGTCCCCAGTAAAGGCATAAAAACAATAAAAGACACCAATCATAACAGAAATTGTTGATATATATATACCTGTATATAGCTGATCAAAGTACATGCAGTCAAAAAATGTCTTTAAAAAAGTACTATAAAGGTCAAGACAAGACATACAAAACAGCAGTGGCCACTATAACTAAAAACACAAAATGGGAGCACCTACACAAATACATAAAATGGTGACACTTATAAAAAAATACTATAAAATAAAATAACCTACCCAAATTTTGAAAAAAAAATGACATTAATAAACAAATATGAACCATTACTTGCCCAAGCCAGACAGACAGCTGACACTTTAATCTGCACAAACCTAAATTTCACTCAGTCTAAATCTCCAGATATTTCAGTTAAGAGTTTTCAGTGTTTCTTTATTATTCTTTATCAACCACTAAGAGAACTTGTGTCTTTTCTGAATCTATTGCCACATTATTATAAGCCACATTTTTACAAGAAAATCTCAGTTATTAAAAGATATCTCTGAAAAAGCAGTGTTTGGTTTTAAATGGTAAATACAGCCGAGTGTCACTGGCATAAGAAAAAAACACGCCATGCTAGTCTGCAGACGGAGTATTATGCTCAGTATATTTGGAAAATGACTTGATAAAAATCTGTCACTAATATCTCTGATTTCATTTGAGTAGACATTAACTTTGCAAGGTCTTAATATTTAAGGTAGCTACACTGCAAGTGCACCACATGGTTGATTATATTATGGACTAGGGCAATAATGGTAAAAAAAACATGACCTTGCAAGAAAAAACTGTTATTTTTTATTAAAGAACTGGACATTGCCCAATAAGAAAACAATAAAAAACACAAAAAAGACATGTTATATTTTTCAGTTCAGTAACAGGTACATTTTGAATTTATAACATATTGTTCCTCTGATATTGATAGAGATTTCAAGTTGGAGGCTCTGTAGTTTAAATCTATAAAACCACTCTAAAGCTACACTGCTGATATCAGGAACACAAAAAAAGTGTGAGTTCTTGCTTAAAGCAAATTAGAAAAATGAATAATTTAATAACTAATAAAAATACTGAGTATTACTAATTATATTTTATAAAACATAATTTCAAAAACTACTAATATTATATCAGGTAAATAGTCCCTTGCAGTAAGAAAGCAAATTGGTAACATTTTAGGCATTCCAAAAATGCATCTAACTGTTCAATTACTCTTATATAACAAGACCTTAGCAAAGGCTTTTTTTGCTTTTAATGTCACTAATAAAGCAATAGTAAAAGTGCTTATTCATCTGTGTAATGTGTTCTACTTAAATGCCTTCACTTTGAAATGGTCAAAGGTAGTTTAAGTGAGACATGTTTCTCTTGATATTACATACTTCAGAGTAAGCCCTGTGAATTCTTTATATTAGAGTTTCTTAAACTGTTGGTCATAGGTTTCCACCTTTTTTGTTGTGTAAGGGCGTGAGGCACTGTTGTATTCAATGGGAATGGGTTGCATATAGTCAGCAAAGTGTGTCACCGTGGTTTGTTTAAGCAATTGTCGTTGCTCTGCTCTCATGGTTATCAGCAATTCTCAAAGGCTCACACCCTCACTCAGACTATGAATAACTACTTTACTGATGCTGTATAAGTATAATTAAGACCAAAGTAGTCTCTGCTAAGGCCCTGTTACAGAAAAGTAATAAAATGAAAATAAAGTGACAGTAAATTGTATATTATATACTCTTTTCCCTGTTCATCAATGTCAAAAATGCCAAATTAAATTCACTGTGATTCAATGTTGTTGAACAATAAAATGTGAAAACTACAAAGGAGGTAAATACTTTTATAGGCACTGCAAATGTAAATTGTATTTTATGTTTGTGTTTTTATGTCAATAATATTGGGTGTACTTAAGCTGGTGAATACAGTTTTATCCATCATCCAATGTGATTTCTATTCACGTAATCTGACATCCTCACATTCTGACAAGAACCGACATCTGCAGTTCTTAAGTGGAACATACTGTCTTCACGTAAAATCATGTAATGTGATGCTGGCCTTAATAACAAAGAAAATTACCAAAACTTAAGAGGAAAGACAAATCAATGGTAATCAAATGGGAAAATAATAACTAATGATAATACTGACATATTGATTTAACCACCAGGAATTTTGCTTGGTCACTTGCTTGGTTTTAAACATATAATTTGACGTCTTTATCTCCAGAAATTCTTGATAAGCCTGTTATAAAAGATTTGAATGAATGGAGACAAAACCCTAATTACAAAATTATTCCATATTCTTTTACAAATTAACCCCAATAAAATTTGGCCATTAACAAAAATATATTCTAAAAATGGATTACTTAATTGGCCCCTGTAATCTAATTTCCAGCAAATCCTGCCTTGCTCTAAAGCACACTGCTAATTCCGAGGCATTGTTATAATATAATTAAATTTAAAACTCTGAGGCCCACAGCACTGGATAACATTTGGGAGATTCATAGAATCTTCAACCAATAACTAACACATTTCATTTGATAATCTATTATTCAGGTGCAAGGTAAAAATATTATTATTGTAGGCAATGCTTCATAAAATATGCTTAACTAAAGCAGCATAATTTCTATTCAGTTATAACCTTGGATCAATACCTGAATCATTATTACACATATCGTTACATCTCTCATTGTTGCACTGCATGTTTCAAAATGTAAAGGTCAAACTCTAACCTTTGCTGCCTTTAAAATTTTAATAGAATTTAATTAGTCAAAGTAACATTCTTGGTCTAAAATCAATCATTTTGATAACTTATTGCCAGGATAGTAAAATCGAAGTTAGTAGCTCTTAAGATAAAATCAGATAGCACTAGATAAGTGCTATAACAGGCATGTTTTGAATATTAAGATTTAAGAAAAAGTACATGTCAATAAAAAAAATTTTGAACACAAACAATGAACTGTTATAGGTTAACAAACTCTTACTACAAGCAGGCATAAAACTTTATGTTTCATTGACATTTTTTACACTCTTGTTTAGTTCTTATTAGAGATTTGCTCTGAATGAATTCAATTAATTTGTTTAATAGAAAATAGTTATTTACAAAATGCACCTAAGGACACCTTTATACATGCACAAATCTTGTACATGCACAAGTACTGTTACATCCAGCATTTTTCTTTCTTTGACATTAGAAAACTGGGTGAAGATTGCTAAACGTCTGGAATATCTTTGTAAAAAAATGTAGGAGAGCTTAACACAAATTAACTAGATGTATCCTAATAAGGTATTTTTTCCACCAGAAATAACCTAAACTGCTTAGACATTCTGGAAAATATTTCCAAAAACTAGCACTGGATTACACTAGAAGGGGTAAAAAAAAAATAGCCTGATTTGGCACCACTGGTGAACGACATCATTACATAACTGGAAATTCTATGCCAATGAACTTCATTTGCTTTTAATAAACATATATAGCAGTCTAGTTGTTATGGCATACAACTAAATTATGTCAGTTGTACTAGAATCAAATATGTAAAGTCTACAAACACACTCATTTTCAGTGGAATCAACTTTAGCAGCTGTGTAATGACAAATTATCCAAAAAAGTCATTTCTTCAAGCTTAAAAACGTATTCATTATGACTCAAGTCAACCTAAGATAATTGGTGAATGGCAATATACCCTAGAAATAATTTCTGGGAAAGGTGCCATTAATTAAAAGTAATGAAATCCATTCATATTGTTTCTGAGTGAATTAAACTTCTTAATATGACACCTAAGGAATTTACAGTAAGTCAGTTGTACTAGAAATGGATACATAAAGTTTTAAAACCTACTCATTTTGAATAAAGTCAGCTTAATGAAGATGAGTAATAGCAACACACCCAAAGAATCATTTTGAGTGAAATGCAAAATGTAAAAATAGATAATGGTTATTCTAATGCCAAAAAAAAAAAAATAGAAAAGAAAGCTATATGCACTTCTTTTACGCTGTAACAATCATCAAGTGTGTGACTAAAAAGGAAAAAACAAGTTAAATATTTAGGAGAAGAAGAAGAAGGAACAAAGCCAGGGAGATAAAAGAAGAGTAAAGACAGGAGTGGGTATGAAAAGCAGCCGTTACAGAAGATGCAGGAAAAAGATTAAAGATTGGTTGGTCATTTAGTGTGACTCAAGTCTGAAAAAGAGTTTGGTTTCTGCTGTTTAAGTTTTTTAGATGTCCCTGAAATCTTGTGAAGCACACAAGCAGAGAGATCAGTGTTGTGTTGACCACTGGATGTTCAACAATAGTTTTGTAGTCTTTACTCTTAATGGCTCAAATGTGCTCTATGAAATTATCTGCAAGTCATGTACCCATTTTATAAGACTGGATGACTGAAAACATTTTACAATTAATAAAGTAAATAAAACTTTTGGACTGTTGGGAGGCCAGTTTTGTAATAATAAACTTTTCAGAGGTTCTTGACATGATTGCATTGTTGGTGGCAAGTGCAAATGATACAGCGGTATCACTTACAACAGAAGGTGCCAAGCAGGGAATGTGGCTCTTCTTTGTGAAGTGAGCTGCAGAAGTAATTTTTAAAACAACAGTATTGGGGGGAAATCATGGGTTAATTGGGGAAAAAGGGTCCAGAAGAAAGATCTATGTATAAAATGGGGAAATGTTATTTAAAGAACTATAGGAGAGACAATCTGTTAGGGTAGAATGGGCAGAGTAATTCAGGAGCAAGTGAGATGTGGTGCTTCTCTTTAGGTGGATGCTGGGACATCTAATTCTGGTTAGACTGAGGGCTAAAAAGATGTCAGTCAACGCGGATATTATCTCAACTGCCTCCTTAAGAAGTCTAATAAGATGTTAGGTTATATAGTATGATGAGTAGAGTATTAGTCAAGGGAAATTATATTTAAACTATATAACACACTAGAGAGCTTTCCATATTGCAAAAAGAAAGTCCGGAGGAAACCGGCTATGAAGGAGCTTAATCAAACATAAGTGGTGACATGACTAAAGTGTTCAAAATTATGAAGGGAATTAGGACGATGAATCTCAGTTATTACCTTAAATTAATGCTCTTCAACAACATTAAGGAAAGAAACTTGATTATGGAACATTCTGCACAAACACTAATAAGATTTTCTTCACTTTTGACACATGAAATAAATTCCCAAGTAGTGTGGTACTTTAAGGAATTTCAAAACTTAACTTGATGTTATTTTGAAAAAAAAAAAAAGTCATTTGAAAAGGATGGCTGATCTTTGTTGGGCTCACTGACCTGTTCTGGTCAAGACTGTTCTCAGTTCTCACAAACTCAGGGATACAGGTTCATTTAATCAGTCTGGTTGTTATCCACGTTAAGCTTAACTTCACGCATCACATGAGGCTTTTGTTCAGGGGCTCTTACTTGATCCCACTCGATGTAAATGTTAGGTTAATTAAAGACCCTTTATTTGTATAGTTTGAGTGATTGTGTACGTATGAATCCTGTGATGATCTGGTGCCCCACCCTGGTTTGGTACCTGCTTATTACCTAATGATGCTCAAATAGTTTCCATATACTAGATACAGTATACCCATACACTGGATAATGGGGTTGAGAAAAAATAACAGATTATTACTAGAACTTGAATATTAAGAGTATGACATTTCAGTAAAAGAAAAATATTAGGTTTATGACATTTTACTGCAAGCTGAACTCTACACACAAAATGTAGTTGTTTTTGGATATACTGTACAGTTTAACTGCTTAAGTTAGGCAGGTGCTTTTTTGAAAACCATTCAGGTCTTCAATTAATTTCTGTAATACATTGTAACACTGGAGTTATAAAGACACCACACAAACCATTCAATAGATAGATAGATAGATAGATAGATAGATAGATAGATAGATAGATAGATAGATAGATAGATAGATAGATGCTTCAGGGAAACCTTAAGTATTAACAAGTAAGGAAGCAGTCAATAAAAATGGATAAGTTATGTGTATCTAATAGTTCTCTAACCAATAAAATAATGGAATAAAATTTACATTTATTAAATGTCTCTTCAAAGAAATGTGCATTGGTACAAGTCCAAAAGAGGTTACACAGCTGTGCTCCCAGGCCACTTCAGCTTAACAGTTAAAATACTCTACTTGGAATAAGGGAAGAACTCAGAATATCTGGATTTCTCCTAGTCAGCAGTTGAACCATTATCTCTACAAACTGGAGGCAGAAATATCATAATCTTGTCTTCACTCTCTTCACCAGTCATATACAGTGAGATGCAAAAGTTTGGGCAACCTTGTTAACAGTCATTATTTTCCTGTATAAATCGTTGGTTGTTACGATAAAAAATGTCAGTTAAATATATCATATAGGAGACACACACAGTGATATTTGAGAAGTGAAATGAAGTTTATTGGATTTACAGAAAGTGTGCAATAATTGTTCAAACAAAATCAGGCAGGTGCATAAATTTGGGCACCGTCATTTTATTGATTCCAAAACTTTTAGAACTAATTATTGGAACTCAAATTGGCTTGGTAAGCTCAGTGACCTCTGACCTACATACACAGGTGAATCCTATAATGAGAAAGAGTATTTAAGGGGGTCAATTGTAAGTTTCCCTCCTCCTTTAATTTTCTCTGAAGAGTAGCAACATGGGGGTCACAAAACAACTCTTAAATGACCTGAAGACAAAGATTGTTCACCATCATGGTTTAGAGGAAGGATACAGAAAGCTGTCCCAGAGATTTAAGCTGTCTGTTTCCACAGTTAGGAACATATTGAGGAAATGGAAGACCACAGGCTCAGTTCAAGTTAAGGCTCGAAGTGGCAGACCAAGAAAGATTTCGGATAGACAGAAGCGACGAATGGTGAGAACAGTCAGAGTCAACCCACAGACCAGCACCAAAGACCTACAACATCATCTTGCAGCAGATGAAGTCACTGTGCATCGTTCAACCATTCGGCACACTTTACACAAGAAGATGCTGTATGCGAGAGTGATGCACAGGAAGCCTTTTCTCCGCCCACAGCACAAACAGAGCCGCTTGAGGTATGCTCAAGCACATTTGGACAAGCCAGCTTCATTTTGGAATAAGGTGCTGTGGACTGATGAAACTAAAATTGAGTTATTTGGGCATAACAAGGGGCGTTATGCATGGAGGAAAAAGAACACAGCATTCCAAGAAAAACACCTGCTACCTACAGTAAAATATGGTGGTGGTTCCATCATGCTGTGGTGCTGTGTGGCCAGTGCAGGGACTGGGAATCTTGTCAAAGTTGAGGGACGCATGAATTCCACTCAATATCAGCAGATTCCGGAGACCAATGTCCACGAATCAGTGACAAAGCTGAAGCTGCGCCGGGGCTGGATCTTTCAACAAGACAATGACCCGAAACACTGCTCAAAATCCACTAAGGCATTCATGCAGAGGAACAAGTACAACGTTCTGGAATGGCCATCTCAGTCCCCAGACCTGAATATAATTGAAAATCTGTGGTGTGAGTTAAAGAGAGCTGTCCATGCTCGGAAGCCATCAAACCTGAATGAACTAAAGATGTTTTGTAAAGAGGAATGGTCCAAAATACCTTCAACCACAATCCAGACTCTCATTGGAACCTACAGGAAGCGTTTAGAGGCTGTAATTTCTGCAAAAGGCGGATCTACTAAATATTGATTTCATTTCTTTTTTGTGGTGCCCAAATTTATGCACCTGCCTGATTTTGTTTGAACAATTATTGCACACTTTCTGTAAATCCAATAAACTTCATTTCACTTCTCAAATATCACTGTGTGTGTCTCCTATATGATATATTTAACTGACATTTTTTATCGTAACAACCAACGATTTATACTGGAAAATAATGACTATTAACAAGGTTGCCCAAACTTTTGCATCCCACTGTAAATTATTCTGAGCTCGTCGAAATAAAACAATCCCATTGTGACTGTGCAATGATTCTTATACAAAAATTACAACATCAAACCCATGTTTATAAGTTGCATGCAATATGCATGTGACATGCCCAAGATAAATGCAAATTTCATATGAAATATGAATTTATGGGTTGGGTACATTTAAATTGAACCCACAGTTTGCCTTTGTACATATCAAAGCTGTGGTGTACTCATGGGAAATGGGGGTTTGAAATTAAAATGAACAGTTAACAACAGGCCTGTTTATACCAGAGGCAAATACAAAAATACAACCTACAACACATAATCAGTGATGACATAGTTGCTCCATGGATTTTATCTAATAAACAATATCAATGTGATTGTAGTTGTAATGCTATTAAACATCTTTAAGGTTTTGAATTAATATCTTTCAGTATTACAATGTGTGAACTGTAGGGGACGCTTGTGTGTCCTCCTCAAACCCAAATGATGAGAAAAAAGAAAAAAAAATACCAAATTGAAACGATTCTATTACCAAAACAGGTGAACAGTGAAAACAATTATCAAAAAAAAAAAACAAAAGAAAAAAACACAAGGGCTTAATAAGAACAAAAACCTAAACATTCTGGCCTTCCTGTTTATCCCTTACATTGTTTGTCTCAAATTTCTTGCCTTTTTAATTACCCAGCTATTTAACAATGGCTTACTCCCATATCTAAGCCACCTGTGTACTGACTGCAGGGGGCTTTTATCCTGAGTCAGGACATTCTGCTGGGTAATTTTTTACAAGTACTTCTGAATTACCCAGCCAGCGCTCAGAGGTCCCCCCGAGAAGCTCCCCCTAGTGGCACTAAGTTTCCCTGCAGTTATCCAGGTCAGGTTGAAAGGGCTGATGTCTACCAATAATAAGGCAGAAAACAGGCCCAGGTGGGACTCCATTACAAAGCACTGAACTAGAAACATGGCATAAAACAAAAATAAAGTAAATACAAAACCATTAGCCAATGTCCCAAAAATAATCTTTTATACAATCTAGAAAGCATACTGCTTGCGCACACCCAAACAAGTGACTTCCCATTTATTACCCATTTCTCCCATTACCTAAATGTTGCATAGGTAGTTTTGCTATGCAGTCTAACTAAAAGATCAAGGTTTTGAGCTAGTTGTACACAAACAAAGCGGCCAGAGGTGAGACCAGTGGGGTATTTTCCGTACGTCGTTTAAATCATCCGAGATCAGATGCCTCATCTTGGATGAGTTAATGCCAGTGAAGCTCATCCGGGATAAGTCGATTTTTCAAACGCAGTCATGTAGTAGATTATTCTAGCTAGATCTAATCATCCGAGATTAATGCGCACACCTGAGCTGATTGAAAAGCCCATATACAGTGGTTTGCAAAAGTATTCGGCCCCCTTGAACTTTTCCACATTTTGTCACATTACAGCCACAAACATGAATCAATTTCATTGGAATTCCACGTGAAAGACCAATACAAAGTGGTGTACACTTGAGAAGTGGAATGAAAATCATACATGATTCCAAACATTTTTTACAAATAAATAACTGCAAAGTGGGGTGTGCGTAATTATTCAGCCCCCTTTGGTCTGAGTGCAGTCAGTTGCCCATAGACATTGCCTGATGAGTGCTAATGACTAAATAGAGTGCACCTGTGTGTAATCTAATGTCAGTACAAATACAGCTGCTCTGTGAAGGCCTCAGAAGTTGTCTAAGAGAATATTGGGAGCAACAACACCATGAAGTCCAAAGAACACACCAGACAGGTCAGGGATAAAGTTATTGAGAAATTTAAAGCAGGCTTAGGCTACAAAAAGATTTCCAAAGCCTTGAACATGCCACGGAGCACTGTTCAAGCGATCATTCAGAAATGGAAGGAGTATGGCACAACTGTAAACCTACCAAGACAAGGCCGTCCACCTAAACTCGCAGCCAAGAGGCCCATGGTGACTCTGGACGAGCTGCAGAGATCTACAGCTCAGGTGGGGGAATCTGTCCATAGGACAACTATTAGTCGTGCACTGCACAAAGTTGGCCTTTATGGAAGAGTGGCAAGAAGAAAGCCATTGTTAACAGAAAACCATAAGAAGTCCCGTTTGCAGTTTGCCACAAGCCATGTGGGGGACACAGCAAACATGTTGAAGAAGGTGCTCTGGTCAGATGAGACCAAAATGGAACTTTTTGGCCAAAATGCAAAACGCTATGTGTGGCGGAAAACTAACACTGCACATCACTCTGAACACACCATCCCCACTGTCAAATATGGTGGTGGCAGCATCATGCTCTGGGGGTGATTCTCTTCAGCAGGGACAGGGAAGCTGGTCAGAGTTGATGGGAAGATGGATGGAGCCAAATACAGGGCAATCTTGGAAGAAAACCTCTTGGAGTCTGCAAAAGACTTGAGACTGGGACGGAGGTTCACCTTCCAGCAGGACAACGACCCTAAACATAAAGCCAGGGCAACAATGGAATGGTTTAAAACAAAACATATCCATGTGTTAGAATGGCCCAGTCAAAGTCCAGATCTAAATCCAATCGAGAATCTGCGGCAAGATCTGAAAACTGCTGTTCACAAACGCTGTCCATCTAATCTGACTGAGCTGGAGCTGTTTTGCAAAGAAGAATGGGCAAGGATTTCAGTCTCTCGATGTGCAAAGCTGGTAGAGACATACTCTAAAAGACTGGCAGCTGTAATTGCAGCAAAAGGTGGTTCTACAAAGTATTGACTCAGGGGGCTGAATTATTACGCACACCCCACTTTTCAGTTATTTATTTGTAAAAAATGTTTGGAATCATGTATGATTTTCGTTCCACTTCTCAAGTGTACACCACTTTGTATTGGTCTTTCACGTGGAATTCCAATAAAATTGAGTCATGTTTGTGGCTGTAATGTGACAAAATGTGGAAAAGTTCAAGGGGGCCGAATACTTTTGCAAGCCACTGTATATTGAGTCTAGAAAACATGACCAGCAAGTCTTTGATAGGCTGTAACAAAATGACAAAAGAACGGGCGCATTTTTTTTTTCACATAAGCGAAACAGGACCTTTTATTCGAAGGATATGAAGAATTTCAAGATTTAATATGTACAAGGGGTAACACTGCAAAAGCAGCCCAAACCAGAAAAGACAGCTGGCAAAAAGTGGCCAACAAATTAAACGCTAAGTAGTGTGCATTGTACTTACTGAATGCAGTGTTTAATTTCCTATGTGTCAGATTAATTATTATTTAATATGTCGTGATTCCAGATCAAACATGAGCACAAGGAGAACATGAGAACAGGTTAAAGTGAAGTACAAGAATATATTTCAAACTGGTAAATATTGGTATATAACTATTTAAAGAATTGTTGACATAAAGAATCATATATAATATAAAAAACATTAATTTTAAAGCTAATAAGAAGGCAGACAAGCAAAAAAACAGGTGGAGGTCCACGCGGTCCAGACCTAACTCCTGCAGAAGAGTTGGCTCTCCAGCAAAATGCACATCGCCCTGTTTCTGAGGGCATTTTTTTTTGTTGGGTCAGTTGCAAGGAATGTCATATCCCTAGAACTTGTCTGACCAACGAGATTCTGACACAGGTCAAATATTTGATGTAGACACTGTGTCTGATTATTCATCAGGAGGAGAGGTACATTTTCCAAATAATGTTTGATCAAACTGCACTCTGATCAGTCCCATGTGCCCCAATCACATTTGGAAATCCTGGGTAATGAGAATGTTAGGCTGATCGTGAGATTCTTTATAGAACTGTTGGTGTTTTTTCCTGTGTACCTGCAATGACATGAAACAACTTTTTTATTGTCTGCACATGCAGGTGTCCAGGAAACACTATGAAAACCCAAAGGAAATATTTCAGAGCCAAACAGACTTTACGAATTGCCTGGCAAACTGCACTTTTAGATAGATTTTCTGCATCGCCTACAGTATATAAAAAAGTGCCGCTTGCAAAAAAACTCAAAGCAATGCATACTGTCTGTGTGGTTGTGAGAGCCCGACTTAGCCTAGTTTGACTTCGAATATAAAGTGCTAATAAATCTTTGAGCTACAATATCCCACCTTGGCTAAAGCTGTATATTTCGAAAAGAATTTCCTCCGGGAGCAATAAAGGATCTTGTCGATCGCGCAAAACCCTCTCTATATGAAATTCTCTTCTTATAATTTGCGCACCAATATCAATTGGTCATTCATTCATGAATGGCAAAGCCATGACTGAATGAATTCCATGCACGGACACTAATTAAGTGTGTGAGCTAATCCTTGTTTACATAGAACAAACCTGCTCCGAGCAGGTTTGAGGATTTGTATGTGCTGCTATGACAACACATCCAGCAAGAGTTTCGGAAAAATGACAGATCCAGGATCATGCCAAATCGTCAACAATTACATCTGGCTAAACGAGTAATCCACGTACAAAAAATACCCCCCAGGCCCATATTAAAGAAAACTTGCTGATTTCAAGGGTGACAAAAATTCAGGTAGTTCTCCATGTCAACTACTACGAACTCACCCTTCAGAAAGGCAGTACCACTGATAGAATATGAAGAATAAAAAGTATGTCATTATGTTTTAAGAGGGTTATCCTTCCCGGGCTCATGTATGTTTTTTCCCTATTTCATTTTTTTTCATTTAAAGGTTATTTTTATGTTTATGTTATGTTGTTGTTAGCGAAGACTCAGACACAAGATCAAAGAACAGTGTACCAGCCCAGCAATTGCATTTTAATAAACAACAAAAAATAACAAATATTCATAGAAAATCAGGCTATAAATGCCTCACTCCCTCCTTTGCTTTCTTGTTGTCTTTATCTTTCGCATTTTTACTATGGGACAGCCCTTCTCCCTCTAACCTGTCGTTCCAATTGCACATCCTCTTTATTTCTGGGTCCAAATTTATAGTGGCTGGCATCGAAAGGGTGGGACTTCCAGAAGCTGAAGCATGGTCAGAAATCAGCCTGGTTTTGAATTTAAGAGCTGCAGGCAAAAGGGGAAACGTGGTTAGTGTCTGTACCCACTGCTGTTCTGGAGTGGAACCTCTTACCTTAAAAGAGCCTCAAATGTGTCCTATAGGCACACATGAATGTGATAGTTATGAATTCTTTTTTTGCCTTTGGTATAGTGTATGTAATGGTATATTGTGTAATATTATGGATGTTTCTTGTGATTATTAATTATAGGTTGTACTATGTTAATCATTTATGTAGTTAATTTAGTGGGGGGTCACCTGATCTGACAGCTAGTGTACTGCCCCAGCTATTATTTAACGGCAATACATTTGTGTTCTGCCATTCCTGTTTTTGATTGGTGCTTTTTCTTTCACTTTTTTGCCTTTTAGGTAAATTCTATCTTTGCCCTTTATTCCTGCCTTACATTTTGTTGTTTCTGAATAAACACATTTTTAAATATTAAGGACTTTGTCTTTGATGTCCTGGGACCAGAGTTTTTGTAGTTTCCTTTTCATCCTTTCTGATTTTTTGTTATTAAAAGCCCTTGTCTGTTATTTGAGTTTGGGGTTAGGCTGCCTGGGGTAAGGCCTATCTAGTGGGTCCTGACCTGTCTTTTATTTGTTTTTTAAGTTCTTCTCCCCTTTATGTGCTTCATTGTATGAGGTATCACATCATATGTACAATAGGCTGTCAGTGTGGCTGCATTGCCAAATCCCTAAAAATTTCAGCTCTGTTTGTACAGTATTAGGCCACTGTTTGATATTTCAATGACAACAACATATTTTACCATCAAATAGGACATTATCCTATCACAAGGTATGTATGCATAATAACACACTCTATTATTGCTATTGCTAGGCAACAAGATGGCATATCTTTGGACCAAATATACAAATATTATTAATAAGCAATAGCAGTCATCATCCTATCCTATCCAAGATAATAAAAAAGGAAGAATGTGTAAACTTCACTTACTCAGTGACTTGAACACAGGTCCTTACAGTTATGTCATAGCAACCACTGTATCACCTTACTGTGTACTTTCCTGGAGTAAATCATAGCAAATTAAAATTCTTCTGTTTACAAAGGTGACATTATCACTTAAAATTAGGTTTGCCTCCACAGCTCACTAAATCAAAAACAGAACGCTTGCATATTCTGTTGAACCAATTTACACTTCTAGATAATTAGCAATTTGTGTTTTTCCAGCAAACTGCTAACCGCAGAAATTACAATTAGGCCAACTCTTCCCAAGGGTTTATATATCAATTATCAGATATTAATATGCAATGTATTTTCCTACAGAAACATTAACCTGTTAAAAGAAAGCTATTTTAATAAACATTACACTACCTACAGATTAAGCAAAAGGTTGCAAATATGGAAAAAAAGTGACAGGCAGTAAGCCACAGCTCAGCTATATAAAGAGGTGATATCGCACAAAATTAACTTGGCTAAGGCCAAAAAAAAGACAGAAAAATTCTGCCCAGTATCAGCCAAACCTTGCTGGAGGAGACTGAGGTTTGACTCTTTTTTATATCTTTTCACTCCGCCATATTAATTTGGAATCAAAACCCAAAACTGATCATTTGTCCACTCATCTTTTTACTCTTAATCACATTATAGCGTCTCAAGGGGGCTGGTGTCATGATCTGCCTTTTGTTTTTCATTTTTCTAAATGATTTCTTGTGCACTAAAAAGATTTGAAACATCACTTTAGAGGTATTAGAAGCCAAGAAATCCAGTGGTTAAGTTTATTTATTTTGAAATGTTTTTAACAATGTGAAAATGTTACCCTGTGGCAACATCTTCCTTATCACATGGGCACCACCATGCTGATACCTTTCTGTTTACAGTTGCTATGAAATTGCTAGTTAAAGTCAACCGGAAATGTGTGGTGCATGACATCACCAGGTCAAAAGTATACAAGTCAGTTTTTTACACTTTTTGGTTGTAAAAGTTTCTGAATACAACTTAAAATCCTCACTTGATTTTATTTGAGTTTTTATACTGATTTCTGGTTATAGACGTTTTTCATCTTGTGACTGCATCCTTCAGTTTATGTCTTGTCTTGTTATGGCTCAGTTCACAAAACACTTTACTGGTTTTTAACTCTATTTCTTTGTCCATTATCTACAATTTGTGTTTCACATTCTGAGTTTGTTTGATTCTTGATCTCCTTGTTTTGAACTTGGCTCATGACTTCCTTCACATTGCAGACATTTAATGCAGTAAGTGCAGCTGGATCCTTTGACAACAGCATCAAGCACTAGGATGGAACCCAACCCTGTATGGGACCACAGTCCATGACAGGGTATGGTCACTTACATGGGGAAAAATTAATGTCAACATTTAACCTTAATCAGTACACAAACCCAGCACAGCCAATGCACAAATTTGTGAAATTCCACAAAGAGAACTGAGATCAGGATTCAAATCCAGTCCCCCAGAGCTCTGAGCTAGTAGCCTGAGGTCCTGTCCATACTACTACATTGTTTCAAAAAGCAGATTTTAGTCTCCATTTTTGCCTTTCGTTCACAATAACCCAGCATTTCAAATCTCAAAGAACTGATACTTCTGAAAATGCTCCCCAGAGCCCCATACTTCTGAAAACACAGCCTCAGTGTTGTAATGTGGATGGGTGGAATCACAAATATTTGAAAACACAGACTATAATTGCACCCTGATTTGTTCTTGCTTATTATGTGATCCTTCCCTGATTGGATAATGCACATTGAAACATGTCATTCCCGACTGGTCACCCTAAACAGAAGAAAAACATATTCCCATATAGTGGACGTAGAAGAGTTGCTTTCCATGGTGCTTGTGTTTTGTTTATATATATGCTACAAAATTGCATTTTGTACAGCTTGAAGGCTGAATACATCTGCAAAACCAAATAATTCAATGGTCACTACAATAAATCCAATGGAAGGCAGCATTACCACCTCTGCATGCCCAATGTAGGTGACTGATATTTTGGTCATTTTGGTGTTGATGGAGATACTTCCATCAAAGATGTAAAAATACTAGTATGGCGAGAGACCAGCTTCATTTAAAACACTATTTTTAAATTACAAAGGTGTAGTGTGGGCTTATTCTTAATCACAGTGAGACCTGTAATCATTTACAAATGAACAAGACTTCTGCCACACAAAAAGCTTTATTTTTTAAGAGGACCAAAAGCTGCTTTCATCACTTTGGGTTTGCTAAGAGCATCCTTAATGTGATAGAAAAATGAAGAAAAAGAATATCTTTAGGTATGAGTGTCAATCTACAATCATTAGGCAAACCATTTTTTTTAATTGTAAATGATTCTTTGATTTGTAGCCATTAGCTAGCAGGCAAAATATGATGGGAACTGTATGCAGTTTGAGAAATTAATTTGCATTTGGGAAGAACAGGTGAACCTCAAAAAGTTATTTTGTTTTTTCAACTAATACTGAAAAAAGACAACACTTAGCTTGCATTAGAATGTATTTGTTACTGCCAAGACTGGACCAACTATATTACCGTGGTCTTGTATTTCATGGCAACATCAAGCTTAATTATGTA
Source organism: Polypterus bichir lapradei (assembly GCA_026402145.1). Lineage (NCBI taxonomy): Eukaryota > Metazoa > Chordata > Cladistia > Polypteriformes > Polypteridae > Polypterus > Polypterus bichir. The sequence continues at coordinate 53,918,133 of JANRMT010062835.1, read as the reverse complement.
AAACTGGCTCCTGGCATGTTATATCTTTTTTTTTGATATTCGTGATTATTTTACCTTGGGGATAAATAAAGTACTATCTAGCTACTGTATCTACTGTTCTTTCATCTTTAAGATTCTATATTTGAACAGTAAATGTTAATTCAATTTTGCTAAGCTCTTTGCTCTAGTGATTTACTATGATATGCTTTTTGTGCCCTTGACTTGTCTATGATTCGCATCATCGAGTTATCCTTCAAACTCAACTGCTAGTAGTTCAGGGCTCATCTTGCTATACCTTGCTTTTCTTTTCACCCTCAGTGTCTCAGGCTACAGTAAAGCGAGTGACTATAACTGTAAATGCAAAGAAACTGCAGTTTTCTGAAATTGGGTTCCTATTGTTAGAAAAGTGTTGGATATACTTCAGACGCAGTTTGCTTTGTTTTCAATCAATAGTAATTTGTAATTTTCTTCTTTGTAACATTTCATTATTAATATGGGTTTGTATGGTCTCCTACATAATGGATAGAGTAACCATGGCTAAGTCTTGTCTCTAATGAACCCTTTGGACTCCCTGAAAATGATTTTTAAAAACATGTCATGGTGGGATGAATGATTTAATGGCAATTATAGTCATGAGCCGACTTATGTCTCCATTTGGGAATGGCTATTTGGCCATATATCTGTCGCAATGTATACAAGTCATTACATTGGAGGCTCTGTGGGTCTGGTGTTGGTCATTGGTGCACATACTTCAAACTGCCGGTATGGAATAAAGTAAACCCATTTTTGAGTTTTGGTGGCCTTTTTTCAGGGTGTCATGCAGCGCTTTTGAATTGCTCCTCAGCTCACACCCCCTTCCACTCAGTAGTATGAGAAGTGCCACGGTGCTGTTCTCCTGAAACTCAACAGGGGAAATACTCACGTGTTGGTGCTGTGCAGTGTTCATTATATCACAGGGAAAACTTGTTCTTCATTTGTTGGTGTTGCATGGCGATTAATTAATACTTCAGTGGGGAAAGCTCACGTAGTGTTGTGGGACTGAAGAAATCAACTCATAAAAGGAAAGTACCAGGTCATCTATTATTAACACCCGCTCATTAGCAAATGTAAAATATTGCAGGGAACATTAGCCAGAAGTACAAATGGTCTCAAATCAATGCTTTACTTTGCTCTTTGGATAGGAATGTAAGTAACAAGGCGATTAAGTTTACAGATTATACCAAAATAGGTGGGTTGCCAAATAATTTGGAATTCATTTCATTATTACAGTATACAGGCTTGGTCAGATTTGTGGCAGATGAAATTTAATGTTGGTAAATGTAAGGTATTACACTTAGGAAGTAAAAATGTTAGGCTTGAACACACAAAAGGAGATCTGAAAATGGGGCGTACACCTTATAAGAAGGATTTAGGAGTCGTAGTGGACTCAACACTATCAACTGCCAGACAAAGTTCAGAAGCCATTAAGATGGCCAACAGAATGTTAGGTTCTATAGCACAATGTGTGGAGTACAAGTCCAAGGACATTATGCTCAAGCTTTATAATGCACTGGTGTGGCCTCATCTGGACTACTGTGTGCAGTTTGTGTCTCCAGGTTACAAAAAGAAAATAGCAGCGCTATAAAAGGTCCAGTGAAGAGCAACTAGGCTCATTCCAGGGCTACAGGAGATGAATTATTAAGAAAGATTAAAGAGCAAAGGCTTTTCAGTTTAAGCAAAATAAGATTAAGACGTGACATGATTGAAACGTTTAAAATTAAGGAGGGAAATAGTACAGTGGATTAAGACTGTTATTTTAAAATGAGTTAATCAAGAAAATGGGAACAAGTTGGAAACTAGTTAAGGGTAAATTTTACACAAACATTAGGAAGTTTTTCTTTACACAGAGAACCATAGACACTTGGAATAAGGTACCAAGTATCGTAGTAGACAGTAGGACTTTAGGGGACTTTCAAAACTAGATAAGATCTTATTTTAGAAGAATTAAGTGGATAGGACTGGTGAGCTTTGTTGGGGTGAATGGCCTTTTCTCCTCTAAATTGTTCTAATATTCTAATGACTGTACTCGGTTTGCAAGAAAATATTTGAACAGTTGGTAGACAGCTCTTCACCATCTCCAAGCTCTTCACAAATGTTATAATTTGGAGCTTTCAGGTGTCATAGTTGTTAATTTTGCACCTTCTGGAAAATTTTACCCTTATGTTTACTGACACCTTTTCTTCTCCTCTGTTAAGAGCAAAGAGGTTTCTTTGCCACTATATGAATTCACTGTCCGGAAGGTATTAAAGATGGCATGTGCCATACCTGAAGTGTAAGATTTTGGATTCACAACATAAAACGTTTGTGGTGGTAGTTAGCAGAATAGAATCTTTAAGGAGTCAGGCCTGCACATATTTAATATTTAATTTGGTTTTGATATGCATATTAGGATGTGTATTTTCATACTTTTGATCTTTTGGTTTTGACCTTAGCATGTTTATTTGACTACATTTTCTCTTTTTGTCTCCTTGTCCATTTTAATAATATTTTTATCTTTTTTTCACCTGTAGCATAATAGACAGGACTAAGTGGTTGAGTGATGGCAGCAGTCCATCTGCCAGAGACTTGTCTTGGTCTCAGTGATAGAGAAGAGGGAGAGTGTGAGTGATAAAGATTGCTGACACTATGATACCAGCGGTTTTCCATCTGTTAAGGAAAATGTTTTTCCCTCAAAATGGGGAAGCCTCCTGGTTCATCTTCTGTTCTCTTAACTAGATAGAGCTGCAGCACTAGTATGTGGCAAGGTGGTGAAGTGGTTCAAGACATTCAATTACCTTATTCTGCATGATGAAATGGCAGATTTAACATTACATACTCAAATGCCTTGTGTGCATGAGTCTTGAAAAGTGTGATGCTGGTCAGAAGTATAAGGTGCTGTGTTTTTTGTTTGCAGATTGTGTATCTGTTCGTGATGTACTTTGTTAATTTAACATGTTCAAATGCAAACTGATAGCACTCTACATGGCTAATTTACTGCAAACTCCATTGTATTAGAATGAGATTTTAATGTTTAGCAATTAAGTAGAGCACAAACAGAACCCCAGACTACCACTGCATATTTCACCCACTGACCTTTCCTGTTTCTGAAAATTCTTTTAGAAAAACACTTAAGGAGGGTTGCTCATCTTTTTGGTACTTGAAATAAAATTTTGTTTAGACTTAACCTCCAGTTGAATACAAATATAACAGCTACAATGTGGCAGTACTTATTAGAAAACACGTAATTCAATATTAAAAATAGCTAAAATAATCAATGCCAATAAGTAAAATTAAACAGCAACAGAGCAGTAAATGGTCCCAGAACTTCATTGTTGAAGTCAGGCAAACTAGGGATCACTATGGACTATGTTCAGTCAAAACTATAACAAGTGGCCATATAATGCTGGGCTGCCCCACACTCAGGATTCAGTCTCCAATTTCAGATCTTCAAAGAAATTTCACCTACTTATGTAAAATTATTCTTAAGTACTGCCTTTTGACACATCACTCATTCAGCAATTTGACTTGCTTAGCTGGAAGACCAGACTGTCTACTACATTGTAAGGGCTAAGAAACTTTGTATTATTGGAAACTTTAAAAACAAATGATTGCTTAATTTCTGATTTGATATACTTTTTTAATCCTTGAGGGGCAATTGTCTTTTCACATTACCTTTGGAGGTCAGAGCTTAGGGTCAGCCATTGTACAGCTTAAGGGCCCAAAAGAACAGGATCACATTTGGCAGTAATGAGACTTCAACTTGCAACCTTCCAGACATCCTTAGCTACTGAGCCACAAGTAATAGGAATCTGTAAAGCTGTTCTACAAATGTTGACATTCTTTTTTGGAAATAGTTTTTCATTTTTAACTCACAGAGCAACCGTATATCTTTCACTTTTCTCTGGAAGATGTACTGGTGAGGCCATCAGGGTGCACTTACCCCTGTAGTCAGTGGGTGGATCCCAATTCCCCTCTGCAGTGACAGAACACTGCTGTAATAACTGGCACCATCCTTTAGATGAGACATAAAACTGAGATCTTGATTCTCTGTTGTCATTAGAGATCTCTGGGCATCTCTCAAAAAAGCAAGGTGTTTCCCAATGTGTTGTTTAAATTGCCCACCATGCACATGACTTTGTTCATTCTGGCCACCTAATCACCACATGTCTCTAATTGACTAACTATCTATCTCTCACCTTCATCACCTAATAGCTGGTGTGTAATGAGCATACTGACATAAAAATGTCTGACATCATATCATTCAGGTGGATGCTGCACAGTGGTAGTGGCAGAAGTGGCTCCCCTGCTGTCTATGTAAAGCACTTCAAGTGACTGGAAAAGCGCTATATAAATGTAACTACCTCTTACAGGGTCACAATATGTTGTTAATATGGAGAAAAGGAAAGCAGAAGGATTGGTTGCATCAGAAGGGGAAAATAATATTGCATGTTGTGTTAATGATATAATGTATTACTGATATGTTTTACCATTAAGAAACTCAGAAAGAGACAAAAAATAATAAGTATGCTCAGTGTATCCTTGCTCTCCTTGTTTACAGAGAAAACACTTGATTATTTAATGCATGTCTAAGAGATCCTCGGCGTCTACAGTTGAGCAGCCTTAAATAACTGACCATCAGCCCAACTCTGTCCCTAACCAATTAAAATGCTCTTCAAAAATATCATTTTTATAATATACTAGCAAAATACCCGCGCTTCGCAGCGGAGAAGTAGTGTGTTAATGAAGTTATGAAAAAGAAAAGGAAACATTTTTAAAAAAACGTAACATGATTGTCAATGTAATTGTGTTGTGACTGTTATGAGTGTTGCTGTCATCAAGGATTTGATTATCATTATTTCTTTCAATCAGGTTCGTATTTGGAGGATGTGTTGTGTTAAAGTTACATTCCGTGTTTGTCAACCGTTGTAAAGATAACAGGCTTCATTCATCGAAGTGTTCACTACCCAAATCGGTACTCGTGAATCTAAGATGTTTAACAGGTATTCCCAGGATTAAGTTGTGGATTTGCCTGCGAATATTTAGCATCAGCGTGTCTATGAACTTAACTTAAACTTAAGCTTTACACCTTGCTTTCCTATTGATATGTCTACAAAGGCTTGTTCAGCTTCAGTGGGTTGTTCCTTTCTTACTGCATCAATAAACAGCTTATCTTCCTCTTTATCTGAGACATCACACACTGCATGCACAGGTTTACCTTTCCCAGTCCTGCAAACTTTAGCGAAGTGGTTCAATTTACCACATTTTTTACACTGTCTTCCTTTAGCTGGACATTTGACTTTTGCCACCGTGTGCTTTGTTTCCGCAGTAGCTACACTTATGAATATGCTTGTATGCGTCACTCGCTTCATATTCTTTTGTTGCCTTCTCAATTGTGTAATGCGGTTTTTGTTCAGCGCTCTTTGGAGCTCTTGCTTGTTGTCTGTGTACTGCGTTCACAGTCAGTTCATGTGAGCCGCTCGGAGTACATGCATTGAAGGTTCTCAGCTGTGCTTGTGCTAACTCATGCGATCTTGCGATGTCTACGGCTTTATTTAATGTTAGCTCAGACCCGGCACTTAAAAGTTTCTCTCGCACTTTTGCTGAGTTTGTGCCAAACACTATTCTATCCCTGACCATCTCATCTTTGTTTGCATAAGCACAGTCCTTCACCAGCAATTTTAACTCTGTTACAAAGTGATCAAAAGTCTCGTTTATACCCTGCGTCTTCTCATTAAACTTGTATCTTGCGAATATCTCGTGCGATCTTGCGATGTCCACGGCTTTATTTAATGTTAGCTCAGACCCGGCACTTAAAAGTTTCCTCGCACTTTTGCTGAGTTTGTGCCAAACAATATTCTATCCCAGACCATCTCTTTTTCGTTTGCACTGTCTTCCTTTAGCTGGACATTGACTTTTTCCACCGTGTGCTTTGTTTCCGCAGTAGCTGCACTTATGAATATGCTTGTATGCGTCACTCGCGTCATATTCTTTTGCTGCCTTCTCAATTGTGTAATGCATTTTTTGTTCAGCGCTCTTTGGAGCTGTTGCTTGTTCTCTGCGTACTGCGTTCACAGTCAGTTCAAGTGAGCCGCTCGGAGTACATGCATCAAAGGTTCTCAGCTGTGCTTGTGCTATCTCGTGCGATCTTGCGATGTCCACGGCTTTATTTAATGTTAACTCAGACCCAGCACTTAAAAGTTTCTCTCGCACTTTTGTTGACTTTGTGCCACTATTGACAAAAGTCTCATTTATACCTTGTGTCTTCTCACTAAACTTGTATCTTGCGAATATCATATTCGTCTTAGGCATGACAAACACCTCGTAGCGGCAGCGTGTCTATTGGATTGCTGCTGACGGACGGCCTTATATGGGCAGGCACTCAATTACGTGGGAGGCCTGTGTATGGGGGACGCAATATAGGCAGGCAGCCAACTACGGGGGAGGTGTGGTGATGGGTGACGCAACTCCGCCTCACACGGCGACCGAACCGCAGGCTATGGCCATATATACTGTATGTACATAAGTAGGATTAAGTTATGACCGTTACGTGTAGAATTTCAAAATGAAACCTGCTTAACTTTTGTAAGTAAGCTGTAAGGAATGAGCCTGCCAAATTTCAGCCTTCTACCTACACGAGAAGTTGGAGAATTAGTGATGAGTGAGTCAGTCAGTCAGTCAGTCAGTCAGTTAGTCAGTGAGGGCTTTGCCTTTTATTTGTATAGATGTTATGCACAACTCCTTTCACTAGAAAAAATTATAACAGATTTTAAAGAAAATCATTTACTTTCATTTTGTGCTATACCTATATAAGCAGAGTTTCACAGAGTGAATGGAGGCTCTGATCAGGGCTCTCAAGAGACTGAGCAAGGAGTCCGTGTGCCTGGGCTTGCCAGTGTCCTGGATAAAAAACAAGATCCAGGTCTTTAATGATCTCTTGGGCACAGACATCAGCAGTGTATCTATTTGCAGAGAAAGTGTCAGCCTTGTTGAGAGGTTTACTTACCTTGACTGCAACATACTTGTCTCTGGTGACTCTTCCTATGAAATCAGTAGATGGATTGATAGAGCATGGGGAGTCATGAGGTCGCTGGAAAGGGGTGTCTGGCACTCCCAATATCTTTGCTAAAGGATGAAGGACCAAGTCTTTAGAGTCCTGGTGCCTCCTGTTTTGCTATATGGGTGTAAGACATGGACGCTATCCAGTGAGACGAAGACTGGACTCCTTTGGTACTGTGTCTCTTCGGAGAATCCTTGAGTACCGCTGGTTTGACTTTGTGTCGAATGAGTGGTTGATCATGGAGTCCAGGATGGGGTACATTACCTGCATTGTGAGGAAGGGTCAGTTACGGCACTATGGCTATGTGGCGTAATTCCCCGATGGTGACCCGGCTGGCAGGATCCTCATTGTTGAGGACCCAAGCAGCTGGACCAGGCCAAGGGGATGCCCACATAGCACCTGGCTATGCCAGATAGATGGTCATTTCTGAATGATGGGACTGGCCAGCAAGTCTGCCTGGGGGGTTGCCAACCAGAATCCCGATTTGTTTCATCATGTGCTGGGTGCGGCAAAAGACTGTACCAGTGCATGCTCCCCAACCTGACCTGACATATAAAAAGAAGTACCCTGACCAGTGGTTCAGCACCTATTCTTGCCTTCACATTTAGCTTCCAAGAATTTCACTTAGTTTAAGTGGTTGGTGAAGATGAGGCCACTTGGATAAAGTTTGAGCGTATGCAAAATGATAGATTTGTCACAATGGAACAATATTACTGCTCAAGAAGCTGGCAGAAATGATAGGGCACACACCAGATTACATTCCAGATCATCTGAGGATGTGAATCACCCAAAACATTAGAAAAATGTATTGAAGTTATAGTGCAGAGCAGGAAAACATAGCCATTTTTTAAAACCAGGGACTGAGCATTGACAGCACTTGTTTATCTGATTTACTTCATTATGTTATTTGTCTGCAGTGAAATGACTTATATGTTCCTACTAAACCGAATAAAAGAATTTCATAGTGGTGTTACATTACACTCTCTGTTATATTTTGTGCTTTTGGAGATGCAGCAGTAAAAATGTCTTCAGTGAAAAATTTTATTTTTTGCAGTGTTACATTACAGAATAATGTTAGGATTAAATATTTCTTCTAAATATTTGTATTTCACTAAAGTCAAGAAGGGCAGTAGTCTAGGACAGAAATCCAATTTCCTTTCATGAGCAGCAAATAAAATAGAAAAGAATAAATTTAATAAGGTTGTCCTATGAGCTAACTTTTTTCTTTTCCAACACACTTATATCTATTTTTTTCCTTCTCCTACTGAAATATTGGTAATTGTTTACATATTAACAATAGCCTTTTTTAAGGCTATTAGAAGCAGTTGATTTGCAAAACTCCAGTATAGGGATTTAAATTCAAAATAAATCTTTAACTGCAGGGTGGATGAATGTTCTTACATTAACAAAAAATGTCACTTGCCATTCACCTCGACTCAGTATATCATTCCACTGCCTATAGTTGTTTGGGGCCAAGATGTAATTCCTTGGCTACAGAATAACGTTGCTGCTGTTCCCCTGGGAATAACTCTTTCCTAATCCATAACTGTTACTTAAGAAAACGATGGGTTATATAAAAATTATCTATTTTTTATTAATTTTATTAAGTCCCAATGTGCTCTCGGAGTCCAGGCTCCAGCCACAAACACAGTAAGACCCCTAACCTTAATTCCATTGGTCAGTTCCAAAGCTAGCCACCAAAAGCAACTGTTTAATACCTGTGATTGAGTCACTGCTATGTGTGCTTATCACAGCTAACTGTGAAAGTGATGGTAAATGATGGTCAGGAGAAATATACTTAAAAATTAGAATCCGTGTTACACCTAATTATAACATAAAGATTATCATTACTGATTTATTCCTGCAACAAAATGCTGTGGAACTTTTACCTTGTCACAACAACTCATGTGTTTCTACTCCACAGTCAGAATGATGAAGAAAACATAACATGCTAAGCTCACTCAAGACCAAAACACTCAGTGGATAAGGTCACATTAGTCACTTATGTTGTCATGTGCTACTTGTCAGGACACCTAGAAACAGCAACAGCAAGTATAAAGTAGTGGAAGGAATCAAAATAGAGATTATAAGACTAAAGAGTCAGTGTTATGTAATACTGACAAGCATCAGGACAGGTTTGGATGATGCCGAGACAACACAACTTTTAGTTTTTAGCTAATGAAACAGGCTTGATGGACTCAAAGCCCTAAAATGGAGGATATCTCATGCCACTCTCATTCTATGAGTGAAGTTTAGCCAGTGCTGAATTTTAAAAAAATCCTCTCAACCAAACTATTAAATCGCCATGGTTATAATACATAAACAGTAAATAAATCCTTAGAAGGAATGCCCACATCAATGCAATTATTCTGCAGAATAATATAGATAGTTAATCACATACTTTAGAACACTAGTGGCAATTATGGTAAAATACTTTTAAGCAAGCCCTTCTTATAATAGGGGAATGTAGAACAAATTAACAAGAGATGTAGCTGAAACTAAACCTGCCATGAGATGTTCAGACAACACACCTTTTAGTTTTTAGCTAACAAAAACAGGCTTAATGGACTGAATGGTTTCCTCTACTTTGAAAATGTCTTTGATGATCACACACTTAGGCACAGCATACATGTAATTATGGTAACATTATTGGTGGTCACTTGTGAATAGTGACAACTGAACTCCTTGGTGTTCACTTTACCTGAGATTCAGAGAAATCATAGAAGTGTTCGCGGGAAAGGACTAATTCAATTAGATATGGCTGGATTATAACTGTACAATCATCTTTAAAGTGTCCCTGAGGGTGGGGGAAACGTCTGCTAACTATACTGGACCGATTATTGTGGCTGAAAAGGTGACTTTAGCTGTGCAGCAGTGCCAACCACTAAACTACCATGTTTCTATGAGATCAAAGAGGAACAAATGCAGTCACAGACACATAATCATATATTTCGTCAAAACAAGGTGGAAATGCCAAAATCTTAGTCAAAGGTCAGAAATGATATGTACAGTAGGTCTTTTAAAGGCAGAAAATTCAAAGTGGCATGTCATGACTGAAGCTGTGCACTGGCTCGTTTCTATTTTTTGATGTTCCGCTGAAGTGGAGGTCCCCAACTCATAACCCAAATTAACTAGGAGCAAAAACAGGTCACTAATTAAGAAAAGGGTCAGAATGAAAACCTACAGCCACTGAGGCCCTCCAGGACTAGAGTTGGGGACCCCTGTGCTGAAGGTTCTCCAAACTGTCTGTGCTGATGCTTTGCACTTTTCTTTCCATCAAAAAGATACAAACATCTTGTAAATAGTAATAAATCTTTGATTATTATTATTATTTCATAGAGTCGCCAGTGTTTTTCAGGCTCCTTCAAAGTTTGTTTTTCATCTCCATGTGGCTCCATGTGGCTAATTATGAATGCATAGGGCACGTGTTTCCTTCTCTAATACTGATGAGGAACTCAAAGATTGACTTGCACATTTGGCAACAAGCAGGGCTAACTTGTTATTTATGCTGTATATGTTTCATAAAAATATAATTTTGAGAACTTGCATTATTTACTTATCTCTTCTACCACTAAGTAAGTCCCACAGGGTCTGTGATGCAAATGATCACCATTATATACCCAGGGGGTGGTCCCATCCAATGTTGGCTGTTACAGCTCCAGGGGAAGTCGTGCTGGCCTCGCAAAGCATTATAGGGCGCTGTAGAAAAAGTTCTAATCTGGCCAAATTATCAGCAAATAACTCAAAGAACAAGGGTGAATGCAAATGCAGCAAATTCGCTGCGAATAACACTTTGGCGAAATTCACTGATAAACATTATTTGTGAAATACATCCATCTACTCACTTAATCCACTTCTGGATTTTGGGGACTGGATATCATCCTGGCAGCAATGCATGGACCAACCCTGGCACACTCACTCATACAAGGCCACTTTAAAGACTCCAAAGCCAAAGCTAACACCTGAGAGCAGGGAAATGTGCATTCTCTGCGTGGATAGTATGGCTATTTCAATTAGAAGGTGGATTTTTCCTGGTCGGGGCCTCTGGGTGAGGCACCTAAAAGCTACAGCTAAATATACAAAATTTATCATACAAAAGACATCAGCCATATACTTTAGAAACTGATGCACTGAAACAACCCAAAAAAGAAAGTTTTTATTTTTGTGTCATTTCATCTTGTCTTATGTGTGTTGAGTCCTGCTGGGAAGGGCTCTGGCACCCATCTCGCTGAACTGGATTAAATGGGTTGAGTAATGGATAGATAGCTGAATAGTTTGCTTTTTGTTTCACTATAAAAATAGAAGAGTAACTAAGAATTTATTTATGTACCAAAAATGCAATGACTTAAATCCAATTTGAAAAAGTCGTGAAAAGATGCTGACTAAATAGCAGTGAGCTCATCCATTGATCTTTTAAAGCTATATTTCAGCGAGAGGCATGCAGACATCCACAGTAACTGAGCAGATTTATTTATTTTTGCCTTAAAGATTTATGGAACATTTTGTAGCTTTTCCATAAAGAATTCTAGCAGGTCTAAGGATAAAACGATTTTGCACAGGAGTTTCTCAGCTAAATTCCATCAGGGGTTAATGCTTCTGAATGAAGTGCTAATTTGCTAGAAAGATTTAAAAATTGCATATCAGCTATTCACATACTCGGTTTTTCATTTCTTTATTTTATTTTCAGAAGTACTTCACTTTTGAGTATTATAATTTCCATTAAAAAAAACTAAAGATGTAAAAATAAGCATTGTAAGCATACCGACTGTCAGCAAACAGTTATGGTTATAAAACTGAAAATTGCTCTAGCTCAAAAAGCAATTTACAAAGCAGGTCACATCAACTTGTGACATTTTCTCCAGGCCAGTTCAGCTTATTTTTCATTCTGTCAGATATCTCCACATTGTGGTTACTTTACAACAGCAGCCTGTTCTGTAATTGATTCCTTCCTAAATACTAACGAAGATTAATAAAGGCAAACCTAATTTAAATGGCCAACTGGTAGTGTTTACTAAAAATAAGGTCATCTGTTCTGTTGTCTGTGGAATATTACAATAAATTTTTTCCCCTAATGTCAAATGCATTTTTCTGTTACTTATTGTCTTAAAATACCTAATTGAAGAGTAAGCAAAAAATGACTAAATTAGGTTAACACTGTACCTTTTCAGTCACTTGCAATAATTAGTTATTTCGGGGATTTTATCATTTTGTCTGTTAAAAGTCATCATTGTTCCATCAATTTCCAAAACTAATTAAACCAGTTCAGGGTCAGAGTACACAGAGTTTATCCTGGCAGCAGCATCATCGGGTACATGGTAAGAACCATCTCTGAAAAGGGTGCAAAGATTACTATTCTCCAAAGAAATAGGTTATGCTTGACAATGCTTTTGCACTTTCCTTATTAAAGGTTAACCACAAAGGAAATTTGTTTATGATACATAAAAATTATATCTTAAATTAATAAATTTGACACTATCATTTCTTTTAGCTGGAAAATTAATGCCCACTCTGTTAGGAGTTCCTGCCCTTCCTATGAATTTGATAGCTCAGATGACATCATCCTAGACTCAGTCTGTATCAACACTACTACATATTCATTTAAAATAAGTATTTTTTGAACTAAACTAATCTCTGCCTGCACTAGTAAAAGAAAGTATTTCTGCCTAGACTAAAATGACAGAGAATGTTTTTGACGTAGCTGTTTACCAACACTGGGCCAGCACACATTGGCAGAAACAGGAACAAGTGTCCTCCATGCTAGACATTCATTTGGGGTTTGCACTTGCACACTGTAAACAGCAAAAGTGAATACAAAAAAACAAGAAAAACAGATTGATTTGTTTGTCCTGATGATTAGGTGAAATTATTATTGAGGGTAACACATGAGTACAATACAATACAATACAATTTATTTTTGTATAGCCCAAAATCACACAAGAAGTGGCGCAATGGGCTTTAACAGGCCCTGCCTCTTGACAGCCCCCGAGCCTTGACTCTCTAAGAAGTTCAAAAAGAGACCCCTTTCCAGGTAGGTTGGGCGTGCAGTGGGTGTCAAAAAGAAGGGGGTCAATACAATACAATACACATATCAGAACAAATCCTCAATACAGTATAAAAATAAAAATTTTACAAGTATGGACCAGAATTTAACAGTAGATGATATCACATAATATGATTTGGATTTGTTTAGAGTCCTGGAGACCTCAGCCATTAAGCTGCCTCCCCCATCTGGCCATTCCACAGCTGAAACATGGCTTGGCCAGCCAATCCGATGAAAGGACCCCTTTACCCCACGATTCCTATGATCCTCCATCAGGGATGACTTTACCTTAGGCAGGCAAAACAACTTGGCAGGTAGGCCGTGGCACCGAGTGCCACATTTGAGTACCAAGAAGAGAAACAGAATAGGTGAGGGTTAGTAACAAATTATAACTGTCATGTTACTTATGTTTTAGTGCTAATGACTAACAACAGAGATGCAGTCTGTACAGTTAATCAGCAGCTCTAGTCAGGATATGCTAAACTGAAGTAGTGAGTCTTCATCTGGGATTTAAAAGCTGCGACTAAAGGGGCATCTCTTATAGTAGCAGGCAGACCATTCCACTGTTTAGGAGCCCTGTAACTAAAAGCTCGACCTGCCACTGTTATTATATTAATCCTTGGAATCATAAGCAGACTGGCATCTTGATATCTTAATGTGCGCTCTGGTTTGTAAATCATGATAAGTTCAGACAAGTAAGCCGGTCCTTGGCCATTTAATGCTTTATACATTAAAAGGAGAATTTTGAAATCTGCCCTAAACTTAATCGGGAGCCAGTGTAAGGATTTAAGAACTGGAGTTATACGTTCATACTTTCTTGTTCTTGTAATAATTCTTGCAGCAGCATTTTGGATTAACTGGATATATAAAGAACAGTTTGAACATCCAGTGAACACCGCATTGCAGTAGTCAATCCTACTAGAAATAAATGCATTCATTAATTTCTCAGAATACTGTTTATTTAGAAAGCCCCTTAATTTCCCAACATTTTTAAGATGGAAGAAACATGATTTGGACAACTTTGTAATATGCGCTTTAAATGACATGCTTGAGTCAAAGATAACTCCCTAGATTGCGGGCTGATTCAGTAAAATTAATGGTGATTCCAACTGAGTTAAATGATGACAAAATATTGTTGTAATCAGCGTCATTCCCTCCAACAATTAACATCTCTGTTTTATCTGTGTTTAAAGACAAGTAGTTCTCATCTATCCACTCCTTTAATTCATTAACACAACTAATTAAAGACAACATTGGAGAAACTTCATTTGATCTAAATGAAAGGTATAACTGGGTGTCATCTGCATACGACTGAAAATTAACATTATGTTTCCTAATGACAGATCCCAGTGGAAGCATGTAAAGTGAAAGCAGTAAAGGTCACAGTACTGAGCCCTGCGGGACACCATATCTCACTTTTGTGTATAATGATGGAGGTCTGTCAGCACATTTCTGTACATATTGGAATAATCGATTCGATAAATAAGAACTAAACCAAACGAGCACAGTGCCTGTAAGTCCAACATCATTTTCTGGCCTGTGCAGTAAAATAGAATGGTCAATGATGTCAAATGCTGCACTTAAGTCTAACAACATAATTACAGTGGAGTTTCCGTCATCAGAGGATATCAGAATGTCGTTTACAACCCACATTAGTGCCATTTCTGTACTATGACCAGCATGGAAACCAGACTGGAATATCTCAAGTAAATTGTAATGCATAAGCTGTGACTGAAGCTGATTGGCGACTACTTTTTCTAGTATTTTAGAGAGAAAGGGTAAATTTGAAATAGGCCTATAATTATTTAGTATGTGTGAGTTTAGGTCTGACTTTTTAAGTAATGGTTTAATGACTGACACTTTTAGTGCATCAGGTACCGTGCCATGCAATAGTGAACTATTGATAATGATTAGAATAGGCGCTGCAAGAACATCCACTGCACGTTTTACTAGTTTTGTTGACACTGGATCTAGGGAACAAGTAGTGGGTTTCATTTGAGAAATTAAAGTTAAGACTTCCTGTTCAGTTACAGGATTAAAATTACTAAAGTGCTGAATGCAATGTGAGGCAGGGTCTGCTAAGCTAGTATGTGGTTTGTACTGTGATGCTGAGATCTGGGATCTTATATTTTTAATTTTCTCATTGAAGAAGTTCATAAAGTCTGTACTGCTAATATATGTTGGTATTTTGCACTGTAGATCTGAATTCCCATTTGTTAAGTTAGCAATTGTTCTAAACAGTACCTGAGGATTTTTATTATTGCTATCTATTATTGTAGAATAGTATTCTGAGCGAGCTTTAAAGAGAGCATTTTTATATTTTTTAACACTTTCTGTCCATGCAATTTGAAAGACATGTAGCTTTGTTGTTCTCTATCTGCGCTCCAGTTTTCGACACTCTAATTTAAGAGCTTGAGTTTTTCCATTAAACCAGGGAGAGTTTCTATGCGCTTTGATCACTTTTGTTTTAAGGGGAGCAACTGCGTCCAGAGCATCTCTCAAGGTCACATTATAATGTGATGTTAGCTGATCTAAATTGTTTTCCACGTTTACATTTGATGTTAACTGATCTAAATGGTTTTCCACAATTACACTTGACTTACTCAAAGTATCTATAAATTTTGAAGCAGAATTTCAATCTAGATGTCGCACTGTCTTTGTTTTAATCTGTGAGTGCAAGGGCAGGATTAAATCAAATGTAATTAAGTATTGATTGGAAATAACTTCATTTAATGGAGTAATGTTTAAATTTTGAATTTCAACTTTGTAAGTTATAATTAAATCTAACATGTGGTTATGATTATGAGTTGGACCTTTGACAATTTAACAAAATCCTACTGAATTTAACAAATAAGTAAAACATTTGCTAAAAGTGTCAGTTTCCACATCGATGTGTAAATTAAAATCCCCCATCAGTACTATGTAATCATAATTTATAGCCAAATCAGATAAAAGGTTGATAAATTCAGTCATGAACAATGAATATGGCCCTGATGGTCTGTAGAATAGCACTATAATTGTGTTGGAATCTGTTTTAATATTTAAAATGAATGCCTCAAAGGATGTGAAGTCGCCTACATTTTTAGACATTATTTGAATTTTGTTACAATGAATTATTCCAAGTCCTCCCCCTCGACCAGAATCTCTAGACTTATATGAAGGAACGAGTATCCATCTGGTGATGCCTCAGCTAGGGGATCAGTGTCATATTTACTAAGCCAGGTCAGATCAGATTTTGAACTTAATATAATATAATTTACCAAAACAGCTTTACTGCCAAGGGAGCAAATGTTCAATAAGCAGCATTTAAAACTATATGCTTCTTTCTGAACTGATGATATATTTTTGTTTTAATTTGAAGTAAAGTTCTATTACAGATGCCCCTAGTGGAGGGTCTGGTTTTATCCCTTGATCTAATTATACACCTTATTTTCCATAACAGGGATTATGGGTAACAGCTTCAGGATAGTAACAGGTGGGCTAAACAACAACCTGTGATTTAAGATCACATGACTGCGGCCTGGATGGTACTCTAATCAGTCAGCCAGGCAGTTTTGCTGCCATATTTTGGGATAATACATAAAATCCCCTCCAGTTAGGATGAAGACCATCTCTTTTGAAAAATCCAGACCTTTCCCAAAAATCATCCCAATTGTTCACAAACACTATGCTTTTATTTGCACACCAGGTTTCTAGCCAGCAGTGAAGGGAATGCAATATATATAAATATAAATCACATCCCCTCTATATACAGTGCATCCGGAAAGTATTCACAGCGCATCACTTTTTCCACATTTTGTTATGTTACAGTCTTATTCCAAAATGGATTAAATTCATTTTTTTTCTCAGAATTCTACACACAACACTCCATAATGACAACATGAAAAAAGTTTACTTGAGGTTTTTGCAAATTTATTAAAAATAAAAAAACTGAGAAATCACATGTACATAAGTATTCACAGCCTTTGCTCAATACTTTGTCGATGCACCTTTGGCAGCAATTACAGCCTCAAGTCTTTTTGAATATGATGCCACAAGCTTGGCACACCTGTCCTTGGCCAGTTTTGCCCATTCCTCTTTGTAGCACCTCTCAAGCTCCATCAGGTTGGATAGGAAGCGTTGGTGCAAAGCCATTTTAAGATCTTTCCAGAGATGTTCAATCGGATTCAAGTCTGGGCTCTGGCTGGGCCACTCAAGGACATTCACAGAGTTGTCCTGAAGCCTCTCCTTTGATATCTTGGCTGTGTGCTTAAGGTCCTTGTCCTGATGCAAGATGAACCGTCACCCCAGTCTGAGGTCAAGAGCGCTCTGGAGCAGGTTTTCATCCAGGATGTCTCTGTACATTGCTGCAGTCATCTTTCCCTTTATCCTGACTAGTCTCCCAGTTCCTGCCGCTGAAAAACATCCCCACAGCATGATGCTGCCACCAACATGCTTCACTGTAGGGATGGTATTGGCCTGGTGATGAGCGGTGCCTGGTTTCCTCCAAACGTGACGCCTGGCATTCATACCAAAGAGTTCAATCTTTGTCTCATCTGACCAGAGAATTTTGTTTAGATGGCCGGCCAGCTCTAGGAAGAGTCCTGGTGGTTTCGAACTTCTTCCACTTACGGATGATGGAGGCCACTGTGCTCATTGGGACCTTCAAAGCAACAGAAATTTTTCTATAACCTTCCCCAGATTTGTGCCTTGAGACAATCTTGTCTCGGAGGTCTACAGACAATTCCTTTGACTTCATGCTTGGTTTGTGCTCTGACATGAACTGTCAACTGTGGGACCTTATATAGACAGGTGTGTACCTTTCCAAATGATGTCCAATCAACTGAATTTACCACAGGTGGACTCCAATTAAGCTGCAGAAACATCTCAAGGATGATCAGGGGAAACAGGATGCACCTGAGCTCAATTTTGAGCTTCATGGCAAAGGCTGTGAATACTTACGTACATGTGCTTTCTCAGTTTTTTTATTTTTAATAAATTTGCAAAAATCTCAAGTAAACTTTTTTCACATTGTCATTATGGGGTGTTGTGTGTAGAATTCTGAGGAAAAAATGAATTTAATCCATTTTGGAATAAGGCTGTAACATAACAAAATGTGGAAAAAGTGAAAAGCTGTGAATACTTTCCGGATGCACTGTAATCTTTGGTAAGGGGCCAGATACAACTAATATAAGGCAAACAAAGCGGATGAGAAAATGTAATGAGCTGGATCAAATGAGGGAAGGGCCATGTCATAAACAAACCAATCAGAACGCAATTACAGTTTGTGTCTTCAAAGTTCTCTGTTTTAACCTATTCACACTGCAATGCTGAGCTGACATTTTCTAAAATATATGGCTCATTTTAAATGTCTCTGGTTTTAGGGTTTAATAACAATGAGGTCGTACAGACAAAATGGGAGAATGGAGCCCAATGTCTGAATTTTTAAATGAAAATGTCGTAGACTGACCATATCATTTAGTCCAAGGATAATGTGACCATGCATTTCAGAGAAAGAAGGGGCAACACTAAAAAGATGATTAGCTCTGATCAAGGCATGGCAGTGGATGATGAGTGAACCCTCAATTGTATGCCGGGCGGAGTGGGGACTCTGAGACTAAGGATCTAGGCAGGTATCTGGAACGCTGCCGGTTTAAATCCCAGAAGAGATCCTACTCTTAACCTGAAAATTGCTCCAGAGGCTCTGTACAATGGCTGAACCCTGCACTATGAGCTTTAAAGGTTCATGCCAAAAGGTATGAATGTCACACATAAAAATATCATGAAGATTATAGCAATGGAACATTACCAAAAAAGCCTCAAGCCAACAGCAGTGCTGTCAAATTGTTGATTAGACTTAAGAAAATGTATGCAGAACAATGGTTTGGCTAATTAGTTCAAAATGCTTTGCAAGAGGCATATGAAAACATACAGCTGATGGTAACTTGTCATGGTATGGCAGCTGATAAATAAACCTAGTTCCACTACAATCAGTGGAAAAAAACAAAAGAAATATATATGGTTGTCTTGAGAGAAGCCCCAAAAATGTAGAACACTAGAGGCTTAGATGACCATTACCTGGTGTCATAGTTCACAGTTCCTTGAACATGACAATAACATTGGATTGAATGGGTTAGAATGGGCTACCTGGAGTACCGCTCATCACCAGCTAATTTGCAGCAGCTGTAGGCAACACTGGAGTTAGCATTGGTCAGCCTTCCTGTTGCACCCTTCTAGGACCTTTCTTGATCTGATAAACTATGCAATCTGGCAGTAATATAATTATTTCAATCGAGCAGTGAATGTATGCTTATTTATTTTTTTACATATGGCAGCATTCTCTTCAAACTTTTTAGGAACCTATGTATAATTATTTACATAGGAAATGTGTAGATGACTCTAAATTCCCGACGTTCCCCAGTTTGAGTGAGTATGGGTGTATGTATTTATGTATTTTTTTTATCATCTTTTAGAGTCTCACAACAAGTTGAAAGAACTGAACTTGCAATGTTGTGCTATCCAGAAGACCTAGTTCCTTTGCATTCCAATTTCACTGCTCTCCCATCAGTTTAGTTATTGGCTAGTTACTTTAACGATACCAAGTGTGGCAGTCTATTGCAGAGCCCACTTATACCTAGCAACCTAACCTCTGAGACCCTGATGTGGATTAAATGGGTTTAAGAGTGTTATGTTGCATTAGTTTAAATACTGTATGTTTATGAATTTGGCGCTGTGTGGTGTTTTAACTGTTTTTTTTTTTTTTTTTGTAAAAGAGTAAGCCGGTCTGAGCCTGTCTAATGAGGAGTCTGTTCTGTCAAAATAAACTGGTTTAAACTGAATACATGCAGGTTTGATTGACAGTTAATTAGCTACTCTTCTACAGGACAAACAGATCTGTTTGTGTATCTGTTCTCTAGAATTATGCTCACTTTCAGAAATCACTTTAAGAAAAAGACAGTTTAGAGCTAACAAATGGGGCATAGAATTAAACATATTGAACCTGAATCACATTTCCCATATTCCTTTGTGAAAGAAAAGCACACACTGTGAGGACAGCTGAAATCTACTTGCAGAGTGCAGAAACCAGTAAACCAGACTTTAAAGAAAAGCAGGTGTTTAAAAAAATATGCATCTGCTTCTCATTAACAGAACTTTTTTTATTGTGGAGGCTTGCAACTACACTGACCTGCTGGATGGTAAAACTTGTAGAACCATGTGTTCATTGGGACAGGTCCATGCTTCTTTTATACAGATAGTAAAGGAACTGGTTTTACATTTTTGTAGCTCACCAAGCAATCCACTACATTGAGTGTTCTTGTATGCTACTTCTACTATTATCATTAATTTGTTAGTTGCATTAGTTTCCTATATGGTATCTGCCATCCTGAAAATTTAGATACATTTTATACTGTATGTGCCCATGATCAAGTGCTTCTGTTGCTGCTTTATAAAATTCAGATATATTTGTGACATGTGGTATGCTGCACCTAAAATCATGCTGACTGTTTGTCAAAACTTCTGTACTGATATGTGTTTCTCAAATTGCCTTTAATACAACGGAAAGTGAAAATGTACCTAGAACATAAAAGTTAAATCCCGTTACAGCGAATACCGAAAATGTTCAGAGTAACGAATACTTTTTGTGGGCGAGAACAAACGTTCATAGAACATCATGTTAAATGAATCTTGTTTTAATGAAATGTAAATCTCAGTATAATAAACTTTTTTTGACCAAAAATGGCCACAGAAGACAATAATGAGATGCAAAATATACTTAATGCCACTCCTACACTTTCCGTGCTGAGTCTCGGGAACCCTGCAATAGGCTGTCTCAAAGAGAGTGACAGTCTGTTGCAAAATTTCTGGTCTTGGGCAGTCTCGGCTGGCATATAGGCATGACATCATACACATAGTCGAATTCTGAGTCAGTGCCCCACTGAGCATCCGCATGGGTAGTTGTGTTGTGTGCAGATACTGTATTGTTCAAGTTTCATAGCGCTTCTCAAAGTTTTCTTCGAAATTAGCAAAATAAAACATAGAGAAACACCATTAGTTTACACTAAAAGAAAAATTGGCAATCCTGGAAAAAGTTAATTCTGGAATGAAGAAAAATGGCATGATGAAAAAATTTTGGAATCACGCCTTCATTTTCATCTAACGTCTCATTTTCAAATGAAATATTTTTTATTCAAGTTTAAGAAGCAATGTTTTTTATACAGATTTTGTCAAGTTTGGGTCACAGAGTTGAATGTGAGACCGGAAAGTGAGACAAGGTTTTCAAGGGAAATACAGGTACATTACTACTGTGCAGAGAAGGAAGGTACAGTTTAAATACTTAATTCAGAATAGGAGCTGTGGCACAGATGATCATCCTACTTCAGCTCCCTTCTTCAGATTCAATGTACAACAGTGGCTCTGAATCACCACTGTGGCAGACGTGGTATGGAGAAGACAGATCAGGAGAGTGTGAAGAAGAGCAGATCAAAGCCTGGTGTTAAATGTTAAACATTGTGCAACAAGCACGGTACACTGTAACCCTGATCCTGCAGAGGACAACCAATTGCTTTGCATTGGTTTACTGTTTACCAGACGCAGCAGATCAGCTACAGACCTCCCCTTGCGCTGCTGCCATTAGAGTCACAAAACTATACGTATTTTCCCCATATTTGTTAAAACAAAATTTATTTTATAACCGAATATTTTTAAGGTCCCATGAGTTTCGTTATAATGGGATTCCACCTGTATTTATAAAAATTAAAACAGATAGAACACTGAGTTTACTGGAGCATCATTTTACAACAGGATCAAAATTATTAACACATAGTCCAACGGTCATAACGGTTGATAGAACCATATCACGGGCATGTTCAAAATTGTCAGAAGTAGTGGAAGTGGATGGGTGACCTGATCATTCTTTATCAGTGACATTCGTGTACTCCTTTCAATCCATCCATTGTTTCTATATTCTGCTCAAAGTTGATAGATCTGTGCTACAGACATATGCTCAGCCCACAAAAAAAAATGGCAGCACAAAGCTGATCTTTGGGGCACAAAGAAAGAGGAGCATCTACTGTATGTTAGGAACACCATAATAGCAGGATTTAACTAAACCAGTTTGAACCTATGCCTCAGAAGAAACACCAGCACACATGGGCAACTACCACTGCAGCCAACACCTTTATAAAGATAAAACATTAATGTGGATACTTTTTGATTTACTTTTGCAATTGTTTCCATTAATTTACATTTAATACACATTAAGTCAACTGGCCTTTAGTTACTAGCCTAGGTGCAACTTGATCAAATTTTTTAACATTAACCAGCTTTCAACTGAGAACAAATTAATCACAATCTTGCTGTTGACCCTGTTGTCATTTTCACTCTTGCTATAGTCAGTAAACAGGCAGCACTAAATTCATTTGATAAAGTCAGATGCACACATGTTTGGGTATAAAGCTATGTTCGCACTTTGATTAGCTATATATTTTGTTCCTGTGCAGATGAAAAATAGCAAAACCCTTCTCGAGGGGTAAAGCTGTGAAAAATGCTGCATGGTTCTATAGTGTCAACCAATATTCAAACTTTAACTTCAAGCCAAAGTTAAAGTATATTGTCACATGTACAGTATAGCAAGTAAATGATAAATTAAAAGAAATACTTCTAGAGACACACCCTAAACAAGTAAAACTCAAACACTGTAATGTCAGAAAGGCAGTTGTGCTTTTTTCCATTGCAGAGCTAAACTGAACCAGCCGAAAGCAGCCATGCTCATGGCATTCCTGCCTACTGAGGAAATTTAGAGATGACAGCACTTGACATGCTTGTCTTTGGCAAGTGTAAATAAAATTCATTTATATATTTGCTGTTAGATACAACTGCCTGCTTTGGTAAAAACAAACAAGTCTGTATTAAAACTAGCATGTATTGCTAAACTTCACAGAGGAATAATTCTTCAGTCTAAGACAGACACGAGATAGGAAACAGTCTAATTAAACAAAGAGTTTATTTTAAAGTAAATGAAAATCTGCAGCCACTATGGACCCCCTGGAATAAAAGTGAAACCGCTGGCACACAGCAGCAGGCAGTTTAATATTTAGAAGAAAAAACTAAAAGGAGCACCGACTGCTCTAAATAAGGATCAAATACAAGGTTAGAATGACAATATGAAGGGCTGAACATCTGCATACCTCTGAACTCCTATCCCACATGTGCTCAGCAACTGTATTACAAAATAAATGGGCCAGTCTGAACAACACATTCCCAATTTATCCCATGAGCCCGAAGAAACTGTCACATAGTATAGACAGATCAACTTATATTCCTGCAATTATTCAGAATCACATTACAGAGCAAGATTTGCAACACATGAGCCTTGTGCAGTTATCTTATTGAATTTACATTAACTTTTTAAAATACACTTTCCTATGACTCCTTTTTTATCAAGAAACACATTTCTTTTATTTTGCCTTAACATTTTACAGAGATAATATATAAAGAGCCAATACTGGTGAAGGACTGGCAGGGAAGAGTGCAAGTGTGGATAGTCCTGTCATTCTCAAGACTTCACCAACTAACACTGTGCCTCTATGGATTTATTGCAGTAGAACTGCAAAAATGAAGCCCTAAACAAAGCAGCAGATCATAGGCTTGACCACAGAAAGTGGTACAACAACACAAATATATACTTGACACAGCAACAGGATAAAAGAATAGACAACTGGGCACCTGCATTCTGAGGCTAAATGCCTCACTAAGTTATTATGGAGCTGTCCACTGTTGACACAGGTATCCCACTGGCTCTATATATTGTTTTCTTCTTCCTTCTTTAAAAGTTATCACTGTTACCCACCAGGTACCCACAGTCAAAAGCATATGCTGTCTCCCAGGACATCGAAAGGATGGACTATGGTAATTGAGGAAACAACAGAAAGATCAGATGAAAAGTACAAAATGTATATTTATTGAAAAACAAAACAACAGTGTCACTTTTGTGTTGCAGTTACAATTAATCCATAAATAAATGTCAATAAAAATAGTGAAGGAGAGTGTTCCATAAATAATTAAAATCCATAAAACCAACAGAAAACCAAATGTCCCTTCCACAGAGCAGCAACTTTCAAAGTGTTTTTTCCTGTACTCTGTACATAAACAGAGCCCTGTTGTACCCCTCGCATTTATACTAATGGAGAAGCCTAACAACTCCACATTTGCTTCTTAAACTCCATTCTAGCACCAACGGTTTGACTCAACTGTCTGCCAGATAACAACCATGTCAATTCTGCTGCCAAAGAGCAAATAATTCCTTCACCTCGGAATTCAGACCCTTGGGCTCTCCACCTCCAGTCAGTACCCATTGACCACAATGTCCCCCCTGCCCTTGACTGCATCAAGATAGGGTTGACCCCACCCTCTCTGAAAGCCTACTTCTATTGCAAGGAGATGACCTCACTTGTAGTTTGGCCCCTTTTCTCTGCTTTCTCCCATCCCATTTCTCCATCAAGACTAGCCTTTCTTCACTTACCTTGTTCTTCCCCCCCTGCCTTAACTCAGTCTGTTATATCTTGTAGTGTAGGTACTGCAATTGTTGACCCATTGAACTGCTAACAGGTATGGCTGCTCAGAATACTCACCCATATCTGCATAATTAATTATTCCATTCCACAATTAGTCCTCTGTGGTCGCAAGGCCTTCCTATACACCTACACTAAAGACGCAGAGTATCACTGCACCCCGCCATTCTGCCACTGACCTAAGACATGCTGTGCCACATTTGCCTTCAAGGTTGTTTGACCTATAGAATTTTGACTCATTAATAACTGCATGCAGTTTAGGCCATTCAATTAATGAATACAATTTTCTAAACTTTTTTGTATGTTTGCTGTTTGCATAGCCCTGTGTAGAAAACAACTGAATGTCTGGGTGATGTTCACCTTTTTTGGTTCTCTTCAGTGTTGCTCAAGTTAGGCTCCATCTCTTCATAGCTATCTATTGAAAAAACTAAATTTGGAAAATGTAAGAATGGAGTAAGTACAGAAAATCAATATCATATTCTGAACGTGCTTACTTCAATTCCAGTGGATCATTACCAGGGGCAAGGCAGAAGCCAACCCTCAATAAAGTGCCTGTCACAGAAAATATCTGACTGAAAGAGAAGAGAATTATTTAATAACTAACATATTAGTGTTTCTCAACATTTTCCCATGCAAGTGTCTTTGTGCCCCCCTTTCTTGGTTAATCGAGGACTAAAATCATAGCTGGGGGTGACCCCTTGATGAGTCAAGCACAAATGCAAGAGTCCTCTCTTGGTGAATCAAGCACAATCTTCAGAACGAGGGATGAGGACGGTTGTCCTTGTTGAATCAATCAAGATCATCAAACTGGCTGAGCATGGTTGTTGAAGTGGCATCCCGCCACGATGCACTCATTACCCATTTTGCAACACACTAACATTATAAAGAAAAGCAATTCACATCCCAAAAGTCACAACACAGTGGTTGGGAAACACTGTCATATATGACTAACAGTGTTAAACAAGAAGTGGCTGCTCAGGCACTACTCGACACACCATACTTGAAATTCACAGACTGCCTTGCTTTTGCTCTATTTGCTACTAAAAACTTTACAAAATGGGTTTTTAGTGTATCTGCTATGACCTTATAATTGTCAACAATAAAGCAGGTACTTGGCACTCTGTGGGAAAATGCTCTTCATCTTGCTCAATTCTGTCCAAATACAGTGAGTTGCTCAGCTAAACCATACAGAATAAAGAAATAGTGATGAACATACACTAAATGAACGCACTGTCCTTATTTTAAGGGTCAACCTGGTAGAGTGTATGAGCGGGCCCTGTGTGCACTGGCACCCTGACCATATTTGTTTAGTGCCTTGAGAGTGTTATTTTATGTTTGAGAATAATTCAGGGTTAGGTTTTTCCCTGTTGGCTGTATATAAATCCCATAGAATAACCACTGGCATCTGTGAACCCCTGAACTACATAAATGGGTTAGAAAATAGAAAGTCAAGTCAAGTCAAGTTGGGGAGCATGCACTGGTACAGTGCGTTGCCACACCCACTACATGACGAAACAACTCAGGATCTCGGTTGGCAACCCCCCAGGCAGACACAGGGTCCAGTCCCACCCTCCAGAAATGACCCGCTATCTGCCAGTTGTTACGTGGGTGACCCATTGGCCTGGTCCAGCAACTTGGGTCCCCAACAATAAGGATCTTACAAGCTGGATCACCCTCAGGGAAACGCACCACATGGCCGTAGTGCCGTAGCTGACGTTCCCTCACAATGCAGGTAATGTGCCTCATTCAGGACTCCATGAGCAACCGGTCATTCAACACAAAGTCAAACCAACGGTACCCAATGATTTTCCGTAGAGACACAGTACCAAAGGAGTGCAGTCTTCGTCTCAGGTCACTGGATAGCGTCCATGTCTCGCAACCATACAGCAAGACAGGAAGCACCAGGACTCTAAAGACTTGAACCTTTGTCCTTTTACATAGATATCAGGAACGCCACACACCCCTTTCCAGCGACCTCATGACCCCCCATGCTCTCCAAATCCGTCTACAGGAAGAGTCACCAAAGACATGAATGTCACTGCCAAGGTAAGTAAAATCTCCAAAAAGTTTTTCTCTGGTCAAATCGTTCTCAAAGTTAGAAATATACAGGCACAATTATCTGCAATAATGTTTTTACTTCTAGGCGTATGCTATCTGTAAATCAATTTGTGGCTACCTGCGCTACTGTCCCTCCCACTTTGATAATAAGGCAAGAGAGCAGACATGGAACCCTGCGACAACAGAAATGGATAAGAAGGTTCAAAAATGGAAGGAAATGATGCTTAAATGTCTTGTTTTATTGCACACAAATGTCTGATATTTGCGTGTATACCTCTGTCTAAGGCTTCTGCTTTTGTGTTTTGAAAACCTTTTCAAATTACAAAGTGGTTTAACTCATACAGTTTCTTAAATATTGATTGATTGGTCAAGTGTGCACTTTTGCCTGTTTTGTCACTCTGATTCCTTTAATTCCATCATGTATTTCAATTGCATGTCTTTTTCTGACTGCCAACTACATAAATAGCCTGGCTTTACTCCTCCAGATGCTCCAGAAAACACTATGATGAACATTTAAGTTGGAAACTCAGAACATTTTGCAAGTAATGAAAAATGCCGATGAACATTTAATATGAGGCCAAAAGGCAATGCTTTGGTGTTAATCTGTTTGAAGAAATTTGAAGCAAATGTTAAGCACAGGCTAAGTAACTAAGCACTAAGAAAGATTTGCAGGGAAGTGCAAAAGGTTGACCAATTATGCATGTCTTTTTCAGTTTACCAAGTAATGGGTTTAATTATGATGAGGTAAAAAGTGGGATTAGAAAGAGCAGATTGTGCAATTTAAACAGTATGATTCCTCTCTTTAAGCACGCCACTGCAGAAAAAAATTGAATTAAAACCTCATTTTAACTAGTTCCCTAAATAATTTTTCATTTGCCGTTTAAATTCTATATACATATTGTATTTTCAGGAGCATACCAAGGGAAGACAATTTTTGTGGTTTAGAAAGCTTATGAATAAATCAGATCATGAAATTGTTTTATGTTGATTCAATAATAGCAATACGCCTACAAAGAAGTGAAAACCTTGCATGTGCACACACAAAAACAAACACTCACGCAAGCTTATATTCAGAATTTTAAGCACATTTTGCATGTCTTTATTTTGGCACTGACAAACTTTATATAGCTTGTGCCTAAAGTCTCTGTTTAACTGTATATTTTAATCAGAGGTTGGATTATTCATGTTCCACAGCTATTCTATTTCTTAAAAAGATTCTAAGGATTCATTACTACTCTGAAAATTAGCAAGAGCCAAGAGGTCGGCCTGTTTGACCTTGATTTGTTTGGTTTAACTAAATATTTTAGTGGATCTATAAGGGGAATGAGAGTTGGTGCCTGACTGGATGATGCATCCCTTGTCTATGGCTATGGCTGCCACCGGAACTTCCAAAACAACAGTATCCTATAACCTGAAGTAGTGGCAGGCATCCAAAAAAAAAAAAAGACGCCTTGAAAAGTCTGCTTCTGATTAGAGGTCATGCTAAACTCATGGAAGAAGTTGCCCTCAAATTCTTAATGAAAGGTAAGCCATCATCTGTGTCTATAATGGTACTGGGCCTTAAGAATATTCACTATGACACACATTTACAAAAATATCTAATTGAACATAAATTGAAACATGAACATCAGTACAGGGGCAGGGTGGTTATTGCTGGCACCTTACAGCTCTAGAAGACTGGATTTGAATCTGCAATCTATCTGTGTGGAGTCTGTACATTCTCACAATGCTCACATCCCAAACACACGAAAATGACATCAATTGGTTACTCTAACTTAGCCCCAGTGTGACTGAAGAGGCAGTTTCTCTCTAGTGCCCTGTGCTACCAGGACAGACCCCAATCTCCATGATCCTAAACTGGATTAAGTTGACTTGAAAGTTGATGGATGGGTGGGTTTTGTAGTATAAAGTGATTGGGTCTTGTGGCTATTCATGCATTTGAAAATTACTTTTTGTCTTTACTGTTATATAATACTCATTCACGTTATCAGTGTCCAAATAATAATTTAAGCCCACTTTAGCTAATATGAGCAATGGAGGCATTTAATGGGAATTTCAAGGGCAAGGATATGGGTGGCAAGTACACTAAAAGTCCAGTGGGGCAGCATCTCATATTTATCTTGACTGACAGGACAGCAGTTTAACAAGACATTAGTGTCATTTAACATTATAAAAGACGGCCCGTTCCCTGTGAGATTGTTCTGCTCACACCTCTCCTCTTATCAAATTGTTTGTTAAATCTCAATCAAACTGGAAATAAATAAAAGCTAATTTGCATAAGAAAAGATACCAAGATAAGGGGGTTGAAGTATGACTAATGCAAATTTCATTCCTTTCAGATTACATTTTTATTGAGGTGCCACAATGAACACCTGTACTCCTGTTGTTCCACACATTTGGCTATTCTACTGGAGATCATTTTGCGTTCACACTGCACCTTGCTTTTCTTTTTAGATATGAATATTCAATGTTTTCACACATTCACTAGGTCAGTAGATAAAGAAGTGACATGCCATTAAGCATAGTCATCTGAGGTTTACTGGTTCTGCTTTATGCAATGGATTTGATATTTTGTATTTTCACTTTCTTCTATTAAACACATAAGAAATGTCTGGGAATTATCTAGTTGTTCAAAACAAAAGATTACTAATGTTGAGCATGTGCTTTGCCAAAATAAAATAACTTGAAAGTTTAGTATCAGTACTTACAGTAAATAGTGGCCAGAGGTTTACTCAGTTGCAACACATGGTCAAGCATTTGTATCCCACAAAACTGATAATGATGTTTTTAACCTTTATGGGAATATTACAGAAATGTTAAATTCTTGTCAGCAACTACTTCTCACTGCATTTCTTTGGAACAATTAGTGATGAGCAAAACAGACATGTTTCGATTTGCATACAGTTTCATGAAATTGACACTAAAATTCGTACATTAAGCGACTGCAAAATGTAGAATCCACTAAACAACAACTCTGCTCCCTAAGGGTTTGTTCATGCTTCTGTGTTAACCTGTGTTCTATACTGCAGCTGTGTAAAGTGGGCAGAGTGGTGGCTCTAAGGTTAGGGATCTGCACCGGCAATCAGAAGGTTTCCAGAAGTAAATGCCAGAAGTGACTCTACTCCGTTGGGTCCTTGAGCAAGGCGCTTAACCTGCAATTGCTTCATCCTGGGTATGATGTTAATCTGCATCAAGCCCTGCAAGCATGTCCTCCAACTTGCAGGGAAATCTTGGGGGTTGGTGGCAGGACTAGCACTCTGGCCACCATTAAAAACCTCATACTGTTCCAGTGTGGTGCTGAGGTGTCATCAATCCAGGTGGTTTGTCATGTGGTGGGTGTGGCAACATGCTGTATCACCGTATGCTCCCAACCTCCCTCTCTCTCTCTCTCTCTCTCTCTCTTTGTAAAGCAGGAAATCGGTACCAAATTGGTAAAATCAAACCTTTTTTTACCTTTCATTCACATCACCACAGAAGAATATCTTAAACATGAGACATGCTGCATGTTTTCCACAGTAAGAAGCACCAAAACACACCATTGTGCACATTACTGGGTGTTCACTATGGGCAAACTCAGTACAAGGAAAGTAAGGGCAGCCAAACCCACTGCCCCCTTATCCGGAGTTACTTAGCAACCACTTTATTCTATTGAAGGATATGCACACATCAGGCGATTCATCTTTTGTTCACTAGAGAACTTTATTTAAAAATAGATCCAAAACCAGACTGCTAGAAGCTGTGTACAATCCTCTTATATGAGCAGACCATGATGGCAAAATGTGTCACA
Organism: Polypterus bichir lapradei; assembly: GCA_026402145.1. Lineage (NCBI taxonomy): Eukaryota > Metazoa > Chordata > Cladistia > Polypteriformes > Polypteridae > Polypterus > Polypterus bichir. The sequence continues at coordinate 53,887,645 of JANRMT010062835.1, read as the reverse complement.
TGACTTCTGCATCATGTATTCAGCAACAGATAAAGTAACGGTAAACAATAGGGTCTCAGCCATGCAAGGATCCATGCAGAATGACAGTGACCATACCAAAGCAAAGAGCAAAATGGTGTTCCAGAAACATGATAAAATTATTGACTTACAAAAAGACATAACTGACACATATAAAGACTGGAAGTAAGCTCCTAATGAAAAAAATGCAAATCCATGACACAAGTATCAGCAATGCAAGTCAATGAAGGTGCATTTTCCTAGCATGCACTGGCTCCTTTAATACAATATGAGTAATATTTAATGCCCCGTAGCATTTCAACATCATTATTGAGTTCATGTATCCTGCTATGGCAGCATCGGCCGATGGGCCTTTTCAGCTGGATAATGGTCATATCACAAGGTTACAAAATTCTGGGAAACACTCCAGGAATGTGAGAGAGAATTCAGCATAGTACAGCAGCCAAACAGTCAACTGATATCAACCCAGATACCATCTGGGAAATAGGTTATTTGGCACCGAGATCCCCGGGAACTATTTTACAGCAGCAATACAGAATATTGAAGCTGACATGGGTCAGAACCTCTGTCCTTTACACTTACATCCATCTCACAGTAATATCAGGATGTTCTGAAGACAAATGTGGTTTTAGCTTCCAGTTAGACAGGTGTATGTAACACACGTTTGGATGAGAAAATACTAGTCATGCAGCGCTAGAGGTATTATATGTCTGGAGACAACTGTGAATGATTTTGAATTAAATGTATGTGGAAACAATTAGATGGTTAAATGAGTGTGACATTTCTAAACCAATTTAATAATCTCATAAAGGTGGCGCTCCAAGTTGAAGGCAGTGATTTAAACAACAAAGAGCAGCAGTGTTCTTGATAACATCATACAACCGATAGTAAGCTTGTGGTTATGATTGATATACCATCTATGGCTGAAGTATCTTCCAAAAACACCTGTGTTAAACATATGTGTGTCATATGTGCAGATAGCACATTATATACTGCAGGTTAAAAAAAACATGAATTATCACAAGGGAAAAATAATTGCGCTACACCAGATTATATGGCATTCTAAGACATCACTGGACTAGTAGTAAATAGAGAATGATGCATTGCTGTCAGCTGTTTGTGGTCTGGCAGCAACAGTACGTTTGCAAAACGATAAACTCTAGAGTGTGCATTCAAGAAATAGACAATGTGCTATCACACCCAGTTAAAAGCAGATAAAAAGAACTGTAGCTGATAATGATGAGCCACGTGAGATGCAGATTTCTGTAGTCAATACACGTGAAGTGGAAAATGTGTCTAATGACCCCATACCATCAGAACCACAGACAAGTTCCGTCTGCGTGTCTAAAATTATCTAACTGTAAGTGGCAAACAAGCCATACCACAATATGCATAGACCATAATACTTGAATGAATTCAATGTTATTCTTAATACATAATTTTTGAAATGTTACCACTCTTAATGCCTTAGCTATCAAGACAGTGTGGTTTTGGTTGTAAAACAGATGTTTATAGTGCACAGACTGGAGGAAAATGGGGATGGGTCTTTGGAAAGAACCCTATGGACAGACTTTTCTGCGGCAGATTTCACTACTGTCTGTTACCAAGATTTTAGCGACTTGTCCTCAGAAATGTGAAACAAAAATACAGACAAATCATAAGCTTGTAAACCTCTAAAGCTTTAAACTGTAAAAATAAAGAGTAACAAATAGGTGTATTCCTTCTTGCAGTCTTGCCTTAGTCATGTTCAATCGAATGGAAGAATGTTGTGGTACAAGGCACAAACCAACCCTCTGATGAGGTGCCAGTCCATCACAGAGTACAAATACAGAGACATCTAAACTCAGTTACATGTGGCCAATTTAGAATGGAAGTACCTGGAGAAAAAAATCACCCAGTTCAAGTTCCACTGTGAGTCAGCTGCACTTACAAACTGTCTTTATATATAATATGCTACCGTGGCTGTTCATTTGTCTGTCCAGCAAGTTAGTTCACCTGTAGCTCATAAACCATTTGAACTATTGACCTGAAATTTGGTACACATATACTACATGACCTCTGTTATCCGCTTTCGGGGTGATGATCGACCTCCAAGGTTATTCCTCTTTTTATTGTGTTTTATTGTACAATCAACTCTCGGCAGCATGTCATCGTGCAGTGCGCCATTACTGGTATTAGATACATAATAGGTTTCCTAGAAAGGACTGGCAAGTTGTCCAGGGTTATGCCAGAAGCTACTGGGATAAGCTGCAGCTCCCCGAGTCCCTGAATTGGAATAAGCATGTTCAGCAAATAAAGCAAAGCTGATTTATACAATCAATGAATAAAAGGAGACAATTTAAAAAAATACATAAGTGTCAATAAGTTGAGAAGCACTTTCATTAAAACTGTAAAATAGGAGTTATACATATCACACTTCATGCGTCAGACCGGAACACTAATTTCCTCTCCCTACTTTGGGAGCAATTACTTTACAATAAAGGGTTTCTTTAATCCCAAGTGCTGTCCCTCAGTCCATGATTTATTCAAGAAAGGCACAGTGATGAGCGCAATGGGAATGTTGTCGTGTTAAACATTTCTTTTGACAATTTTATTGTAATGCTGGGATGGAATGACGATAGCTTCATTTTCATAGGTATATTATATGCTGAGTATTAGGCTAGCATGGCAAACAAAAGAAACTCGTTTTTTTTTTAAAACAGATCAGAAAATGTGCACAACGTGGAAGAGCTGACTGAATTTTGACCCAAATCCTCATGACTGTAGAACTGAAAAAAGCCTGGATAGATGGACCTGTGATTTTAATCATAAGCAGGTGCATTAGACATCTTTTAAAAGTCATCATTTACCAAAGAGAAAATTACTTAAAATAACACTTTATATGAGGCATCACTGAGTAAAAAAAAGTCTTGTGAGATGAAATACAGTATACAGTATATACTCTCAGAGAGCACAGTGCCTAAAGCTATGCCTCCTTTCAGGCCTCCAAAGTGTTTGCTGCCAGGCATGGGACTTTATAAAATCCTTTGTCCTCCAAGTTAATGAAGCCGGCTCTTTACAGGCAGAAATCAGAAGGCATTAGCCAACATGATAGCATTGTGATGTCCTATATTACTGATAAAGCATGGCCTTGGGACCTTCTGACATAGCACAGTGGCTCTCAGTTATGGAATTTTCATTTTCACCCATCCATGTATTTTCTAGGACACTTATCCAGTGCATAGATGAAGAAACTAAAGCCCATCCTGGAAACACTGAGCTCAAAGCAGTAGCCAATGCTGGAGGAGGTGCCATTCAATTGCATGGCACACTCACACATCTGTTGGTATACTTCAGGAGAAACTGAGGAACAAGAACAAAACTTACAGCCATAGGGGAGAACTAGCAAACAACAGACAGGCAGTGCCCACGCTTCATTGTGAACTCTGTTCTCTGAGGATGCAGTGGTAGCCACTGTACCACCAGATCTAGGCAGGTGGCGAAATAGTAGCGCTGCTGTCTTGCAGCACGAAGATTATGGTTTTGCATTCCGGCATCATCCCTGTGTGGAGTTTGCAATTTACAGACGGATGCTTTTAGTTCCAAGAGGAACTGCTAAGGACATGCTTTTAAAGCAGTTCAAATCATTTTTACTTCCACTACTTTTTAGATATTTCAAAATTTCAAGCACAGACAGAATATGATTTGCTCAAGGTCACACAGTGAAAAAGCAGTTGGGATTGAATTGTATACCTTGTGGTGTACAGTTGAACACCTTAGCATCACCTCTTACCTGTATAAATTATATTAGAGAATGAAAGCTAATCAAGAAAAAATACAATTAAAATGTAATTACAATAAGCATACACCTTTAATCTTTATATTGTTATGTTAATAGCATTCATTCATATTCTTAATCTGCACAATCTAATACACAGTAAGGAGGCTGCAGCCTCAGCTGCCTTGAGTGCAGTGCTGGATGTGATGTTAGCACACTGCAGGGACTACCGTTTCAAAGTCATCTGAACAAAGACATCAAAAGGATGCTGAATTCATTAAAAAAGACTGATAAAATAAAACTAAATTGATCAGAAAAGCCAGCTATAGTACAGGGATGATCCTGGACTCACTACAGACAGAGACAGAAATTCAGCCATCCTCTCCAAGGTGTATAGTCCTAGAGCACATGGCTTATTCCACCATGGTGTGCTAAAGGGTGCTGTTGGGACATATTTTTACATTCAGCCATCACACCATATAAAGCCTCCACCATTGTACTTGTTGTCACCCTTGCCAGTGATAACAGACACAAGAACATATTTGTATAGGTGCCATTTACATTAAATGTACACTGGGCACGTGTGTATTGTTCTTCATCTCGTGCCAGTGTATTGGCTCTCAGATTGTGGATAACATATGTCTGCTCTTTGTTACATTCCATACTATTGCAGAATTTTGTGAATTTCTCCAACCGGACATTGTAATCACTGGGGGTTGTATTGAGCCATTTGCAAACCCAAATGATGATAAGAAGGCCTAAAAAGATGTAGGTTTGCTTTTCAAAAATAAATATAACGTAAGGGTCCAGGATATTGAAACACAAGGCAAATAATAAGTTAGAGCCATTCTGGGCCTTAATACCACAAGTTCCAAGCCCTCCTTTTCTTTTTTTGTGTTCTTCCTCTAAAATTCCCCAACTCTTCTTATGTCTCCTCATCCCATGTACCTCAGATTGAAACACCTGACTAGCAAACCATTGTCAAGCACGATACCCCTGTCTAAAGTCCAGTTCAGAGAGACTGTGGAGGAGGTTTATTCTAACAGTCCATACGCATCTTGATTAAGGAACGTGTCTAGAACGACACAGTTCCCTTTTACTAATTCTCTTACATTAAGTTGTTTATTTAGCTATTATCTATCACATACTTAAAATTCTATTAATGATTTTTGACATTTTAAAAGTCATGTAGTATTGCTATTGCCCTTTATTGTCTTCCTAAAGGCACTGTCACTGGAGTTGAACAACTAAGCATTTCATTACATATCGTACTATATGTATAATTTGTTTTGTGACATTTTAAATTTGATTTGATACTTTATAAGAATAACTTTTAGTGTTGGTAAGAGACTGTAGAACTCAGGGCTGTTCACCTAGCACTATCGGCCCCAGATTTAACCCTAACCCTAAACCAATATTCCTACATACATGTTGGGCGATCCTCAGCTCTCTAATCCATTGTATCTGGTAGCAGGGAGGCACTGATAAAGTAAATCCATCTTTTTGCCACATATGGAATTGGAGGACCCCAACTGTTGTCCATTTCTGCTAGGTTGCATGATTGCCTAACTCTGATGCCCCCTGCATTACAGGACATAGCCCCCACTGACAGTAGAGCTCCAGTATACACTCCTTCAAAGCATCTCCCGTTATTTGATATAAACCATTCCCAGTAGTTCCCCTCTGGTGGAGCAATACAGTACTACTTGCATATCTGTCTAAAGTCAAACGGACGAAGGGAAAACATGCAAGGTCGTCATTTTCAGGGCAAGAAACCGAACCTGAAGTTGTGAGGCAGCCGCACAACAGAATCACCAAGTGGTGATATTCAAGTGCAAATTTGTTTTTTTTTTAAAATGAGTCTGTTTTTGACTAAGCATTTATCTTAGACTTTCATCAAAGCCAATCTAACTCATTTTAAAGTAATTCATTACTGAGTTTCAACAAATTAAAAAATGATATATTCATATAGCTCAATGCCGACATGTAAAAAAAGTCAAACAGCGCTGTTCATTTTACCACAGTGAACAGACAATGTGTGCTGCAAAACTAAATGTTTTTATAAAACAGACTTTTGCCTTTGGCATTTACTCAAGACCACCTATTGTTTTTCCTCATGCTGGTGGCAATCTAACAGTGCCCCTTTTAAATATGCAGCACAGCATTAGTGTACAAGAGTCAGGCAATTGATGTCAACGTGCTACATTGTATCTAAAGCAATCATCCATACTGGGATGAAAATGAATTCAAACTGTGAAGATAAATGAGGTGGAAATGCTAGGCAAGGACTCAAGCAGTGGTGTCAATTGAAAAAAATGAGAAAACAAGAAAATGTAGTTTGACTTACATTATGCAAAAAGGGAATCTGCATCTTGAATGCAGCAATCTCCACAGAGCACCCACACACGCCACGTGATGGTGTAAGGCTCAATTCACGTGAATCTTCTGTGCTAGCTGAATTCTTAGCCGGGGTGCCATCAGCTTGCACATTGCTAGGCTTTGATGAAAATAAATCATCAGTGTCAATCAGGAGACTAATCCATGCTTTAGGGAAAACTCCTTTGGGATGCCCCCAGAACATTTCCACCATATAGCTCTAAGCTAGTGCTGATTTCCATAAACTTGAATGCTCGTCTGTCAACACTGTTTCCATTAGCCACACATTATCAGACTGCACAGTCTTTTTTGGTTAAACTTGTAATTATATCACTAGCAAAGAAAAAAGGAAAGCAGATCTGGCTTCTCTGAAAACCACAAATGTTTCATTATTGAATATAATCAAGCACTAAAGAAACTTTCATGAGTGCTTTTGTGGGTTTGCAATTTTTTATGTTCTTACAATAGGACCCTTTAAATCAGTGTTGCATATTTTGAGCATGAGAATGATCACTAAAAAGATTTTAAAAATAGCTATCACCAATTTGCATTGCTTCTTATATGTGTTTTATGAAGAGCACCTCGGAGATAGCCAACTGCATAACTTTACAAATGCTGTACTAATTAGTCATTTAAAAAAAAAGTTCAAACATTTGCACTTTAATTTGCACTTAAAGTAATTCTGCCTACTGCCCCTACTCTGCCACTGCAGCCAAAATGTCCTTGGAAGGGGCGATTCAAGACACTCTGACACCTGCTTCTGTATTAAGAAATAAGCTCATTCTGTTTTTACAGCAGTTAGGTGAATCACAATGAACCACTGAAATAACAGAAACAAATTTAGTGATGGACAGAATAAAAGTACAGTAATTAAATTAGCCCCCATGATGCTTGATAAAGACGCATTTGCAGAGAAAGGCTTTATTTGATTCTAATAACTAACTATATACACATTACATATACATACATATTATATATATATATATATACACACATATATACATACATATACAGTATATATACACACAGTATATATATATATATATATATATATATATATATATATATATATATATATATAATCAAATGAACTGCTTCACAGACAAACTAATCTTTTATGTTATTTGTATGCACACTTTTATTTTACATATTAAGAATACCAGGAATTCTGGCTAATTTATATGGTAACGTTAATTACAATATTAACTACACTTTAACAAAGCTGGAAATACATTTTTCAATTACAAATATTTACAGTATTAGCCATACATAAGCACATCATCTGTTCAATATCTTACATTCGTCTATCACTTATAACGGTTCAGGGTCAGAGGAGCAATAAAGCAAGACAATAATAAATGTGAGTGATGCAGACACTGTTTGTACCTTTGTGGCAGTCCAGGATTAAATGGTAACTATAAATGAATTACATGCTCATGGTGTTGCAGTCATCAGCTCAGACTTTCTAAGATATTACTGAAAGATTCAGGATCCACCTTATAAAGTCAACCTATCTGAGCCAATACAAGAGTCAGGTCATTTCAAATGCAGGTCAGTTTCATTAGAAACTTAGTGATGGAGCATTTGACCAAATCAGTAGTTCCTTTTTTGAAATGAATATGGGCGCATTTTGTGTTATTTTATACAAAAATATTTTTTTTGCTTCATCATTATGATGATTAACTAACGCTTGAATTGCAAGACCTCTTTTAATGTCTTAATCTGTTACTTTGTATTAAGTTAATAGTTTTCCAGTATTTTCTAGTCGGAAACGAAAGCTAAGGGATTTTTCTAATGATAAATATGTGGCATGTAATAACAGCGGAAAAATAACAAGACGAAATGAACAGCAGCAACTTCAAATGCGTTATGAAAATAAGCACGCTGCAAACACACAGCAAACAGTGGTTAGCCAAGGTAAGTATGAGATGGACAAAAGTTTACCAGGGAACATCGTCGGTGCAAACTGCCTGCAATCTAAAGAGCAGATGAAAGTCAAGTGTTGATGATGCCGTACGACAAGCACAAAGAGCAGGTAGCGATCTTCATCAAAGTGAGCTCTGGAGTCGCGTGCGCAACATTACAACCCATTTTGACAGCCTGCTTTATTTTCTGCAAGCTGTCAGCCATTAAACCTTTGCACAAAGAAAATAAGTTTCTTGTTTTTTTATTTTTAACACCTGCTTGGTAACCTGCACAGTAAAGAACTAGAGAGGTTCCAAAAATTTACCAGTGACAGCCTGAGAGCCGCTAAATCATCACGGGAGTATTGCATCTCAGAACTGGGAGAGACCGCAATCACCCTTCTGCAAGTGCGTTTTACTAATGAAATGCACACGAATGGTCTTACACAGGAGGCGTAAATCTAAACATAAGACTGCAAATGTGCAGTTGTTTGACAAAAAAAAAATCACCTTTCTTACCAATAAGGAAAGGAGAAAGGCATACAAACGAATTCATGAAAAATGAAAAAAGTGTGCTCGCTTACCCGGGATCGCCAGGTTGGTTAGAGGGGTATCGTGGATGCTCTCCGGTAAACTTGCCATCCAGTCAGCGAACCTCAAATCGTTTCTCCCGTGAGAAGAGGCCATCGTAGTTTGTCTGTGTCTGTGTCCCGTCTGTCCGAATGCCTCTTTTCACTATGCCGTGCAAGACCCCAGTCTCTGTTTACTCTCCTCCGCTCGCTGGAGAGCCACACTGCGAGAAGAGAGAAGACGAGAGGAGCCACACCTACAGGATGGCGCGGAGCTGACACATGCTAATTGTGAGTGACCAACCAGTACGTGCGCTCTCTCTCTCTCTCGCTCTCTCTCTCTCTCTCCTTTAACTAGTCGCTCAATCTGTGCATCTTAGATTTAAAGTAAGACTTATGCATTTGTTTGTATTAGAAAATGAAATATTTGAATAAATGTCACGGAGATCTATCTATCTATCTAAAAATGCATTTTATATCTAAAGTGGTATTTTCTGTCACCGCGGATCGATTAAGGGGTTATATTTAGGAAACGGTAATAATAAATATAATCCATAACTGTGATGATAAATTACGAATAGCACTCACTGTGCTCTCACCTTTACGTATGAGTTACTTATTGAAAAATCAATGGATCACCATCCAGGGCTTTAGAGTAATTAAACGTCACCCTTATTAGTGATATAAACTCATATCAAAAAGTGGCTTCATATTTTTATGTGTAATTGTTCCGTAATCCTTCTCCTACTCAAGTCTGATCACATGGCACTAACATAAAAAATGATTGTAACATTTAGCTTAGTGACCCTATAACTAGATAAAGCGCACTCTTTAAAGGTGCCGAAGTGCATCTTCGGCGTGATACCACGGGGGAACCATGTGTGGTCCCGAAAAGCACCACCTACATAAAGGTTCCAGAAAGAATCTTTATTTATTTAGATCAAATGTTCTATAAATAGTCATGAATAGATGATAACAGATTTATGAAACGCCAAATGGCTCCTGGATTGAAAAAGGCCTCTTACTTTCTACAACAGTACAGTCTAAGTTCATGTTTTCTTCATACTCTACTTTAAAGATTTCGGTTTCAAAGCCCAAACAACCAACTTCATATACAAAGAACCTTCCCCAGAATGCAATGGTTCTTTGTAAAGCAACAGTTCTACAAGGCACTATACAATCCAGTAAAGTGCCATTAAAGAACCATTATTTTTATGAGTGTGTGTGTCATGGATGGAATGTGAAAGGGTGAGCAGAAATACACCAGTGTTTAATATAAGGAATACTGTAACAGCCCTACCCAAAGTAATGTCAAACCTAGCAAAGCTCACACAGACACAGGAACACTGCTGCATTCACAATAACACTGGCTAGATCCAGGTTTTCTTCATCTGTTAGTGTCCTGCTAAGGATTTCAGGGTTTTTTTCACCCTTCATAACAGAAAGTTCTTCAAAGCACAAAGAACCAACTTCATATGTAAAGAACCCTTCAACAGAATATAATGGTGTTTCATCAAGGAAAGGTTCCACGAAGAACCACAAAACCCAGTAAAGCGCATCTCATGGTGTCATTAAAGAACTGTTATTTTTAAGAGTGGAAAATTCAAACCAAGGTTGCTGGATGCCCATGAGGTAGCAGGATGGACTACTGCTTCACCTTCCTATGTGAAAATGTTGCTCTTTTCTGCTGTTTCTTCTGAAAAAATTATTTAGCTATCACTGCCATTTTACATTTATATCATTTAATGGCACTAAAATTGTCTTCCTAGTCATTAATACACTATGTCCATACATAAAGAATTTAGTGTGATCTATTTTATGTCAAGAGGTCTCAGTTTAAGTTTTGTTCCCAGTATCACCTCTGTGGAATGTTCTCATTCTTCCCATGTGGCCCTTTCACCAGGTATTTTGGTTTGTTTCTTGGTTAACTGGTGGCTGTAAATTGGCCTGGCATAAAGAAATGTTGGCGTGTGAGTGAGTGTGCCCTGCAATGTACTGACAATTAATGTTGGTTTTGTAGTATTAGCCACTATTATGCCCGTGATTTGGTATGTGATGTTTTTATTTCTAACATTATTTTCACCCTTGTTGTGGTCATTTATGTCAAAGTATCTTCTATTATGTATGAGGTGTTTTGTAGGTGGTCCCCCAAGAGGTGGTGCCTCAGCCCTATAAAGGATGAGGAAAACCTACTGTCCCTTGTGGCTTATTAAATGTTCTCATGGTATGGTGAATTTCAATGGTAATTATTGTTTTTGTTATTTTTCTTGTGATTTCCTGGATTTTAGGGCTCTGTCCTTTATGTTTTGACCACTGTTTATTTGTGTATTTGGACATTGTTTGCCTTGAATTGCCTCTGAATTTGAATTTGCAGGTAACTCCATTGTCTTTGTGCTCCTCAGAGCTTTTTTGTGCCACAGAGCATTTTTGAAAAAATTAATAATTTTATTTATAACAATTCTAGGTTGACTTTATTTTTTGGTTTTAGCCAGGGTAAGATGGTTTTCCCTCCTCTATTGGGCATTTTGAGTGTGTTTTTGGGACTTTGTGCTCAGGAACTCTCTAGTTTATAACAAATACAGTGGCTTTAAATTGGCCTGGCTCGAAGGCGTGTGGGCAAGTAAGTGAGTGTGTCCTGCAATGGACTGACACCAAATACGTGGGTGTCTGTTTGTGTTAGTGCATGTGGGCTTCCTGAGATGGATTGGCATCCCATTTAGGGTTGGAAACTGCTTTGATGCTGGCAGGTTAGGCTGTTATCCACCAAAACCCTATGTTAGAATTAAAGACGTTGGTAACATGAATGGACATTTCAGACTGCTTAAGGAGTATGCAGATTGCTGAGCTTCTACAGATATTGTGCAACCTGACTTCAAGGTGGGATGATCCCATTTCTGTGGAAAACATCAAGTCTTGTGCTGGTTCCCAAAGTTGGGTGACTAGCTGAAATAAATGACTACAGACTGGTGGCCCTCACATTATGCAGAACATCATGAAGACACTAGAGCAGCTGCTTCTGCATCACCTCAGTCCACAAATCCAGTAGGCGCTGGAACCCCATACTCTTTGCATACCAGGAACACACTGGCTTTGAGCATGCAGTCCTCTACATGCTTACACCAGACCCACTCCTTTTTGGATGAACTGGGTGTTTATTTGAGGGTTATGTTTTTTGATTTTTTGAGTGCATTTAACACCATCCAACCCTCCATTCCTAATGATAAACTGGAGAGGATGGATGTGGATTCCACCTTCACTTCCTGGATTTATAAGTACCTGACTGGACAATGGCAGTTTGTCAAACTGCGGAATTGTGTCTCAGGGACAGTAGTGAACAATGTTTGAGCCCCAGAAGGGACTGTTCACATTATACACAGCAGACTTTAAATAGAAGTCAGACTTTTGTTACATTCAGAAGTACTCTGATGATACAGCTATTGTGGCATGTTTAAGGAGCTGGCAAGAAGGGGAATATAGTGGTCTCAATCGAGCTTTCAGTGACTGGAGCAATAAGAACTGCTTGGTTCTATATACGATAAAGACCAAGGGGATGATTGTGGATTTCCACAGGTCTAAGCTCCCCCTTCAGCCTGTGAACATATGAGGGGAGGACATTGAAATGGTGTAGAATTATAAATATCTACCCACCCTGATGACAGACTGGATTGGTCTGTGAACACAGGAAGGCTCTTTTTCCTTAAAAGACTCAGATCATTCAGCATATACAATAAAATGTTGTCTTTGTTCTGTCAGACAGTTGTTGCCAGTGTCTTCTTCTTTGCTGCCTTGTGTTGGGGAAATAGTATGACAGATAAGAACACAAAGAAGCTAGACAAGCTGGTAAATAAGGCCAGCTCAGCGCTGGGTAGGACATTGGACTCATTGGCAGCAGTGGTGGAAAGGTGTATGGGGAGGAAGGTAGAGGCCATCTTTGACTGTATCAGTCACATTTCCACAGCTTTTTGGCAGATCAGAAAAATAAACATTACAGTCGTCTTCTCTCACTGTGGTGTAGAACAGAACGCTTTAGAAGATCATTTGTTCCTATTGCTATGAGATTTTATAACTCTGTTGTCAGCACAAGTAATTCATGACCTGGTCACCATTCTACCTTCTGACACTGTAACAATTGACCATTTGTACTTTTTACTGTTTACTTTTTACTGCTTTGACTGTTTTGTTCTCCTTCCTTTTTTAATAATTTGTAACCATTTTTACTGATATCTATTTCTGTTTCACACAAGGAAAATGTGTCTTATTTGTCAGTACTTTCAGATGAATGAGCATAGTTGGGTAAAAGAAAATCTTGTTATGTCCCTGGTCCTCTTTAGCAAAAGTAATATATATCACATAATATATAATGTACTGTATATAATGAAATATATACACAATGTCAAGCACCTGTGTTTGGGAGGCAGAGTAAGGGCTGTGGAGATGGTAGTTACCTGCCAAACCAGGGTCTGGCGCTGTGTTGTAATGCTTTTTCTCTTCCTCCCTCTGCAGAACAGAAGAGTGACGGCCATTCCACCTCTGATGTCACTTCAGTTGTCCACACTCCTGGACCCTCTCTGTCCTGCCTGGAACCCATATGACCAGAAGTTCAGCCATATTTTCTTAGTTTTCTGTTGGACTTGTGTCTGAAAAGACATCTTGATCATCTCTGTATAAAGATCAACAAATTCTTTTGTTTTACATTATACAGGGTCACGAGCATCCCCCCAAAACTTTTTCTGTGTTGGTACTTTAACAAAATATAATATTACTTTTAATAGTAATATCATAAACATGATATTATATTACATATTTAGTGCTACAGTGGAGTGAAACTTGCACTTTCTTCAGGAAACTATGAACCTATTTTGTTAAACGCAGAGCAACTGGGGACACACCAATTGAAAAGAAACAATAAAAACAGAAGAAAGAATTTTTTTAGATAAATATGCTCTTAAAAAATATCATTTGGACTTGTTGTCCAAACATGTACACCTACCAACTGTTCTTCCATCTGAGTGTCTAGGAGAACTTCTTGGAGTGAGCTATTTGTTTTTCCTTGGGTGCTTTTATAGCCCTGGTCGGTGTAACATTGAAAGAAATGAACCTTTAAAAACGGTCTTACCTTCCTGGGTTGGGTCCGAATCTTTAGACTTGTAACAGACCTAACACCCCTGATTTTTAGTACTTGCCTAAGCCGAGGGAGAAGAATAGGTATTGAGAGTTCTTCATCCCCTCTCTAGCAAGAGCAGGTGGAGTGAACAGTGAAATGAGTAACTATTATCAAACAGTTAGCAGCATAATAACATTTATAAAATCAATGAAATTCACATGAGAATGGAAAAATGCAGTTCAACAGAGAGAACATTATAGTTAATCAAATGGAAGATGTGATATTAAAGATGAAAGAATATCAGCTTTTTAATGCAAAATGGAGAAGAGTGCTTTTGGGTTTGGATTTCAATGGTCCAAATGATGGCATTTAGTTAGCAGACAAGGAGATGGCTGTAAAATTAGCTTATCTTTATACTGCAATCATTCTGTTACCGTACATTTAAAGCACAGAACAAAAACAAGAACACTGTGAACAAGTAAAAAGCACATTTTGTGATGGTGAGTGTGATCTTCCATGCCTTGGCATGCTGGGCCAGTAACATCACTTCAAGACAGGCCCACTGAATCAGCAAACTAATGAAGAAGGCAGACTCAGTTACACGGAGTACTCTCGATCTACTGGAGGTAGTAGTGGAGGAGTGAATGAAGACAAAACGGATGGTCATAATAAATAATACTGCACATCCCCTCTTAGACAACACTAGCACTGAGGATTTTTCAACCAACAAATTATTTAGCAGAAGTGTGACAAGAAATGCTACTGAGGCTGCTTCATACCAACAGCAATACACCTGCATAATGCCTCACGGGGACTGCTGTCTTATCATTTGCCAAGTCAGAAGTTTTCTTCTTTTTGGTTATTCTTGTGTTGATTTGAGGGAGTTATTGTTGTTTGATATATTATTTCTTGATCTTGTGTAAAAAGCTCAAGATGCAAATTAAGTTCTATCTATCTATCTATCTATCTATCTATCTATCTATCTATCTATCTATCTATCTATCTATCTATCTATCTATCTATTTATCTATCTACCTATCTATCTATCTATCTATCTATCAGTCTGTCTGTTGTAATAACAAAGCAGAGACAATAAGGTGTGTTGGGACACTACAGGTACATCCCATATAATTTTAATCTCAAAGAAGAAGAAAACATCTTTTTAGATGGGAGTCTGATTTTGACTGTTCAAGTTAGCAGATTCTTCTGGTTATGTCAGTTTCTGGCAAGAAGTGGGTCCAGGCCGACAGACACTGGAAATTACATCAGCGATAGAAAAGCCGTCAATCTTCTGGTCTGTGGAGGGTGGAAATGAAAGGGTGTTATCACAGAGCGCCAACTCCTAGAGCGGCAGAGAATTACAATCACCATGGCCCTTAAACTGTTCCCTATGTGCATTCATGTGATTCTATCTATCTATCTATCTATCTATCTATCTATCTATCTATCTATCTATCTATCTATCTATCTGTCTATCTATCTATCTATCTATCTATCTAGTGTGTTTTAATCACATTTTAGTGCTGGTATCCATCATAAACCATTTGTTTAAGGGTGTACAGTAGAAACATTTAATTAACTATGATGTTAACATCAATAAATGATCATTTAAAACAATAAGACTCATTTTTCAATGTATAATATGTGAAAAAATATATAATATAGAACATGCAAACTGGTAATAGCTACTAATAATGCATATTTAAAATAAAGTGTTACCACATATAAAAAAAGTGAGCATATTGAATGCCTGTGGGCAACAGACTTCTATGTACAATCTGGAGACATTCTCCTTCTTGAGTAACGTAACGGTACACACAGAACAATGGGAAGAGAGAAGCACAGCATAGGATTGCAATGATAATGAAATCACAAGTCTTCTCTCATCTTTTTGTGTTTCCATATCATATACTATAGCTAGGAGAAGTTGTTTACCTATATGTAGAAAGGATGGCCAAATGGCAAAGCAAGGAAAACAATACCGTGAACAAAGAAAGAGGCTCCGTTAGGAGTTGGCTCTTTCAAATCAGTATACAAGTATTAAATAATGTGGCATACTCACATTTCCCAGCAGACCATCCCCAAGTTGAAGAAAACAGGCACAAGTGCCCAGCTGTCCACTTCTACAGGCTGAGCTCAATAACTGATCTCTTCTGCAAGATAACCAAATGAGTCAGGTGAACACAGTGATTTTTTTCTCATTTACCATTTTACTTTTTAATGTTCTTGTGCTGATTAGGAACATCTAACTGAGTACTTCACAGGGGAAAACTAAGGTTCCTTTGTCCATTTTCAAATAGCTGAATCCAGATCAAGGCCTGCAGGCAGAGCCTACATCAGCAGCATCAGTATGGGAGGTCCGCTCCAGAATATTTGTAACATGTACTGTCAGTGATTCATAGCAGTGCAATTTAGATCCTCTTTAGGCCATATTTCAAACCCAGAACATGGAGCTGTGAGGCAGCAGTGCTAACCATCATGCCAACTTGCTTCCCTTTCTTAATATTTTATTTTACTTAAATCAATCAGTGAGATGAATCCTCAGAAAAATTCATCCCCTCTGACAATAACAGTGATTCTCGGCTCAGTTCTTAACATACAGGTGGTAAACTAGATTATGGGATGGGGCAGGCCAAAGGTCAATATAATATGTTGATCAAACGCAATGGAAATACCCAGGAGGGCTTACACCATAATTGCAAATAAGAAGCAGACAAAGGCTCTCTTTCTTAACAATCAGTAACACAACTAGCCCAATGAAATAGAGTGGGAGGGGGGTGACCTTCGATAATGAGACATCAGCACTGACAATTAATGGGGCTACCATTGTGTCCTCTTCCAATGTCAGAGCCTCCTCAGCATCCCAGTCTTGAGGTTACTCGATCATTCAAAAGCTTTCTGCTGCAGATCTTGCCGCTCAGGCTACCAGCAGCTGTCAACTCCAGAATTTACACAAGAACTGCATAAACAGATGCGGCCAAGCTAGGACATTACTCGAGGGCATTCTCTCAAGACTATATACAGAAATTATTAGTTGACTGAAGCTGGCACAACTGGTGGGAAATATGGAAATCAAAGATATGAAAAAAGAAATGGGAGCAAAACATTATATGTTCAGACACCGAAGATTAAGGATAAAAGAAATGATGTCGGGTTATTTTGTGAAAATTTTTTCCATACACAGAGCATATCAATTAATGGCGACTTACAGTATCTACTGGGAATTCCACCTTTTAATTCCAAGAGCACACAGCCTCCTGGGAAGCTCCACACTTTTCATGAATGTAGGGTGGAAAGATCTCTGATGGGGAAGTCCTGCCTCATGGATTGTAGCCTCTGTCAGGTTGTGATTTATGTGACGTGATAATAGCAAGGACAACAGTTTATAAATCGCTATGTTTTATTTGGTGAATGTCATGAGTGAAATAAATCATAAAACATTAAAAATTAAGCAACATTATATTTGGTTTAGTAGTTGCATGTGATTTTGTATTACTTTTCAATTACACTGTTTTTGACGTTAGTGTATAGTGGGTTTTTAAGTTAATGTGTCATTTATCAAAATAAGTTGAATTAAAATGAATCCAATAATACTTTAAATGAAACGCAGAAAGTACAAACACACAATAAACACAAAGGCCACTGCAGTGTAACGTACAGAACAATGAGGCAGTATTTAACACTCTAAAGTACAGTGAGCAAGTAAACACCTTCACCCGTCTTAGACTGGACTTTAAACGCCTGGGCTCCTCTGCTCCGCCTCACTGGGTAAATGTTGCCAAGTCACTTAATCTTCCTGTTTATCAGCTGTACAGACATCTGTGTACTCAACTGTACTCTAATTCTGTGAAACAGATGTTTAGTATTGACTCAATGCTGGGTGCCTAGGTGAGCGGAGTTCTGCAACTCATTAATCTGAAATGGCCAACTGACTTCACTGATGATGGGGATGTTGTACACTCAAAACTGTCTTAATCTGACACCCTCTTTGATATTGTAAGTCCTGCATAAGATGATGCATCTCTACCTACTATGGAGCCAGTTGCATATCCTGCTTGCTTTCCAGTTGTAAAAATCAATGAGAAAAGGTAGTGTATTCAGTGTAGACTTGACCATTTGAGCCAAGATCACGGAAATTTTGTGATTAATTAATCAGAAACTGTCACCCAGAATCTTTAATGATCTTGGTCTGACCAATTAACTTGTCTTATCTATTGTCCAATTGCAAAAAATCAGTGAAAACAATTGTACTATAGCTCTTTACTTGCAAAGTGAGGGTCATGGATGCAGGGACATTTGAAAAGTCAGGCCTGTACTTCTATACAGATCTGAAAAGTCTAAGCAGGTCTTAACAATTCAGGGTGGGGTCCCAAAACTCAAGATGTGGGCTTACACTGGCAAAAAAGGGCCAAAGCCTTGGTTAACAACCGTTAATAGTTCTGGATTTTGTTAATACAAGATTCAAAAAACAAAGCACCACCAAACGAACAAAAATCAAAAACTGGTAACAATAACTTGCCTTAGAAGCAAACCAAAAGCAAAAAACTGTAGGACTAAACCAGAAACCAAAGTCATAGCAAATGTTTCCCAAAACCCAAAGACAGAACTGTTGTGATCAGTAGTTGTTTTTTTTTTATTTTTTGTGGCTTCGTTTGAATGAATATTAAAAATGTATGGAACTATTTGGGAGTTTCGGAACTCAAGAATTTATGGCATTTTACAAAAGTTGAAGACACCATCTTTGCCTTGCTATGGGTGCTGCCATCAGGCTTTTCCATGGCAATCGTCCCCCAGAATGCATGGTGCAAATGTGACATCATCATTTATAAGTCGATTTCGGAAGTGTAAGTGCATTTCCACACTATCCAAGACCAACAGACAACTCCTTGTTTCTTAATTGTCTTCCTAGTTTAGAATTCTCTTTTGGTTATTGGCCTTTGAGTTTTGATAAATGATTCAATTCAGACATCTAATTAGTTTATCTTCAGCTTTGAAATTAAGCTTGCTCCTGACTATAATCATCTCAGTCATTTTCATAAAACTAAATTGTCTCAATTCAAATTAGTAAAAGAATTTACAAATCAGGAATCAATAAAATTACCCAAACAAAAAGACCACTAACAAATTAGCAGAAAAGCTAATATTGCAGTACGAGTACTAGTTTTGTTGGGCTGAATGGCCTGCTCTTGTGAAACTTGCATTTCTAATATTCTAATTTGTAATATTCTAATTATTATGGATGACTTAAGTGGATTGGATTGGTGAGTTTTGTTGGGTTGAATGGCCTGTTCTAACCAAAATGTTTCTAATGTTCTAATGTACTGAGGCATCACTGATCTTATATAGGTTAAGTGTGGCACCTCAGCTGCAGTGGCAATGGGCACCACCTTCCTTGAAATCATCAAAAGAAGACAAGGAGAATAACATACAGAATTACCATAGGAGGAGGAGGAGGTCAGGGCATGCACTGATACAGTGCATTGCCACACCCTCCACATGACAAATCAACTCAGAATCCCACATTAGGACCCGAGTGCAGCCATGCAACAGGTGACACCTCAGCACCACACTAGTTCAGGAGTGCCAATTCTGCCACCCTGCAGGTTGGAGAGCCTATGTGCAGGGCTGGATGCAGGTTAATGTCACAGAGCAATTGTAGGTTATGGGCCTTGTTCAAGGGCCCAACAGAGTAGAGTCACTTTTGGCATTTTACAAGATTCGAACCAGCAACCTTACGATTGCCAGAGCAGATCCCTATCCTCAGAGCCACCACTCTGCACCAAGGATTGCGTGTATTAGTCAAGGTATAGCTGCAAATCTTGAGAGACAATCTACCAGAAATTATCGCAGGGATCTGGGTTCGAATCCCGCTCATGGCACATTAAATGGAAGAATGGAAGAATATATCTCTAAAATACATTTTTTTTTAAACTTTCTCTTCAACAAACGGTGCTTTGAATCCTACATCGCAGATGTAGCTGTTTATGTTTCTTTTTTGATTAAACAAAAACTGTTTAATGAATGATTGATTTGTCAAGGAACACATGGACAACAAGCATAGTTAAAATCACACTTAAACAAACTGCCTGTCCATTCTATTGACTCATAATTATAACAAATAATAATACATTTCACTTACTTATATAGCACCTTTTCCATGGTCTGAGACGGCTGTACAGATAATCAAGAGGGGCACAATAAAAATGAAAGCACAATAAGAATGAATAAATAATAGTGCACAGCGTTGTGTTTGTATGTATTTATAAAATTTGGGAAGTAATATATTCTAGTTGATGTTGACATTTAATTAATTTGAAGTAGTTAAAAATAAATATTTGGAGATATTGCAAAGGGAAATGTTTATATACTTAGCATAAAACAACTATATGTGTTCTAGTAAACAGCATGCACACTACTTAGTTAATTATATATATATGCCTTTGGAGACTGTATGATTAGAAATGTCTGAGTATTAAAGATGTAGGTCTATTTTATAAGCATATTTTATAACACGAATGTTAATACAGAGTAAAACTTTAATTATTATTCTATATTAGCATTGATATGAATTATTTGTGAAATTAGTGTTAAGTACAAAAAAAAAACATACAAGTCACTTGGTTTTACAGGTATATATATATATATATATATATATATATATATATATATATATATAT
>JANRMT010062835.1:53849919-53867230 GCA_026402145.1 Polypterus bichir lapradei | reverse complement strand
TATATATATATATATATATATATATATATATATATATATATATATATATATACTGCGGTGGGCAGGCGCCCTGCCCGGGGTTTGTTTCCTGCCTTGCATCCTGTGTTGGCTGGGATTGGCTCCAGCAGACCCCCGTGACCCTGTAGTTAGGATAATGGATGGATGGAGTTATATATATATAGTCACACACGTGCAAATAGGAGACAGCTAAAACACTTAGATTTTAAGGATAAAACGCCCGCCCAGGGGGTGGTGTGGTGCACTAACTCTTTTTCTAAGTCTCCTGCAGACCTTTCCTGGGAAATCCCACCAGGAGCCAAAACCACAGCTTGAGACGCATCACTTCCGCCCTGAGGACGACATCACTTCCCCCAGACTCCCTATAAAACATCACTCCCTTCCACTTAAAGTTCAGTTCTTTTTTGGACTCTGGCTTGTAACTACTACATGCTTGCAGCTTTTACTTTTTGCAGCCAGGATACAGATTATACGGATGGCTTTGAAACCTTTGAAATGTCTCGGGTCTCTTCTTGTCACTATATATATATATATATATATATATATATATATATATATACACACACACACATACACAGTATATATATATATATAATTTTTACTGCAGTAATTCATTAAAAGTTATTGGTCTTTATATACCAGAAAGTCTTTCCTAGAGTCTTCTGTAGGAAATATGTACGCATAGTTCATCTATCTTTTCAGATAAAAATGAACTCACCCAAACAATGAATTAAAAAAAAAGTTTTTAAATTGGCAAAGATGAAGTCAAGAAAAAAAAGTTTTCACTTTCTATGATTTGTATTTTTATAATTATACAGCACTTCACTTTATTATTTTTACAGCTCCTTCTGTAAAATGAAACTATGATTATACAATTCAATGTTTATTATATTTATACATTATTATATCTTTCTTTACACATTTTGCACACATATTTAATAAATGTAATAAACTGCACCAAGATTGTTTAAAAGATCATTCACAAAATGTGTACGTGATTGTAAATATATCTGCACAAACCGGCAATCATGAGTAACATTTTTAGACTCAAACAAGCTGTCGCGGAATACAATAACTGACAAAAGGCTGGCCTCCCCTTTCCGAGTTTTGGTAGCCAACACGAACCGTGATTCGCCAATCCTTGGTAGCCGACCGAGCCGTCATTGGCCAATTCTTGGTAGCCAAAATGAGTTGTGAATGTTAAATTCTTGGTAGCCGATACGGGCTGCAATTGGCCCAAGCTTTCAATTCTTGGTAGAATTTTGGTAGCAGAAAGCGATCTGATTGGTTCTCGGCAGCTCCTTAAACATAATTAATAGATTATTATTATTAGTTAATGGGCAAGAAGTTAAAATAATTATACAATGCAAAAAGAAAGAAAACAAACATTTAAGAACATAAAACACAAAAGAAAAAATATTCAGTGAATGGATAAGCTGTAAAGAAATCAAAGCCAGTGATGGCCCTGGTCAAATCATGGCTGGTTGCTATTGGTTTATCATTGATTCAATGGTTCATGCCCAAGTCATTGAAGTTCTGCAACTGATTAATTTGTAGCAGCAGGCCAACTTCATTAATGATTTGGTCATGATTAGGAAACAGCAAAAGCCTGACATTTTCAGCATCATTCTCATGAGTTCCTGTATCTGTTGACACACTTGAATGAATTTCCACCTCCAAATGGTCCTTCCTTCCAGCTCACTATTGTGAAACATCTATTTGAAGATTTGTACTGACACTGTGTAATGGCAGTATAAACAGCAGTTGTTTATTACTGATTCATTGTTACAAAGCAAAGTCATAAGAGATTTGCAGCTCAGGAATCTGAAATTCAATTAGTGACTGTGATGAAGCAGCCTGTTGTGTTTATCACTGGTCCAAGGAGTTTGTGCATTTATAGATACATGTGGGAGAAACTCGGCTTCCACCTTGCTGTGAACAAGTTGCTTATTTGGTTTGTTCTTGTTAAAAATATGTGTGAGAATGTTATTTATTGAGTGTTAATTCAATATTGTGAACTTAGTTCACTGGAGTTCTCCAATTAATTAAGTAGAAACAGTAGAAACAATGATAATTGGAAACAAGTAACCTGCAATCTTTACTGTTGTTTGTCTCAGCCCCTGTATACTTGTAAGACATTGAATGTTTAGTGCTAACTCACTATCACTGGAGAACAGCAATTCAAAGAAACTCAGAAGGCCTGGCAACTCCTTTAATGACTCTCAGGAAGCCCAAGTGGCCTGATGTTTTCATCATAATCCCCTTGAAAGGTGCATCATAGCCCAGCAGTGAGCTTCAGTCCATACGTCTCTACTTTTCCCATCTGCAATTTAGCTGATGTAGGCCATTTTTGTAGGTTATAAATTTATATATTCATTAACTATGAAATTATGACTGTTATTTTAAGTGTTTATTTCTCCAACTTTAAACTATAGTCGTCACATCTTTTAACCAATGACGGAATAAGGGTACAGCTCTCTTCAGTTGGTTCTAGTACTTTAAGAATATTTTTTAATAAGTTATGATCTCTTTAAAATTTACTTTAATATTTTAGTTAGCATTGACTTACGATCATTTGTAAAGCTATTGGTTATATATATATTTTTAGTGTTATGGAAAATGTTAGGAAATTAAGGCACTTTCTAAATAAACAGGATTCTGAGAAATTAATTCATGCATTTATCTCTAGTAGGATTGACTACTGCAATGCGGTCTTCACTGGCTGTTCAAACTGCTCTCTATACAGCCTCCAGTTAATCCAAAATGCAGTTGCAAGAATTATTACAAGAACAAGAAAATACAAAAACATAACTCCAGTTTTTAAATCCTTACACTGGCTCCCGGTTAAGTTTAGGGCAGATTTCAAAATCCTCTTTTTAACATATAAAGCATTAAATGGCCAAGGTCTGGCTTACTTGACTGAACTTATCATGACTTACAAACCAGAGCGCACATTAAGATCTCAAGATGCCGGTCTGCTTGTGATTCCAAGGATTAATAAAATAACAGTGGGAGGTCGAGCTTTTAGTTACAGGGCCCCTAAACTGTGGAATGGTCTGCCTGCTACAATAAGAGATGCCCCTTCGGTCTCAGCTTTTAAATCCCAGCTGAAGACTCACTATTTCAGATTAGCATATCCTGACTAGAGCTGCTGATTAACTGTACATACTGCATCTCTGTTGTTAGTCATTAGCACTAAAACATAAGTAACATGATAGTTATAATTGGATACTAACCCTCACCTATTCTGTTTCTCTTCTCTGTACTCAAATGTGGCACTTGGTGCCATGGCCCACCTGCCAGGTTGTTTTGCCTGCCTATGGTAAAGTCATCCCTGATGGAAGATCGCAGGAATCATGGGAAAGAGGGATCCTTTCATTGGATTGGCTGGCCCAGCACTGTTTCAGCCGTGGAATGGCCAAATGGGGGAGGCAGCTTGATGGATAAGGTCTTCAGGACTCTAAAAATATCCAAATCTTATTATATGATATCATCTACTGTTAAATTCTGCTCCGTGCTTCTAAAATATTCATTTTTATACTGTATTGAGGATTTGATTTTGTTTTGTGTATTGTATTGTATTGTATTGACCCCCTTCTTTTGGCACCCACTGCACGTCCAACCTACCTGGAAAGGGGTCTCTCTTTGAACTGCCTTTCCCGAGGTTTCTTCCATTTTTACCTACAAGGTTTTTTTTTGGGAGTTTTTCCTTGTCTTCGTAGAGAGTCAAGGCTGGGGGGGCTGTCAGGAGACAGGGCTTGTTAAAGCTCATTGTGGCACTTCCTGTGCGATTTTGGGCTATACAAAAATAAAATGTATTGTATTATATGGCTAGGTGCCTCAGCATGCAAGTCTCTAAATGTTGCAAAAGCACTTATAGAGGGGGATATACTTCCAAACCCCAGCTAGATAACTAGGCAGACACAGAAACATCATGAAAACAAAAGGGTTTTGTTCTTCACATTCTTCATTGTGCCATAGAGCATAATGCCAAAATGAAGTTGCCTAAAACCACAAGGCAATCCAAGGCGAACATAGTCCTAATGCAAAATCCCAAGGCAAAGTCAAAAAACAGAGCACAGAGATCAAAATTCAGGAGAAATCAAAAAACACAAGCTCAGGTAAAAAAACACTACAATTCACATTCAAAATGAACCACCAGGAACTATGGAAGATCCTCTAAGTTCCCAGTGGTCACTGGCAGGTGGCTCTGCTCCCCAGAAAAATACATGGAACATAGCCAAGGCATTGAAACTTAAACACAAGAAACAGCAAATAAACACAAATAAACTTAATACATATAAAACTGACAAATACGACATAAAGCATGAATTTGAACTCCAGGCAGGAAAGGAACACTGGCTAAGCCATGACACTGTGAAAGAACTAAGACCACAGCTAACATTTGTGGTTTACATTTAACCTCAGAGTTGAAGCGCTGTTTAACTAGCGTGTGCTTTATAATAAAACCTCAGGGGCTAAGTCACTTTCCTAGCGTGTGTTACATGAATAATATTTCACATGCAACCTCAGAGACTAAACATTATTCATTAGTGTGAAGTTCAAAATAAAACCTTAGAGGCTAGGCAGCTTAACTTAACATCTGTTACATTTGATTATAACTATTAAAGCATACACACCAAGTATGACTATTCAGAATGTGAACCTCAGAGGAAGAGTTTCCTGCATGTGTCCATAGGGAAAAAGGGTTATACTTTTTCAGCATTAACATTTGCAATAGCAGAGTAAATGATCACGCATGGTTACAATAATTGAAAGTTTATTAACCAGCAAACAATATAATATGCATAGAATAGCTAAGAAAACAGATACTTGCTGTAGGAGATTTCCCTACAATCTTCCAAATAGGTCATTGGGTTCCAGTCTCCTTATACTCTGATTTACGGCCTAAGACAAGTTACTTAAACCTTTGCAGATCAATAGTTATCAGATAGACTGAGGTGTAACTATCTGACTACTGGAAACGTGCAGATGAAGAAATACACTGGCCTTTGATGTTTGAGAAATTCAAAATGTTATGTATCCGAATAGTTCTTGTCCCAGAGAAAGGGCCAAAGAGTCAGCTTGCTTGAGACTTTTATCAGAGGACAATGGTGGTGGTTTATCTGAAGCCAGTGAAGGATATTATACCATCAGATGAGAATCGGTTCTCTCCTCCTCTTTGATGTGTAGACTGCTAATGCATTACTTAAGATGGGAATCTATACTCGGGTCATTTATGGTGGGTCAATTAATAATAATATTTCCCTGTTTATATTCGCACCAATATCCTACACCAGACACTATGATCAACTTCTTTGTATTTGCCAAAATAACAAACCAAAATGAGCTCTGACTCTTCATATTGCCTGACCATGTCCACTTTGCCGAGTTTGTCCTATTAGAGATGTACTGTATGAAAAGAACACACGTACGCATAAGGCATGTGTATGCAATGAATGCTCCATAGTCCATGGCAGCCAATCTCAGTGTAAGCTATAGCTTGGTTTTAGGGACCAGCAGCCTAATTTCTAGTTTGGTTATATTACATTTTTTACACTTAAGTTGAAATTATAAAATTTTGTGCAGAAGAGGGTTGGTATTACCTTTTTTTTTGAACCTGCAAGATTCCCACTTGGGTAAATGGTATGATTTATTTTTTACATAACTCTTTGCTCTTTTGATGACTGCTTCCTGGGCTGTTTTATAATCTCACTATTGGTCCCAGATGATCTATTTGACCCAAGTTATTGAAAGCTCCATAACTGTTATGATATCAAATGTTTCTGAGCCTAATTCTACAAATTGGCTTTCTTGTCAGCTGGAAACTGACCTTTATATTTTTATTGTGGTAGTTATTGTTGAAAAATGTGGTAGTCAATAACAGTGGCCTGAGAATTCAAAGAAAGGGAGGAATGGTAAATAGATTATAAAAGGAAAATATTTGTTTGAAATTGTTAATCTACATTTAAGGAAAGTTAAGATACTGACAGCATCTGATGTGCTTAGAAGTCCATCATACCAGGAAAGGTAACTCAAATTGGCTAACAAACTCTTTTTTGATGAATTAATATGGATTTGAGAATGTTATATTTAATGTTTAAAGTATTTTATGCCTTTGAAAAATTGAATAGACAATATTAAATTACCTGTAGTATGAGAAGGAGTGAGGATGTGTTCATTAATGGGTTCAGAAATTGCTTCTTGCCAGGAAAATCCCTGGCCCTCAGCCACCCTGAATTAGATAAGTAGGCTTCAGAATGCTAGATCCTGGAATGGAGGTCCATTGGTTAGCACTGCTGAGGCACAGGTTCAGTCCAGGGCTCCAAATCCAGCCCAGTCATTGTCTGTAGTCCTGTGCACCTTCTCCACACATCTGTATCGGTTTGTCTCTGCTCACTGAAGTTTTTCTCTCACGTGCAGAAGTGTGTGTGTAAAAACTGAGTATATCCTGCGATGGACTGGCCTTTCATGTATGGTTGGCTCCTGACTTGTGTTATAGTTTGACCAGGAACCATTGCCCTTTATCAAGAAGTTCAAGTATCTTTGAATCTTGCTCCAGAGTAATGGAAAAAGGGAATGTGAGATCGACAAAAGAATTGAAGTGATGGCAGTTGTTCTGCGGGTGCTATACCGGTCTGTGGTGTTGAATCAGGAGCAGACTCCAAAGACAAAACTCTCAGTTTACTAGTTGATCTACATTGCTGCCCTCACCTATGGTTATGAGCTGTGGGTAATGACCGAAAGAAGAAGACACATGCATGTCCAAGGATCTCCTTGCTGGCTCATTCAGGGTAGGTGACAACCCACCGGGGCGAGAGGGGGCACTGTCACTAACTGTGTTGTCTCCTTTTTCCCCCGCAGCTCCCAGAAATCTCCCAAAGAGGGAATCTAGCTCCGCCTCTTCCAGTCCTCCTGTTATATAAAGCCCAGCTGCCTCCACTCAGTTGTCTTTTGAGACCAGTTCCTGAAGAGTCAGAGCTCTATGGGAGACCTCTATTTGTTGCAAAATCTAAAGCTAAAAGCTTGATGTTCTTTTCTGTTTTGTACCCTGCAGGGTTAGCTATTGCCAGAGGTTGGCTTGTTTAAGTTTATAGAAGAAAAGCAGGGATTAAACGGGACAACCCGGCTAGTGTCCCAAATATTCTTTGATTGTTCCAGTTCTGTTTGAATCTGTGCTTGGCCAGCTCATACAGTACGAACACCAGAACTGAAGTTTCTTTGCAGGGTGGCTAGACTGACACTTCGTGACAGGGAAAGAAACTCAGCAATTCAGAAAAATCTCAGAGAAGAGTCGTTGCTCCTCAGGAATGAGAGGAGCCAGTTAAAGTAGTTTGGACATGCTGTAGGATGCCCTTAGAGCTGCTCTGGATGTGTTCCACTGAATGGAAACCCTGTGGAAAACTCAGGACACACTCAAGGGAATTATATGTTTTGGTTGGCTTGGGAACACCTGGGAATTCCCAAAAAAGGAGCTATAATCTGTAGCTGGGGAGAAGGAAATTTGGGCTGATCTGCTTGGCCTGCTGCAACCACGACTATTACTAGGAAAAGTGACTTAGAAGATGAGTGGAAATAAGTTTCATCCCTGGTTCAAACTACTGAAACATGTAGTTGAAGCAGAAACTCAGACAACCTATAAGAAGTACAGTCGATTCCTGTTAATTGGACCACTGGTTAATCGGACCAGCCACTTATTCGGACCGAATCCTAAAGAACCGAAACAGATCATATTACATAAGCCTAATATTGTTCGCTTATTTGGACCAAAATTCTGTTTAATCGGACCAAAGAACGTGACAGAGAATAAGAAAAAGAAGCCACAAGTCGCCCGCAGAAAGTGGATGTAAAGCGGGTCAGCGACATCGGGAGGATCCCTGGGCTCCCCAGGAAAATTTATGCTTTTATCAAAGGTCAGGAATTGGGAAAATTTGTACCAAGTGCAAACCAGTGGTGGTGAACATGCCTACCCTTTCTTTCCTAAAACGGACCGCCCAGTAGCCGGCGACATGAAGTCAAGCGTAAACAAGTGCAGTGCGTCAACAGAATGTGTCAGATCACACTAGACAAGTTCTTCAAACGTTGACTGGAATTTGGTAATGTAACCTTTTTTATTGTGCTTCGCATGCTGAGTGTCGTGTAAATCGCTTCAAAAAATTTGTAGATTTCTTTTTCAATAAACAAAGTTGTAAGCAACCATACATGTACATGTACGTAGTTCTTGTTTGTATGTTCGCCATACGCGTGTGCAGCACAATAAAAGTCATAATGATATTTTAATATGTTACTTATAGCACGTCCCATCTTGGTTGCACATGTATAGGGCATGTTTGTGTAATTGGACCAGCCGGTTATTAGGACCAAAATGATTGTGTCCCGATGTGGTCCGATTAACAGGAATCGACTGTATCTTGAGATATTGGAGCAGCTTAGCTATTAGCTAAACAAACAAGCTTGATGAACTGAACAGTCTCCTCTCATTTGTTATACATTCTTTAGTTCTTAAGGCTAAATGAAACTTCTTGCACTTAATTGCTTTTATGCCTGGCAAGGACAAATCAAATTTACTGTGGTGTGTATCTGGTAGGTTCACCAGGGTACAATAAAGGAATGGATTTCAAAGCCTAGGCCTTAAGGCTCCAGCAAAGCCTAGAATCAAACTCAAGAAGCAGGTTTTGTGGCCTGCAAAGACTACAAAAATGTGTAAAGCATTCTGAACTCAGCAGGGGAAAGCGAACCGTAAAACACCCAGCCCACCAAAACCAAAAACATAATTTATAATTAAATACTTTCTTAACAAAAAATCAAAAGCAATAGCAAAAAGGAATAATTAAAGGCAATCTTTAAAGTTACATCAATTAAAGCTAAATGACAGTCCTTGGTTGACAACCTTGATGTTACTCCAGGATCAACAGAAAATCAGGTTGACCAATCCTGACTAGTTGTCCATACTATTTAATTGAAGTCCATCCACTTTCAGATTTCTGGCTTTGACACTGGATGAATGAGTTTGTATGCTATGTGATGGACTAAATCATCACCAAGGGTTGGACTGTTATGGCGAAGCCACACTTGTAAGAAGAAGATAGGTATTGAAACCAGACAACTAAATCAGGTCAGAAAACAAAATGAAATTTGTTACCAGGTGGACAGAGAGAACGATGCATGCCATGATATGTTACCAGAACAACACAATAAAGAAGCATCAAAGGCCATTTCTTTGTTTATCCAAAAAGAGATAATGAGATGAGTGTCTTGCTAGTATTTAAGGTGTCGTGCCGATGACATCACTTCTGACAACCAGCTGGCATCTAGACCAAAACAGGGCAGCATGCAACAAACAACTAAAGAGTGGCCTACACAAAACTATATTTAAAGTATAATCACAACACTGACCTATAGCAGATATTTCTAAGATACAGTAGGCTCTAAAACAAGGTTAAGTTTTCATAAATAGGTCATAAATAAATGAATGGATAGAAATTGGTTGGGTATGGGTGAGTGTGGGTGTCTACATTGTGAGAAGAACTTGTACCCCATGCACCTCATCCAGAGTTGCTACCTGCCTTGTAGCCAGTATAAATTAAAATTAAAAGTGAATTAAGTTAGTTCAACAAGAGGATGAAACCTGGCCAGGTGTGGGTGAGTGTAGGTGTGTGACTCATGAGATGGACTGGCACCCTTGTATCCAATTTGGCTATTGTAACCTTGTTATCTTGCGACTTTAAAACAGAATTAAGTGGGTTCAGGTTCCATGGATAGATGGAACTTGGCCTGGTATGAAGGAGTGTGAGTGTGTACAACATTATCTACTCCATACAATGTCGGCTCCTGCCTTGTGCCCAACTTAAGGGCTCTGGATTACCCAGTGGGGGCTGGGTAGTCTTTTGGCCTTGGAACCCCTGCAGATTTTGGTTTTTTTTCTGTCCTCCTAGCCATCTGACCTTACTTTTTTCAGTTTTTTTACTTATTATTTAATATTACTCCCTAATCTTAATTGTTTTTTCTCTTTAACGTCTTGTAAAGTACTTTGAGCTACAATGTTTGTATGAAAATATGCTTTATAAACAAATGTTGTTGTGGTTCTAAATTGGATGAAGAAGGTTCAATGAACAGATTGAAAGGAACACAATATGGGTGAATGTAGGTGTGGGAAACACAATTGCAGCTCATCCAGGGATAGTTTCTGCCTTGCACCAAATTCTGCCAGGGTAGACACAATGAACATTAAGCAGCTTGAAGGAACCAACAGGTAGAAACTGGCCCAGTATGAGTGACTGTGGATGTGTGCCCTCTGATGGACTGATGTCCAGGTTATATTCCTGTTCTCCCAGTATTGAGTCAGCCTCAATGCAACCTTTAAACTGTAAAAAAGCAGATTTATTAAATGTATTGGCGTATTCCTTAAATAAGTAACGTAATTATTAGATTTGGGTTTGCCGTTGGCTTTCATAACTGTCTATCCCTCTTTAGTACTATGAAAGTTGATTGTAATGCATCGACAGCAGCAAACTAATTTGCACTATCTCAAGGGTTGAAAAGAGTGTGATGGAAATAAAAGACAACGCAGGCTATAAAAGAAAGGTTCTCTAAATTAGAAGGATTATGACACCTCATGCCGGCATTCCCACTTTATTCTTGGAGCGCTGGCGGCTTTCAAATAGCTTTACCCCTCATTAACAGAAAGAATAAATGACAAGCAAATAAAGAAAACACAAGTTACAGGCACAACTGCTTTCAAAGTTCACTGTTCCCTTTAAATTTATGACCTCACAATATCCTGTTATGTCTTGTAAATAAGTGCCTCAAGAATAAAATCTGAAAGATTAAATGAAAGAGCCCGTGGCTGAAATATAACAAGGTACTCAATCGCCTTAACGAGGATGCCTAGAGCCACTACTGGTGTGACACTTGTAGGCCAGCGGTGGCCGCTCCATGCCACAAGCACATTCTTTGATTCCTGGATATAATCTATGGGGAAGATCTGCAGGCTATGAAGACTTTTAATAGTCGGCCATTGATTTCTGTGTAGAGGAAAGAAGGCTGAAACCAATATATACCGTATATATATGATAGTGTCACCCTAGTGATTAATGGCCCCTGAAACACTTTTCTTAGTTTTTAAAACTCAGTAGGAAATAAAAAACTAAATGCATACTTTAAGCACATATGTAGTGTGAAGGCTAGGGGACGCCACAGAGCACCATACCTCAAGCAAAGCACTCAAAAACAGTCCCGGGTTCAAATAAAGGGGATTTTATTACAAAATGCCTTTCATCAACAATAAACAGGTGTTTCTTCTTCCTTCTCTCTCCATCTCTCTCCACCGCACTGCTACTCTTCCAGCCGAGTGTTGCCGGGCAATGTGGTCCCTTTAATTGAGGACCAGAGAGTACTTCCAGTGCCAGGGCTTTTGCCCATTGGAAGCACTTCTCGATCATAGGGCACTCCCAAATAACAGGGAGTGTGTGCCCCTACAGTGCCCTCCTGCACCCTGCGCAACCGGACTACAATTCCCAGCATTTTCCTCCACCTACCATCTAGCATCCTGGAGGAATAAACAGCCCTTAGAGACTGTCCTTCCTTTTTATCCTGACCAGAGAAGGTATTGTAAGTAGAGGACGCCTGTCCATCCGCCTGGGGCTTCCTTTCAGGGCAAGTAAACTTCTTCTTTCTTGGACAGGATGTCCATCCATCTGGGGAGTCTTGTTAGAATAAAGCACCATTCCCTTTATCTGCCAGGGTGCTTGTCTCTCCATTTGGGGCCTCCTGTCTGGGTAAGGAACCTTCCCCCTCTCCTGGTTAAGGTACCGGTCCATCCCGTGTGGCACTTAACACTAGATAAATATTAATTTCTATTGTTTCTGTGGTTTTACTTTCAGTGAACACCGAAAGGGTCATTCTTAAATATGAGCTATTCAGTTTTGTCCGGTTTTCCATACCCCATCTAGAGCTGACGCCTTATTTGCCAAACACCATTAAGTGTTAGCTCCTGCATTGCACTCAATGCCACCATGATAGGCTCAGGTGACTTACAGGCCTACAATGGACAAGCAGGACCAGAAAATGGATGGCTAGGTGGACGATAACACAGTTCATGAGATGCTGCAGGTGTTTTTTGCAGGTCATTGTAAGTGCATTCTTTGCCAAGGTCAAATAAAAAAGCCTTAATGTAATGTGAATTTAGAGGAATGTGTCCCTTTTACATGCCAAGCGTGTCCTGGGATAGGCCATCCATCAATTTTCTGAGATTAAATACAAAAGTGTTAATTAAATACATTGTTCTTTTCTCTGAAAAATAGGCTCAAAATATCATACATCCGTTCCAGCTGCAGCAAACAAAAAAATAAGAGCTGGCAAATTAGCTTGCACTTAGAGCATATTTTATACCTTCTATCAAAATGTTTTTCCGTAAAATTGCTTAAATGTAGGGGGTCTAACCATTTAATGAAAAATGAGACAAAGCAAAAGAAAAAAAAATCACCTGTCTTTTGTAACTGGTAATCATATAGATTGGCACTCCCTCAAATGTTTCATTTATTATGTAAATGCATTGCTTGATATTTATTCCATAATCAGCCATGCTGCGAGTCTTAATTGCAATTCACATTTGTGCCATTACGGACATAACAGTTGGTCTGACACAGCTGATTAAAGGGGCTTGTTGTGTGAGTCGACAGGAGTGAAGCTTTTCATTCCAAGATAAAGCTTTAAGACAAAACCATCGTAAAAGTATGAGGAAGGACAGAAACTTGGCTTAGCATCCTTTCATTAGCACCAGGTCCTTTAGATTTATGTCCAAAAAAGCTTTCAGTTCCTTAATTAATCATATTTTCACACCAATTAAGCACTTATTTTATAATGCCTTCTTTCAGGTATACTTGTTTGGCATGAAATGTGAAAAAAAAAAAATAAATAAAAAAACTTTCCAACAGAAAGAACTTGCTTATGTGAATTGCATTAAGGATTTGGGGTTGACGCAATGACCCCGTTGAAAAAATTAAGTGGGCATATCCTTGGGATTAATAAGGAGTCATAAGCCAAACAGACAGCCTGCATGTACAGTAAATACTCGCATATTCTACTGATCTGGTGCAGCTTCTCTGAAGAGCTCAGCTCAGATACCTGCTTTCCTGTTATGCAGTGCGTCGATAGATAAAGAGAGGTCACTTGGCGGGCAGTGGGTGCCAAAGTGGATGGCATCTGTTGTCCTAATCGTAGGGTGTCTGTGTCTAATAACTGTCAACTCTGCCATACAACACACATCCATTAGTTCCTGAGTAACAGTTGTTCAGACGGCCCTTCATGAAAGAGAATAGAATATTATTCATGCTTCTTTGAACAGCAAATACTGTTATTATTTACTTTGAAAACTGTGCATTTATCTTTATTATGAACTAGCTGACTACCCAATGGCTTCACTCACTGAGTGCAAGGGAAAAAAATAAAATGTAGTATATAAATTATTAAACAGTAAAACATTAACATGTAACAAGTAAAGATACATTGAGCACTACTGGAGTGGTTTTGGGTAAAGTACATTTTAAAGGCGCTATAACACAACAGGTAAGTAACACTAACAGCAGCTTAAATGTATTTGGATCATCTCTCGGTAGTAGATCCCTTATGAAAGGCGCTACATGACCTCTGTGGTATAGAAATGACATTTTCTTTGCAATCCTGCAAATTTCTGCCTAACAACCTTGCACTATGTGCCTGTGATTTAACAGAAAAATTATTCTGAGAAATGTGGACGCTGCCCTTCCGTGCTTAACGGGCAGAAGGTCCAAACAATTCCCAAGTTCAAAGCTTAACATGAAGAGGTCGGTACATCTTCTTAGATGTAAACCCTCCATCTTCTTAAAATAATTCATCACAAAAGCAACCTTGAATGTTGCGGGGTGACCTGAACTCACCTTAAGGGAGAGTAAGTAGTCGTGCAGCGCAATTTACAAAGAGAGTTTTGCTTCGATGGCATCGATTACAAGCATTCGCAAAGATTTCCACTCTCCCAGGAGCCAAGGGGGACTCGAAGTGACACAAACAGTGCAAGAAGAGAGGACACCGCCCGAAACTGCGAAGCTCTCGACCAAGCAGAGCAGCCCGACATTTCATGCCTCCCAGCGTCTACTTTGTTTTCATGACCCTTCGCCGCTGAAGGTGGTGTCGTCTTCACATTGTTTACTGCTTGGTGCAGTTAAAAATTAGAAAGACGCAAAGCTGTTTTCCTCCTCTCTTCTACTATCAAGTACTGCCAATTAAAAAAAAGTTATAATGTGGCAGTTTCCACGACAGTCACGTGGACGAATAAATAAAACTTCTCTGTCAGAAAGTGCCTGGCGGCGAACAGCTCAGCGCTGGAGTCCAGAGAGGAGGGCTGAGAGAGGGTGATGCGGTGCGCACTTCTATGGGATAGATCGGCGTGTTTGTGTTTACTTCTTTTCAATACTGTATCAGTAAAATAACTCTCACTCAAATAATAACAGTTCATAAAGACGATATAAAAATGGCATCCACAAACAAAGTGATTAGTTCCTGTATTACAATATGTTCTGTGGTCATACGTAATTTCCGTTTTGCGTGGTCATACGTAATTTCCGTTTCAAACGTGAAAAGAATTTTATATATATAGAGATTGTACTGTTTATAATAAACATGTGCATTACTTTCTCTGGCAGACAGTTTATTCTGTTTGGGAATGGGACAGCTGTGGAACAGCAAACTTGCAAGATGAAATTATCTATTTAGATAGATAGATAGATAGACAGATAGATAGATAGATAAACCTTTATTTTTCCAAAAGGGAAATTTGCCATTTTGCAGAAGCTCACTAAATAATAAACATATAGATAAATAAATAAATGCATACATAAATACACACACATACACACATACACACTATGATCTAAACACTCCCCAGAATGACTAAAAAGAAAGAAAACATCTGACTTGGCAGTCCCAGTCCTAGTGATTCATTATGCAGACATATTGCTGTTGGTATAAAGGACCCCCAGTAGTGTTTCTTGACACACTTCTGCTGAATAATTCGTTGACTAAAAGTCCTCAGTGTTAGTGTGTCAGAGAGGGGATGTGCAGCATTGGTCATAATGTTGCTTTAATTCCCTCCTTTGTTGCGACCACCAGGGGGTCCAGAGTGTTTCCTATAACTGAACCTTCCCTGTTAAGTAGCTTGTTGATTCAGTGGGCCTGTCTTGAAGTAATTTAACAGTCCAGTCAACCACAGCACAGAAAATTGCACTGGCCATCACAGAGCTGAAGGAGATGTGAAGGGTGTCACTACCCACATTAAAGGAACGCAGTATCCTAAGAAAAATAAAAAGTCTGCTATGGCTTTTCTTATATAGTTCCACTGCGCCCTGAGACAAGACCAACCAGTCATTAATGTGGACCCCCAAAGTACTTACAGTAATGCACCACCTCTACTTCCACTCCCTGAATAGAGACTGGACACAGAGGCTCTTCAGTGCAGTGAAAGTCAATAATCCATTTCTTGTTTTTGCTCATGTTAGGCTGCAGACAGTTCTCTTTGCACCAAGAAACAAACTTCTCCATTTGGCTCCTATACTCCGTCTTATTCCCCTTATTGATAACTTAACAAATGAAGAACCATCTGAGAACTGCTGAATGTGACATGATTTGGTGTTGTATTTATAGACTGAGATTTACAGAATAAAGAGAAAAAGAGACAGGACTGTTCCTTGTGGTGCTCCAGTGTTGTTCACATTCACATCAGAGACAGAGTCGTTGAGTCTGCCAGACAGATAGTCCATTATCCAGGACACCATAGCCTCATCAACCTGCATATCTCTGAGCTTCCTGTTTAACGGGGATGGCTGGATGGTATGAAGGAGCTGGAGAAATCAGGAAACATAATCTTCACAGTGCTGCCAGCTTTGTCCAGGTGAGAATAAGCCTTGTGGATCAGATAGATAATAGCATCCTCCAATTCAGTCTTTGTCTGATAATCAAACTGCAGTGGGTCCAGGCGGCCTACCACAGGAGGACTCATATAGTTCAGCAACAGCCTAACAAAGGTCTTCATGTTATGAGATGTAAGTGCCAATGGTCTGTAGTCATTAGGTGAAGAGGCACCTACCTTCTTAAGAACAGCAATGATGAAAGACGTTTTCCACAGAAGCAGCACCTTTTGCACCCTTAATGACAGATTAAACAGGTGACAGAGGACACCACAAAGTTGGTCGGCACAGGCCTTAAGCACTCAAAAACTGTCTCCATCTGGTCCAATGGCTTTTCCTATGTGGTTTCTTCAGTTGTCTTCTCATTTGGTCTTCAGTTAAGGACAGTCCATGCTGATGGCCAGAGGTGGACTTGTCATTGGCCATTCCTGTTGTAGGAGTGATGTGTGGATGGAATGATCATTGGAGTAAGGTGACAGTGGGAGGGAAAATGTATTTAAAAAACATTCAGGGCAGTGTCTTTGTCCATATATATTTTTTGAGCTCTTGATTGTTTGAGTTTAGTAATAATGCCCAGTCTATTCCAAAAATCTTTTGTGTTGTTCTGAGTGAGTTGCCAAGAACACCAATCCACCTTTTGCCAAATCACAAAACAAAATACTAAATTGTAGTCAAAGTTTACTCCTAATTTGTCTAGAAAGAACAAGAAAAGCAAAAAACACACAAAGTTTTACAGCTGTTATCCAAATCTCAGATGGCCCAGAACATCTGCAGCTTGCATAAGAAACAAGATACCATCAGGAAAAGACACTAAATATCTGCAATCACCATTAAACTGAATTCTAGATAAACATAGCGATAGAAATAGTTTCGGTGACCCAAAAAACTGTAGTAGGATATGAAGATTTACAAAAAGACTACAGGAAGACATGCAAATAACGAAAATAAATCATAACAGGATACACAGAGAAACACACCTTCATCCTACATAGTGTTGATGCAATGACAGTCAGATGGTGGCAATACAAGGCTGTTGTTAAGAAGAGCACGACCGCAGCAGTGAAGTAAAACCACAAAATCACAAATCCTGCCAGGCAAACAGTACACAAAATGGTGTTCTGATGATTTTAATAACATAATGATAACAGTTTATGACAATTTCAAAAACTAAACAAAACTGCAAAAAACACACATAGGAGTCAATACTTTATAAAACAATAGATTTGTAACACCAGAATGGGTGGACTAACATGCTGATCAGAGCTTGGGCTATGACTATTCTTGGTGATTACTAGATAATTGTTACTCATCTATCTATCTATCTATCTATCTATCTATCTATCTATCTATCTATC
>JANRMT010062835.1:53822230-53849909 GCA_026402145.1 Polypterus bichir lapradei | reverse complement strand
ATCTATCTATCTATCTATCTATCTATCTATCTATCTATCTATCTATCTATCTATCTAAGAAAACCATACTCATTTCATCCTATGATGTCACATAATAAATAATAAACTTTATTAAGGTTGTATTATTTTCCAGGTCCAAAACCAGCTCAGCTTGCAGATGAATATGCTGTATTAAAGAATCCTTAATTTGCATTTAAATATGCAGTATTCAATTACACATAAGGTGCTATACTCTTACTTTACCTGTTCTATTTTTATAATATTCCCGCCACACGTCATTTCCTCTGATTTGGCTGAATTTCCGCATCCACATATTGTTCAGGGGTTGGACTGATGAATTCCTTTTCATGCTAGTGTGATATCAAAGGAGACAGCCTGGTTTAGTGTCTAGGAAAATGACCTGGACTCACATGTCGGCTGTGTTGTGAACAGGGTATCCAGTTATATTTCTGTGTTTCTCTTGACCTTTTTTGTGAGACTCAGTAAATCTTTTTTGGCCCCAATTCTGACATCAGGTTTCTGGTCAGAGTTACATTTTTGGGGTTGTTTATTTACTTGGGCCGTTTTCCCTGTCATTTTATTATTTACTTCATGGCCAGTTTTGCTACCCTGCTGTTAAGACAACTCCACGTTGTTAGCGGATGTGTCCTCAGAAGTTGTTAGCTGCCAGTGATGATACAATGGGTTCAAAGATCACAATTTTAGGCACTTCTTTATCCAGGTTTGTAGATTCAAAACACCCTTTTGTTGATCATTTCAGTTTTTCTAAAACTTGTTTTCTTATAGCCATTTCCTGGTTGACTTTTTTGACTTTTGATTTGGCTTTGGTAACAGTGCAGTAGATCTCCCAGTTTTCAACCTTTTTGTTATTTGATTTCTGACTACGTCTTTTCTCCCAGTTACTTTTAAAATATTCTTGCAAGGGCTTCTAGCATAATAGTCCACCTGAAATTCTGCTGAATATGCTACTCTTCTTAAGTCACTAAACCACTTGTATGTTTTATTATAATGTACTGTCACACTGACAGGGACGAGTATGGACACGCTGGATACCTCAAAGAATTTTCCCTTATTCTCTTAGGTGAAGTCTGCTGGGAAAGGACAAAGTCAAAAGGGACAACGAGAAGGAGAGGACAGTCTCAGCCATTAAGGTCCCTGGAACAGCCTCTTCCAGCCACACATCCCACGACTCCTTAATAAAAGGCAGAGGTATGAGAAGATTTGGCAGTCCACATCCAGCAGCCATAGCTGGAAGAGCTACGGTATTGTCAAAGATCACACCTCACAAGAACACTCTCAAAGTTCAGTTCACACAGATTAAAATGAATCAATTCACGTTCATAGTTCACAATTTCAATTTTGAACGAGTTCATGTTCAGTTCATTTTGTATTTTTTAAGGAGTGAGAATAAATGACCCATGAGTATACTTTTTTCATTTTTGCATGTCTTATGTTAGGCTATTACAGTGTTCTTAAGTAAAATACAATAATTATGAAGACTTTTTTATTTAAAAACACTTTATTTAGTTATACCAAGCAACAAACTTATAACCATATATGCTAAATCCTCCTGGTCAAAAAAGAAATGAAATAGATGCAAGTATACATATAAATTACCACTTTATTTCCAACCGTGTGACACAAATGGCGACTGTGGAACCAGCGTGTAGGTGAATTAACCGATTACGTTGCCGGTCAAAATTCGCGTCACAAATTGCATGTCCAACAGGGAAAAATATAAAGTGGCCTTGCGAAGTACAACGTTTTCATAAAAGCGAAAGTGGAGCTTCACCGCATGCTTGTGTCAGCGGGAAAGCAGCTTAAGCACAAGCAGGCAGACACAGACAGTGCTTGTTTGATTTTACGTTATTTTTTCTGAATACAAATAAATGGCAAAACATTCATATGAAATAAATATTTGTAAAAATCCACTATTTGTGCTTATCCAAATACCGTATTTGGATTCTGGTCCACCTCTACATTACAGGGTTTAAGGAAAAACATTTAATCTGGACCTAAACCATATCCAGAGTGTCACAGAAAACTGAACTAGCTCACGTTCAAGTTCAATACTGAAGAGCTACATCTTAATGAGGGTGCACTATGTGCCTGCTTTGGGCAGAGCCCCCAAAAGAGACAGAGAAAAGCAATGGAAGGAAAAGAAAGGCTAAAAGACAGAAAGAGGCCCATAAAATAGCTGGAGAGACTATTTTCAATTGATAGACTTACAGGCCTTGCAAATAAATATTCCTATTGACTAAAGGGCCTGGCTGTGAAGAACACTTTTCTTCCCAACGGATCGAGTGTCCCCAGTGGTCACAGTGCGTATCAAGTAATTTCATAGATGCTGAAAATGACTCATCACTGTAAAATATATGTTCTTCAATTAAGTGAGTCCACCTGGAAAATACAACATGCAGCTAGGAAGTTGCTAGTAGCTTTAATGATGTTTCCAGACATCTTCCAGATTGTTAGGCGCTCCATCATGAGATAAAGTTCCTTGATATAAGAAACAGGGAGATAAGGACCTGGGGCATCATTCATAATGCCATGCGTAGAATTCACACTATAACATGGCGTAA
The DNA here is from genome assembly GCA_026402145.1 of Polypterus bichir lapradei. Lineage (NCBI taxonomy): Eukaryota > Metazoa > Chordata > Cladistia > Polypteriformes > Polypteridae > Polypterus > Polypterus bichir. Next base: position 53,847,327 of record JANRMT010062835.1, on the reverse strand, counting down.
GCACAAAAGCAGAAAAAAAAATCCAGATGCATAAATCTGTGCAAACGCCAGCTTCCACGTTCTTCCGCTACATAAATCCCAGTCAGCATGAAAAGTAACGCACGTGCACGCGCCTGCTGTCCTACCCCAACTCCTCCCAGAATTACGCCTCTTTGAATATGCAAATCAATATAAATAGCCCTTAAGCTCAGTGTTCTGTGAAAAGGCAATGGCAAAAGCACAGGGGGATATAGAAGAGGTTCAGCAAATACCAAGAGGAGGCAAGGAAAAACGTACTATTTGTTGGTTTAAACAGTGGTATAAACAACAAAAGGAAGTTGATCGAGTGACATAGAGTGTCGGAGAAACTCGAAAGCTCAAGTTCACAAAGTTGCCAGATATCAAAGTCGCCGTGAAAAAGCGAGTCGTTGGCCACCATCTGAGTGTCATATGAAAGCTTATTAGGGTACAGAGAAAAAAAAAATAGGCACACAGTGGCAAAAAAGCACAAAATGTCAACTTTAATCTCGAAATTTCCACTTTAATCACGTAGTTTATTTTGTCATTAAAGTAGAACATCATAAACTTCATCTTAAAATCATTTAATGTACTAGTTTCTCAAATCCCATCGTAACTAAAGTAGCACGTTAAATGCTTTGTTTTGCATTTGATCTTCTATGTGCTCTATGTGTGTGAATCACTTTGTGCTTCCGGGCTTTCCCTTCATCCGACAGGACACAGAATCCATTACATTCGTAATATTACAGCTCTCTGAATAATTTAAATACTGAGATGTATACAGGTACATAATATCATTTTCATGATGATAGGAGTTAAAGGATGTTATTAAACATGGGAACACGGTGGCGCAATGATTGTGCTCAACCTTCGATGAAATAATTTATTGCAGCAGTATTTTCTTTTTCAAACATACTAAATATCCAATCGCCACACAATCAGTTCTGTTAAAGACGTAAAGCCATCTATAAGCTTAGAACGCAGCAAAACTCAGAGATTCACATTGCAAAAAAAAAAATTCAAACTAAACTGGTGTTTGCAAACAGTGAAAATCATAACACTGAGACATGAATAAAGGTGTTCAGTCTCTACCTAAAACCATTTTCCTGTGTTATCCTGCATGTGTCTGCCTGTCATTTATTGTTTATATAAAGTTCTCCACTGAAAAAAAGAAAAACTTTTCTGATTCTTCTCCTTTTATGTGTAGACATTTAGCTGAACTGTGAGACATGTACTGTGGTTGTTCAGGTAGCAAGATGCCGACTTTGCCAGCTATGACAATATTGGCAACTGCAGGTTTAAAAATGCATTAGTAACAGAAACAATACTCAAACCTCCATAATGTTGGAAGCATGGATATCATCAGCCTCATCTGCAGGAGTTAAGAAGCAGGAAAGGTGGTTGCTGTGTAAAAGCAATGGGGAGAGACTTTCTGTATACTCCACTTTCCTGAGGAATGTGATCTGTCTTCATGTAGAGATTACACACCATATCACATTTTTGAAAAATGAGAACAATAAAGTAAAATAAATTTGACTGGCATGCTGTGGAATACTTGTGTTATGCAGCTGCTGAAAAACTGTAGGTAAGCATAAATGTGTGAATGAGGCTTTGTGGGTCAGTATTCCTTGTTTTTCACGGCTGCAAAAAAAAATCTTAAGATATATATTGACATGATAATTTTTTTATATTTTTTTTGCTGATTTTTGCAGTCACTCTATTATTATTTTAGTATTTTTATGTTATTTCTGTTCATTTTCCTAATTGTGTGCTGTCTCTTTTTAGTTACCGTATATACTTGCGTTTAAGTTCTCCCAAAGATAAGTCGGAGCTTTATTTTACCGTATAATTTCCGGTATTTTATAATGTCGGTCGTATAAGTCGAATGTGGAAAACTCATGCTATTTATCCAACACATTATGATATGCTAATGCCCACCTGAGAGAGTAACCATGGTGCACACTGCCTTTTTTTTCTATGTATTGTGCCTACATGACCACACGGTAATACCCGAACTATCCTGAAGTGACGTTTACACTGTTTTGTGTTTTTTGTTTCTTACGCCCTCATACACCTTTATTGTAAGAACATCCCTTATCTACGATGGAGCGTTCGATCAGAAGAAAATATAAAGCTGGTTTTAAATTAAACATTGTTGAAGTGGCGAAAGAAATTGGTAACTGCGCTGCTGCAACAAAAGTCAATGTGTCTGAGAAACTGGTGCGAGATTGGAGGAAGCAAGTAAAAAAAAAAAATGTAGTGTCGTATTTTTGAACAGGCGTATAAGTCGGCGTCTGATTTTGTGATCGAATTTTCTGGTTTCAAGACCCAACTTATATGTGAATATATACGGTACTTATGTTCCATGTTCTTTGTGAGTGAAGCCCCAGGAGGTGGGGCCACAACTCCTGAGCCCAAGGCTATTTAAGTTTGCTGAGAAGGCCCAGGAGTAGGAGACATTTGTTTATTGTGGTTTCCTTTTACTGCTTTTTCTGTTTAGTTTTACTGCTTTTTTTATTTTCTTGCTTCCCATGTTAAGCAAATCCGTTTTGCCCTTTTTTTTCTGCTCTTTTGAGCAATTTGTTACTTTTTCTGATTTTTGTTAATAAATGTTTCATTACAAAAATTCTCTGTTTCCCTTTTTATTCACAAGCTAAGGGTTAATGATTGTTATTCATTTCGTGGAGCTTTTGTGGTCATTTCATGTTGTTTTACCAGCTCCCCATTCTTGGGTTCTGCTCCGTGCTGAAGCCTTTGAGGCCTGGTCGAGTTTACGTGAGCCTCTTCCCGGCAGGTTAGTGAAGGTGGCAACCTACTTCTTGGCTTATTATGCGAGGCTTCAACCTCGTTCTGTGTGGGTGAAGACACCAATTCATGAGATCTTAAGTGAGTTTTATGTTTTGCAGTAGTGAAATTGCAATGTGAAACCAATATTTGCATAAGTTTCACAAAAGTGTATGTGAAATGTAACTTATCTCTTACTCTCATCAATATTCAGTTTCTTTGCCTGTGTACCTACTAGCAGGTCATAACACAAAACCATTACAGTTTCAGTATGGTAGCAGCACATTGCTGCTCTCCAGTGGTGTGACAACAGGAATTTATTAAAACATCTTACATAATTACATTTTATTGTTTTAGTGGGACAGTAGAATAAAGAAATATCCTTTGATGTGTCAGAGCTGTACGTGTTTCAACTAAGGCCACTTCTAATGGATAGGTGGGCGGCTGCTAAACTGTTTCATTTAATGTTAGAAAAAAAAAAACCATTTTCACACCAAGGCTATGCAATGGCTTCCACTAGTATTTGTTTTTATCTTTGGCCATTTAACAATCAAGCAGTCAGTGTTAATTTTATGTCACACTTTTCACAGTTTGTACTTTATAAGGTAGTTTAATAATGAAAGTGAAAGAAACTATTAAGTAGAGTAAAATGTTACTTGATTCTGAGGGTGCAATAAGTAGTTGTATAAATATTAGTAATTCTAATTAGTTATTTTACCACTTACCACTGAAATTTACTTCTGTTCTATTTTGTTCAGTTGCTAGGAACTTTTGTGCAGCCACATTTTTAAAGACCTGAAATGATATACATTTAGAAAATCGATTTGAAATAAAATGAGATCAATCAGAAGTGAAAATTGTTCACTTAACACGGTAACTCATAAGAATAAGCATCCAAGCCCCCCACTTTTTGCTCACTTTATTGTGTTGTAGATTTAATTTTAAATGGGTAAATCTGACATTTTTGCTCATCAGTCTTCGCGCAATAACCCAAAATGACAAAGTAAAGACATTTTTTAAGAAAGGTTTGCAAATTTCTTATAAATCAAAACCTGAAATCTCTCATTTCCATAAGCATTCGGTCCTTTTGCTGTGGTACTCCAAACTGTGGCCAGGTGCATCCTATTTGATTTTAGTTCTCCTTGAGATGTACCTTGATGGGAGTCCACCTGTGTCAAACTGTATTGATTGGACTTCATTTGGAAAGGCGCACACCTGTGTATAGGAGGTCCCACAATTCCCACTGCAAGTCAAAGACAAAAACCAAGCCAAGAGGTTCAAGGAACTCTCTGTAGACCTCCACGATCGAATTTTGGTGAGACACAGATCAAGGCAAGTGTATGAAACCATTTCTAAAGTTTTGAGTGTTCCCAGGAGCACAGAGGCCTCAATAATTATGAAACTCAAGAAGTCTGAAACCACCAGGACTCTTCCTAAAGTTCGCTATTCAGCCAAACTGAATAACTGGCCAAGAAGGACCTTTCTCAGGGAGGTGACCAAAAGGCCAATGGTCCCTCTAACAGAGCTTTCGGAGGTCCTCTGCTGAGATGAGAGAATCTGACAGGACGACGACCATTTTAGCAATTAGGTGTTTATAGTAGAAGGAGTAGACGGAAACCACTCTTGAGCAAAAGAAATATGACAGCCTGCTCAGGATTCTAAGAGCATGAGAAAATAGATCTCTGGTCTCATGAGACAAAAATTAAACTCTTTGGGCAGAACTCCAAGCACTATGTCTGGTGAAGACCATGCAGGGCTCATTGCCTCCATAATATCATCCCTGAAGTGAAGCATAGTGGTGGCAGCGCCATGTGATGTGGACGCATCTGCAGCACAGCACAGATCATTCAGTCGTCTGCTCCCTGTTTTCGTTTCCACCCATTTCACAATCAGCCGGTCATTTATACCTTTAGCTGATGTCATTATGCAGTAGGGTTACATTTAAGTGTTTAAGAAATTAAGATGTGTTTGCACTCTTAATAATTAAATATTGACACTTAACGACGAGCTGAGCCAACTCCAGGGCAAACAACACTGAAAGTAACAACAGCTGTCACACCTGCACTTATGTGCATTAGTTAATAACAAGTAAATTAGGAAAAACAAAATTAAAAAAAAGAATGTATGCTCACTCATCTAACACATATAATGCATTAGCGTAATAAGTTTGTGATTTCTGGACAAGAAACAGAAACTGTGAAATAACCACTTACTTAACTGAGGTAGGAGACCAAATAAAAGAAGACTTTGGTTGTGTCAGAAATGTGTGGCCAGCGACCACTGTACTCCACTGTAGTTCTTAACTTGTCGGCCAGTAGGTACTGTACATGCACGTGGCAAGGATGGTTGGTGTCCAGCTGATTATGTTGAGCCAGTCCGGGCAAAAGTCCAGGTTCAGTTTTTGATTTCAGTCCATTCCTCTCTGCAGGCTGGCATGATGGTGCATTGCTGATCTATTTGTAGCTGGGGTGCTTCCTTTGCCGTGTTATTATGGCTCAGACTGTTTCTAAAAATATTTTATCTTGAGTAAACTCCAACCTTCTGCCATTATTGACAGTATACACTGTTATTCCTGAAACCCTCAGTTTTAAAGGAAACTTAAAAGAGCACAACAGAGATACATATGTTCTCCTAACTTTCTGCCCAGTTAAGTCAAATTTTAATGCCAATCAAAATTATTCTTCTCACACCAGCCATAAGAGTTCATGATGATAATAGTGCAGCACCCTCAATCATTTTGCTTCTAGTTTGGCATCACATGTCCTGAGTGAGAGTTAACATGGTGGCACCGTCATTAACAATTCTGGCTCAAGGTTCATGGTTCTAGAGACTTGGAGGTCTCAGACTGGTGATTTCTTAATGAAAGCTCCTTTCAGGTCCAAGTGAATTTTCTCTTGGCATTCCTATTTTCCTTTTATACCAAATTCATAAGATGTGCATGTTAGAACAGCCAATGACAATCAAGTTACCCAGCATGAGTGAGAGTGGGGGTTGGCATGAGTGTGCCCCATCTCTTATTGTCAGCTTAACTGAAGGTTGAGTGGAAAAGGCTCTGGCTTCTTATAAACCTGAAATCAACAAAGAGGGCTGAGTAAATTAAGGAGTGGATGTTCCGAGTATTATGTTTAGCATGATATACTTTAGTTAAAGAAACACGTAACACCTGTAAAGTTAATTTAAACTATTATCGTTTCATTTATTTAAAGAGCTATGAAGGTGAGTTCTGTAAAACTACATTGAAGTCAAGCCATCACATTGGAGGAGAAAGGCTAGCACATTCAGCGTCAAAGTTACGTTGATCCGGATGAAAGGGCAGAAATGCAGTCTCGGCTGATGGAAGCATGGATTGAACTGCAAGAACAGCAAACTACAGGAGTAGGGATATTGAGCCTTAAAGCAATCCATCCCTTCCTGGCAACTCGTAGGTCATCTCTGATGCAGAAGGATATTAAATTATAATAGTAGGAAAACGGAATGGAACGAGAACAATGCTGGTCAATGTATAAACACTTAACCAGGATGATAAAGAATTTCTTAATGATTTTATTCACCACTCCCAAATTTCTATTGACCAAAGAATTAACTAAAAATTGAATCCTGAATTAGATTGTTCATCTTCTGCCATAGTCTCATTACATGAAACAGCCTTAAAAATGTAACATTTTTTAAAAGAATCAAATTGTAGGGCAAGAGAGGTTTCTCCACTCACTTTCAAGAAAATATTCTTTTTTATATCAATGAATTGCATTATACACAATTCATTACTATTTAATAGTTAATAATTTGCTTGTGTCATAGTCTTGGACATTTATTTTTTGGGGGTTCTGTTTTGTATATTTTTTGCTTTATTCCTTTTGAGGTTTTGTTATGTAAAGAGTAGGGCTGGGCAAGATAACACCGGCAATTATTTTATTGCATGCTAACGCAGTTTTTGTTACTGTTCTTATTATTTTGAAAGCTTCAGTTTTGCTAGCGATCGATAGAGGTCAGTGATCTTCTTGTTACAGTACACTGCTTTTCGATTCACTTTTGCTAGAAGGAAAGTTAGCTTTGTTGATTTCACTTCGATTCCCTGCACGTGCATGAGCAGAGAAGAGCAAACAGCTTCTAAAATGGCATGTGGAGAGATACCAAAGTGAATGGTCAAAGCAAAATAATCCGTGGATGACTTCTTTCATTTTATCACTGAATTGGACTCTAATTTGTTGGACTCCCATTTTGATGCAAGTGATCTGGAGATGTAGATCGAAAATGAAAGTGAGGTACTGGCATCAGCTGATCAATCCCCAGCGGATCGTGGTGCTGAACACGTTCGTGTAGCTGATGCACCAATGGCAACATTTTTCTATAAGAAACTAGGTAAAACGTTAATGCCCTGGCAGTGGCAAATGTTTATGTTGAGATTTACAAGAAATATTTTAACTGCTACTATGTAAAGGGAATACTGCTGTTAAAATTCACCTTATTTGTTTAAAGTGTTACACTACTTTTGAGTTCATTATTGAATTTTGCGCACAACAATGTGATTGTCTGCGATTAATCGCGATTCATTTTAGAAAATTGTGCGATTAATCACAATTAAACATTTTGATCGCTGCCCAGCGCTAGTAAAGAGTCAATTTTCAGACTTGGAATCCTTTTAATGTCTTAAATATTTTATATCTTGGTGTGTTGCCATTTTGTTTTATTAATGGGCACTGCCATTTTTGGTAATAATTGCTTACTGTTGCTAGCATGATTACTACCATGGAAATGGTGTGAAGGTCAGCGTTGCACACTTCTTGGTTGTCCAAGACTTGGGATAAAATTACATAGAGATTTTTTGGTGTTAATAACCACAACAGCTTAGATCTTGCATGTTGTGGATGTTGGTTTCCTTTAATTTTTTTGACTTTAGTAACTTTTGATGTTCATCTCCTTGTCTATTATCTTATCTACTACTCTCTAAGCTTACAGTTATGACACCATTGATATTTCTGAAGATGATTCAGTTGTTCTGAATCTTAGTATATCAAGCTCTACCAGTTCATCAGTTACTGGTAACAGATTAATATGATGTCTTTGTTTTATTTATTTATTTTTTTTGCTTTGATCAGTCCTCACACATTGTTTTCCAAGTGGACATCATGATTATGAAAATATTTTAGCATTATGGTTCTGATTTTTTTTGTGTTATTTTTTGGATTTTCATGACCATTGTGTGGTTATCTGCATGGCAGTGGCCTTAATGGGTACAGGATGCTATGCATCTTGCCAGTTATATGACATTTTGGATCATCATTTCTGATGTAGTTTCCGGAAAAAAAACTTTTTAACTTTTTCAAAATTCTCAGAGTCTTGCTAGTTATTTTAACTTTTTGACTCTGATTAAACTATTGGGTTTGGGTATTTTGGTTTTAGTTTCTTTTCTGGATTTGATGTCAGCCTGTTTCAGGCTAAGTTAACTCTCATCTTCTTATACTTTAGCAGATCTTACTTTCTTTCAGTCCCTTTATTGTTCCTTCTGCCTTATCGTCTGAGGCAGTACACATATAAAGATTTTTATAAATTTAACATTTAAGAAATATTTTTTTTAAACTAACCAACATATCTAGCAAAGAGTCTTCAGAATTCTCTGGTAAACACTTAAAGGAGGCGACGTATAATTTCTTAGGTTTCACAGAAAAAGAAATTGAAAAATGAAAGTATAGAAATGTAGGAATCCATAAATGAAACTGTTGATATGAAACAGGTGAAAATATAAAGAAAAAGAAATATAAGTTTTAGGTTTTATTTTAGTTTCTCACCATTCTTCATTTGAATTCTCTCAGGTGAAATTAAAATTCAGCTCACCAAGCTCTTATTAGAAGAGCTGTGCATATCAGACAGGCAGCTGTTATTTTAATGGCGGATATTAAACACCTGATAGGGTGACCTCTGTCAAGGCAGATGGCAGACAAGAGTCTGGTCAAGCTAGGACACAAACTTCCAAACTGCCAGCCTCAGGTGGCACACATTAAACATTTCCACAAACTCGTAGGGCACATGTTCAAAACTGATTTAGGAGTTGGAAATGTTCAGGTAGGAAGATTGAAAGAATGTGCCTTTAAACCTCATTGAGCAGCATCTGACAGGAACAGTTCTGAGACATCATTTACAACATTAATGACTTCAGTGAGAGATTTGGCGGATCATAAAGGACACTAATCATCACAACACTAGCTGTACTTGAAAAAGTCATTCTTAGCACTATTGACTTGGTATCTGAGTCTCTTGAGTATCTCTAACTCTACGCAACGACTGAAAATAGACTTTTGTGACTCTTCAGGCCACTTTAACACTTCAGGTAACACTACAGCTCTATTTAGAGAGATAACAATGTTTTTTTTTTTCTATTTACAGGTCAGGTCCTGCATATAAGTGTTTTACATGTGTATACTGGAATAAGGGACACATGTTTGTACCACCTAATCCACATAAAGTAAGCTAAAAATTCACACTTTAGTAAAACAAAATACCGATTTATTTTAAACAAAACACACAAGCAAAGGAATGACCAAAGGGAGAAATTGAAGTATTATATAAAAAGATATAAACCATGCCCTATCTGCTCACTGTGCCTGACCACACATTTTCAGCCCCTTGTTTAAGAGGAGGAGTGGCTCACCCACTTGCCTAACAATCAAATTTACGCTGGCACAGGCAGAACGCACTCCAGCTTGGCTTCCATACTCTCCTTCTCTTGTCTCGCTTTGGCCACGTGACATCTCTTGTATGTAGTTATCCTAACTGAGGAATTGTTATCAGAATAGTTAAAACTCTTAACAGTAAATTTCACACAAATATTACGTTTTTCTTTATACAGAGAACCATAGACACATGGAAAAAGCTAGGGTTAGGTTATGTTAGGTTAGGATTGTTGTTGTTTGCTATTTAGGGATTTTCATAACTCGACTTGTTATTTTAGAAGAATTAAGTGGATAGGATTGGCGAGCTTTGTTGGACTGACTGGCCTGTTATCGTCCAGATTGTTCTAATGTTCAGCTCTTTCCTTAAAGCACTGTTTTTGATGAGAAGAAGAGGTTCTCACCTGAAAACATATCAGCGAAACATACAGAACATATTGAATTAGCAAGATCCCTATGATAAAATACGTCTAGAGCAGGGCTTTTAAGGTGCGCCTGCTTATAAATTAAGGACAGACTAGACCACTGAGCTTGCTCACACATTATCATTATTGTCATTCTTTGCCTTTCTTTTCATTATTTTTATGTGCATATAATTTCTCTATATATTATTTTGTAAAATTAAAAATTCTTTGACTTTTTTCATTTCTTTATTATTCCCCTTTTTTTGTTAAATTTAATTATGTAATTACTGTCATTTCTCATTACATAATCAGGTATTCTATTGCATTTCTTCATCCTGTTTATTCATTTTTTTTTTAAATTACTCAATATGTTATTTTTTGTGTTAATGGTAGTGCTATGCGAACACATTGTATTATATCATTACTATGAGTATTTGAATATTTTCAGTTTGTAAATTCTTTACGGTATTAATCTTAATACAGTCAACAGTGACTGTCAAATTTAGCCTTATTTAGTTTTTATTTATACGCTCTGTTACTCCTTTCCATTATTCCAAAATGAATTCTGTTGGCTATTTCTGCCCCTCTTAACATTACTGTTTTTTTTCTGTTTAAAACAATCCTTTTTCTCCTGAATGTATTTCTTGGAGTGCATCTCTGTGTTTATTACAGTCTTTGACTACTGTGTTCTGTCTTTCATCACACTTTTTTTATTGTATGTACTTATGCAGTACCCTGCGTGGAGTTTGCATGTTCTCCCTGTGTCTGCGTGGGTTTCTTCCCACAGTCCAAAGACATGCAGGTTAGGTGCATTGGCGATCCTAAATTGTCCCTAGTGTGTGCTTGGTGTGTGCGTGTGTGTGTGTGTGCATGCCCTGCGGTGGGTTGGCGCCCTGCCCAGGGTTTGTTCCTGCCTTGCGCCCTGTGTTGGCTGGGATTGGCTCCAGCAGACCCCCGTGACCCTGCTTCCTGCTTAGGATATAGCGGGTTGGATAATGAATGACTTAAACAGTACAATATTGTTATTAGTTGATCTTGATCTTGTGGAATTACTAGGGGGCTTTGCCCGCCAATACCACCCTCCCCCCAATCCCCTTGGCCAGAAAAACACGCCTGCCACTTCGCAGCTCTTCTGCTTGCGTTGTGAAGAGGGGGGCTGAACACACCACAAGGAGACACGATCGCTCCTCCGAAACCCCCTCTTAAACGGTGATACAATGGGAAACAAATAAAGTTTTTTTTTTACCTCCTCTTTGCTCGATCAGCTTTTGGTTTGCTGCTGCTGCTGCCATGCCACGTGATCTGCATCTGGCGCAGCGCTTCGAACATTTAAAAGCCTGTACAGTAGCTGTCCTTTTGTTCCCCCCAGATATCCTCTGCTCCTGTTGGGGGTCCCGCTCCCGAGGCGCGCCCCTATGAAGAGGAAGATTTTCTATTCTTTTAATTGACAGACGGAACTGTCCCCTCCGACTACACACGGAGCTCAATTCACTCCTGAAAGAGACTTATGTTTGTTTGAGGTATCCGAATAACATTTCTGTCTCTAAAATCTCCGGTGTAACTGTGCAACTCTCTGACTCAAGCGTGACAGTATATGTGGATTTCAAAATCACCAAACAACAAACATTTTAATTCTCGCAGATACACCTCTTCATTGGGAAGAAACACTACTTTTCCCTGATGGCAACATGAATTAGATGATCTATAAGTCTCCAACTTAAAGTTTAAATCCGAACAATATATTTGATCTCTTTTCGCTGTTTGTTTGTGCTAATGCGATCCTTACTATCATATTTTGGAGATGTTAGAATTTTCGTACTTCCATTATATCTAACCTGCTCTGCATGTGTATAGCGCCAACGTTTTTGAATTCTTTACGACAGTCTACTTTGTCATCTACTCTTTGTCTTGCGGGATGTGAAAATGTCTCTCTGAGAAAGTCAAGTCTCATCTCTCTGAAAAACTTTCGTCTCCTTCCAAGATTTTTTTATATAATAGAGAGATATTTTCACCATAATCAATACATCTTATAAGTCTTTTTCTTTTTCCTTGCCTTTATATTTTTGAAGTTATTTATCCATTTTTGACTGCTTTTCCAGCTTATTCAATATTGTTGTGATTTTACCAAACGTGAACTGGTATATCTTTGTATTTTTTGGCATGACCGGTTGTTTGGTTGCTTCAGATTATATCTCTCTGCCAGCTGAGCTTTTGCTCTAACTGTCTTCCTATCTCCAAATTCATCAGGTTCACTGGCGCTAAACGGCTGTCAAGCTCATTCCTGTGGTTGTTGCTTCCAGCACAATCCTGGCCTAATTCCCAAGTCACAGGCAGTGAAAGCACTGAGACTGTCTGTGATACTGAACTTCTAGGCATCAGTGAACCCTATAAGACAGTTAAAGGGCCAGGAGCTGTTTGTTGTGAACACCTTCAGGGGTACAAAAAATTTAGAAATATAACAAGTGTAAGGGACAGCCGGCGGAAATACAATAGGAGACAGCATGCACGGGGCATTGTCTCCCCCGGACTACTAGATGGCAGCCCCCCTGGGTTGCAGCAGTGCTACAGTTTCCCATAGGGCATCATCGGCTCAGCCCTGTTTGGTTCCATAGGTGCCTCCAGTGGGCGCTACAGTGCCTGGTGAGCTCTACTTTATCAGGCTCTCACCTCACCCAGAAGTGCTTCCAAATTACAGCTTTGGAACACTGGAACTCTTCTGGGTGGGACATAAAATGTGTTGCCTGCTACTGTTCTGTAAGCCAGAGTTGGGAGGAATGAGGACAAAGCTTGAAAGAAGGAGTGCAGGAGGCTGTGACCAGTGGCAGAGAGAGGAAGAAAAGAGAGCGAGAGTTGTGCTGAATTGTGCTATATTGATGTGCTTTGTGACTGGGGTTGTGGTGTGCAAAACGCTTAAAAGTAGAGTTTCCCATGAATAAAATTCTCTTGTGCTTTAATACTTTGGTCCGAGCCTGCTTGTGCTGGGTGTCTGGGGCCACATCAGGAAATCGGATGGAAAATGAAAGAACAGGCAAATTCAACAGAATTTGGCTTGTCATACAAACAGGGCTTCAATCCAGAAGTAAAAACTGTGTTTTGGGTTTATTTTCCCAGACTATCATAAAGTTAGTTTTAAGAAACAATGAAATATTTCAATATCAGAAGCTGTGCCTGGCTATTTTATATGGGCGGGGGGGGGGGGGGGGTTGTTACGGGCAGCACGGTGGCGCAGTGGTAGCGCTGCTGCCTCGCAGTTAGGAGACCTGGGTTCGCTTCCCGGGTCCTCCCTGCGTGGAGTTTGCATGTTCTCCCCATGTCTGCATGGGTTTCCTCCAGGCACTCCGGTTTCCTCCCATAGTCCAAAGACATGCAGGTTAGGTTGATTGGCGATTCTAAATTGGCCCTAGTGTGTGCTTGGTGTGTGGGTGAGTTTGTGTGTGTCCTGCGGTGGGTTGGCACGCTGCCCAGGATTGGTTCCTGCCTTTGCCCTGTGTTGGCTGGGATTGGCTCCAGCAGACCCCTGTGTTCGGATTCAGCGGGTTGGAAAATGGATGGATGGATGGATTTGTTATGATATTTGTTCTTGTTTTTACTTATTGTTTTGTTGTTGCTTAACATTTTCATCAGGTCATTTTGGTTTTCTTATTTTTTTAATGTCGTTTTGTGTTGTCTCTTGTTAATTGTAACATCAAACAGTGACATCATTAAACATGCTGGTATTTTATTGCAAGTTGTGGAAACTCAAAACAGATCTCGGCACATGTAGTTAGTTTCTCTTTCATCCAGGGTTATCAATACCAATTTGGCAAATATTACCAATTTTTTCCATGAGTCCCAAAATTGTATATTTTTATAAAGTTTTTTCAACATCAACATCAGAGTACTCAATTTTGGTATTGTTTGCATTGTATTTTTTTTGGAAACTTGGTAAATGTGATTATCAATATGCTTTGTATTTTTACCGCGTTGTTTTTTTTCTAAGTGAAACAGGCAAATTTCAATTCACACAGAGTTTTACGAAACTTTGTTTTGCAGGCAATTTCATAGTTGTGGAGCACAAAACTCACGAAAAAGCTATTTGAGGATTTTGAAGTTTTTTGAGGTGGAAAAGAAGGAATATTAGTCCCTAAAGCAGCTGCGTAATTCATGTAATCAGTCGCCTATCGGTCAAATCAACTCTTCTTAATGCCGCTTGTTCACATCAGCACAGAGAAGTGCAGTACATGTTTCAATAAAGTGACATGCTGCGTAGTTTCCACACAAGGACACACCAAAATACAGCATCATGCACATTACTCTGTTTTCTCTACAGAAGAAAATCTCCCCGACGAAGAGATTGAGAATAACCACACATGAAGGGCTGTGGACCTTTGAGTTTCTTTTCCGTCACCAATGCATCTTAAAATTACAGAAATCAAGACTGACATCATAATTGGCAATGTGGGCATCATACTACCAGAGCACAACATGGTGGCTCAACAAAATGTCTACATGTGACAGTCCAATGATTTTTGCTTTTTCAGCAGAGATTTTTATTTAAATACTAAAAGAGAGGAAGACACTTGCAGGATTAGTGACTGTAAATACTTCCAGACAGGAACTAAATGACTTTCTCCTTGGCTCAATGGCACAAGTTTTGCTGACCTATTGTTTTGCTTTTTTTTTTAACAAAGTAAAACATAAAGTTCTACAGTGAATTCAAGTTCATGCAAACTGTTTTGCTCATCACATTTTATGGCTCATTTGCTGCTGGAGCTGTAGCTCTGGAAGTCATACTACATGACGTCACCAGTGTGATGGTTTATAAGTCAGTGCCACGCACTTTGCAACTACCAAGATTGTCTTTAGAGATTTATTAGTGTAAAGATTTTATAGTGTTATGACTTTTGTTAGGCTTACTTTGACAGCAATTTTTGCTTAATGGTTTGGTACTAACAATCGTCTTCCCGTTTCAACCTTTGCCTGTCGGTTTGATTGATGTTCATCTCTTGGTCCATCTACTACAGCCCTTGTGGCCTGTCATTCTCTCCATCTTTTAGCAGAACAACCAGATGCTAGCAGTGCTGTTCTTCAGTGATTTAGGGTTACATTTTGGGCGTTGGCGCTTTGTTATTTAGTCGCCTGTTCTCAGTTTAGGTATTTTCATTTCCTGATTGTTTTATTCTCCGCTTTTGGCCTGTGATGAATTTCGATTTTGGCAGCACAATGATGGCACAATATGCTGTGCAACCAGTAATGGCAACCACGCAATTTTTGTTTAAAAACTGTGGTGAATGGCATTCAAAAAAAAAAAAATAATAATAATGACATGGCTAGAATAATAATGTAAGTAATAAACAATAAGAAATAAATGTACAAAAACTCCAAAAATAAATCCAGAGAAGTCCAAGACAAATTTATGGCATAAGTACTAGATCCCTTCCAAAATATGCATCTTTTACATATAAAAGCCATTTGCTTCCACCCCAAGATTTAAGTTAGGTATCCCCCCATCCTTCTCAACCTCGTCTTCACATCAGGACCCAGGGACCACTGACTTTTGAGGTTCTCTTTAATCTATTAGGGCACATTGCATTCTAATGTCTGCTAATCAACACTTTTCAGTTATCAATGTGGCTGCTGAGCCCAGTTTCTCTCCCATCTCTGTCTTGTGCCCCTCGCATACCTTTTTCCTGTGTACCCCTAGTGTCTTTTTCCAGCTGAATACCCAGCTACAGCATGTGTACAGTTTTCACTAAATTTCTTTCACATTTAACTGACCACCTAGCATCACAGTATATATTTAAAGACAAAAGTATTTGAAGCATGGATGAAATAAGTCATTTGTACACACGAGGAATAGGGCAAGACAAAAGATGAAACTGACTTTGGAAGTGATAATGGTACCAGGGATAATGTGTATCAGGAGCAGGAGCAATGGCAAACACCTAGGAATGGGCTGACACTCCAGTGATGAGTGTCTGGTCAAAAACAGACCATTGATGAAAGTGACCGAACGCTTGTGCAGAGTAGCAGGAGGCCTATGTCTGCTCATCCTACCCAAGAATACAACAGGGGTTCTGTATGAGGCACACCAGGATGCCAAAAATGGGGGAAGGTAGTCAGTGAAGTATAAGAAGATGAGGTCTTGTTGACTAAATGACACAAGGTGCAGAACTGGAAGAAGATCATCTAATGTGTGATCAAACCTTTCTTTCAAGATGAGAGGACAAGGGTAAGGCAAACTCCCTCTGAGCTCACAGATTCATGTGTTGTGCCAGTGACAGGAACTTGACCACAGCCGAGGTTCATCTCACCAACTACAAATTTCCAACTGGAGATTTTGTAATGTAAAATGGACCAGGAGATGAAGGTGTTCTTCAAAAGGCTGAAGGTAAATTGGCTTTCTAAGCATCAAGGTTTTATTTTGAAAAACCAAAAGACTAAATCCAAAGGCCTAACCATAAGTATATTCAAATAGGAATTTGCCAAAGGTCTTTACTAAATCCAAAATACTAAGACTAGGAATGAAATGGAAAGGCCAAGCTATGACTAGCCAGGTATGAAACAATGAGCACTCTTGATTAAGATCTTTTCACGATCACATCTGTTATCTCAGCAAAGGATTGAGACGTTCACCAGTACTTACAGTGGAGCTTCTGTGCAGTGCCTACTGAGAGACAATCCCTAGCAACCATGACAGAACGCTAGCAACCTGTGAACTCAATCAATGCTAAGGTGCAAAAAATTGGGTGTTGGTGTGCTTATAATAAAAAAGGTATAAATATTAAATTATTCCTTAAATTTAAAGGAAACTTAAAATCACATACTTTGAAAATAAATCTTAATAAAATTGCATAGCAAGGCCATAACAAAAATTTACAAAACAACAAAAGTTATTGTGAACAATTTTTGCAGCATCATTTTATAGATTCATCAGATTATCTTGATGAATGTCAACAATTCAGTATGATGTCAATACCAGTATGATGGGGTAAGCCTTGAAGGTGTTCCTTAGTAGCCAACACGGTGCTCCACAACATAAATAAGATCATTTTGTATACCACAGGGTATCGAAATATGTAACATATGATCAGATTTGTGGGTTTTTACTGTTTTTAGAGAATGTCTAGGAGGTGGGCTTCAGAATTTAACCATGGCTCTTCACCGGTGGGACGGCTTAGTGAAGTTACTCAAGGCAAAAAAAACATGCAGGGCTTACTGTCATCACCTTCCATTTTTAAAGAATGACTGCCTGACAGTGAATTTCCTAATTAAACGAACGTCATTTTTGTGTCATCTTAACAGCTTACCACAACCAATATGTCTTCTGTAGACAACCTGGCACAAGAGAGTTTCATCCAGCTGCCCACCCTTGAATTGTAAAGGTTTTTTTGAGAAAAAGGACAAGTGGTTGGTCAGTGAATCAGACGGGTCGTTAGAGCTTTAATGGGAGATTGGAGTCGCATGCCATCTAGCCAGTTTCCAGAGTACAACTGATTGAGTAGAACAGGATGTGTCTGTTATAATATGAAGTTTAATGTCACTGTCTCTGTGCACACTGTTATGGATTCATTCATACAGGCAGACCAAGTATGGTACACAGGGGCTCAGCATTTAGAATTGCCAGCCAAGCATAGGACTAGATAGCCAAAGACAACTGGAGGATTGTATAGTCAGCCTAAAAGACAGAATAGTATACTTCTATCCTCTGTCAGCACAAAATCTTTTTTCCTTGTTGGGAGAATGAGAACTGCATGTAGGCATTGTGCTATTACTGTATTTTTTGGAGGTGGAGTTGAGTCATTTCTTGTCCTTGTTTGGAGACCAGAGAAAGAGCCTGCACATGGAGCAACCAGTATATAAGGATGGACCTACTGCCAATACATTTTGAAGCTTTCGGACGGATGATTATGTCATCCGTCCGGAAAATCCTTTCAGCGTGGTGACGAAAGATGGCAGACTGCATAGATCAAGATCCCACTTTGATAGAGTCTGTCATAAGATTCCTATCTGTAACTGCGTAAAATCATCAGTAAAAAAAGCTAAAGTACGGGGGTCCTCGGGTTACAACGTTTCGACATACAACGTTTCGAGTTTACAACGCTCACTCCCATAAAAACTTAAAAAAATTGAGACATGAGAAGGAATAAAGGTAAGGATTTTTTTACACTAATTTTTTCTGTTACTACAGTACAGTGTACAGTACAGTATATTTATGTCCTTTTCCTTTTTCTGAGGCTTAGATTTTGTGTTTTTATGTTCTAGATTATGATTTTGCAAATGTGTTAAGATAGGTAAGTTACTTAAGCTAGAGTGTGTTTCGACTTACACCAAAATTCGGGTTACATCACTGTTGTAGGAACGGAACTGTGTCGTAACCCGAGGACCCCCTGTATATCTTTTTCTCTTGTGATTTTTGTACCGCCGTAATTACTATGGGAGGGATATCGCCTTTTATATCATATTTCTTTATGTCTCGGTTACTTAACATGCCGCAATTTCAAAAGAACACATTTCCGGAGAGCTAGTGCCTCCAAAGGAAACAGAGTCCTAAAGATTTTGTTTGTTATTTAGGCTGGATACACACCTAAAGGTATTGTATGTGTTTTTATTTTTGTGTTGACATGTCTTTATAATGCATGTGACTAGATACAGGTTTGCGCATTTCTATACACAATTCAGTAGATAGAAAAGATAGAAAAATGGAGGCCATACAGGGAGAACTGAAAGATTTACAATGAGAAATCAAAGGCAAAATCAAAACCAGAAATTCAGACTGCCTAGCATCAAGCCCAATACCTCATCCTAAACTAGAAAGCAAAAAACGCAACTAGATATTCTAACAACAATATTCACATGCACAGAAATTGTGCTTAGAGTTTGGATCCGTATTCTCGGACACTCCAATTGACGTGACTTTTGACCCATGACGTCACGTGCCATGCATTGCTGATCGTTCTACCTGAGAAAGCAGTTGTAACCGTTAACAAAATTAAACCAAAATGGAGGTGCAATATAGTTAATATCCATCCATCCATTATCCAACCCGCTGTATCCTAACTACAGGGTCACGGGAGTCTGCTGGAGCCAATCCCAGCCAACATGGGATGCAAGGCAGGAAACAAACCCCGGGCAGGGCGTCGGCCCACCGCAGGGCACGCACACACACACCAAGCACACACTAGGGACAATTTAGAATCGCCAATGCACCTAACCTGCATGTCTTTGGACTGTGGGATATAAACAATATTAACTAAAAAAATAAATAAGAGAATTTGATTCTGAAGAGTCAAAAACCCTATGTAGAAGCCAGAAATGTTCATAATTTACAAAGAAACAAGAAAAATAAATCGAAATGGAAAGCAAATTATAAGAGTGTAATGATCTGCTGTTGTGATGCTCGCATTGCTAATTATGATGGCCATCATAGTGAGTGCAATTGTGAGGATACATCAGAGACAGGCACCATAATGGGGGCATGACATGCATGAGCAGAGAAAGAGCACATACATTTGATCACATACAATCACATACAGTATATTCATTTTCTATGGCTGGTTTATGAAAGCCCACTACTCTGTTTGCTTGTTGAGGAGATGGAGAGGTATGAGGGGAGGGGGGCACTCTAACTTTTGTGGCGGATGGCTGGGGCTCTTGCCCAGTCGGGATGCCTGGAAGATGGAAGGACTAGGACAGAGGCAATATCTCCCTGGGACTCGAGAGGGCAGCCCCCCAATTTCCATCAGCTTGCCTTTAATTTCATTTTGCTGTAACAATCTCTGGATAGGCAGCCTCTTGATCGGCATACAACATCTAAAATCCTTCCGTTATGTGCATTATGCCAAATGCTGTTATTTATCCATGGCAAACCTTGACATCACTTTAGATGTCACTAATATTTGAGAGAGCGCCAGGCTCCTAAGCTCATATTTGCTCGAGCCACACACACACACACATCCCCCTGCATGCTGAGGATTTGAAGCAGGAGCATATTTAAAGCGACGTTACTATAGTTACCTGAAACTAGGACTAGGACGATTGCATTTCTTAAGCTGTAAAAATGTCAAAAATCAGAAAATTATTTAAAAGGCTGCCCAGCATCATGGCAGAGGTTAAAATGGTCCCCAAGTTACACCACCTACCTAGTGGTGTGTTGTACTGGCGCATGTAACAGGCCGCGCTGACCACTTGGTCTTCTGCCCCTCGTGAGACACCTCATACTGACAGCTGCTGATGCATCATGGGATGGACTTTTCAGAAAGTAAAATGGCCAGCATAGGACAACAGAGGAATTTAGGTGCAGATTTCTCTAAGTGTTCTGTGCAGAAGAAGGATAAAGCTGTACAAGAGAACATCCGGAATTAGTTCTTCCAAAAAAAAAAGAGAAAGGCAAAGTCAGGCAGAATGTCCAAAACCACAAACAAGAGCAGAAGTGCCAGTCAAATAACAAAGCAGGGGGCCAGGGGGTCTAATGGTCAGAAACAAGTGAAGTCAAAATAATAAGAATGGTGAGCGTGCAAGTTGACCCAATGACAGGGTCTCAAGATGGCTCCAATTAGAAGAAACGTGTGGACAGAGACACACGCATGATGTGGATGGTGAGCAGCCAATGTGACTGTGACTGCCATGGAAGACAGACGGGCATCCCAGCTGGACAACAGCATGGCCTCTTGCCAAGATGGAAGGTGCCAGGGGATGGACGAACAGAAGCCGGAGGTCAGGAGCATTTGTATCCCTCATACCTTAGGTGGCAGTGGTCAGCTGGAGGTGTCTCAGCTTGGACACCTACAGGGGTTCATGGGAAATGGAGTCCAGAAGTGCAGTCCTATTGGGGTCCCTAGGTGTCATAAGTTGGGTGCTGTAGGGGGAGGACTGCCCTGGTTCTCAAATCACCCAGAAGTGCTGTCCACAATTCATGCCTGGTCACTGGAAGCCTTTCCAGGTCCTGAATAAAAGCAACCCGCCACCTTACCATGAGAAGTCGAAGTCGGTGGGCAACATTCAACTGGCAGCAGAAGGAGAGGAAAGAGTTTCATTGATTTTGTATTGTAATTGGCTGTGTTTTGTTATATAAGGTGCTTGGTCAATTAAAAATCCATTATTTAAACCTGTGACTGTGCTGGGCATTATTGGGTCAGAGTGTGGGCACAGGCATCTCCATTCAGTGCTTCATATGTAAGAATGAGGAGTTCAGATTGACCGCAGGGCCGGCATATGGGGTGAGGTGACAATGTGTTCATCTCAGTTGGTGTTATGTCTTGGTAGAGTAATATTATACTCTACTTTCCCCTTTTGTATTATTAATATGTAGCCTTTGTCAGAATGCCTCCAATCTCACAGACTTACCACTGTTTATAAGGTATTATAGTATGTAACTTCTCTCCACCTTCCCTTCTACATGTATAACCTCAGGCAATTAGATGTAGTAAAAGACAAGCAGGAGTTAAGATACAATTTAAACAATGTATTATTGATAATATTTATAAATAATAACAATATGCAAAGTACATTTGAATATTAGCAACCATACAACCTGCTAAATGGTGATGTGTCGTTTCAGGTGGCACACAGACTTGATAGTTACTTAAAATGTCTCTAGTTAAGGCATCATTTGTGGTCAGTTTTCTTCAGAATAGGCCGCATGCCTGTCTCAATATGGTTGCCGAGCTGTGCTCTTCATTATGTTCATGGCGTGAGATGGTCATTCATCAGTTTGGTAAGAGAGAGAGAGAGCTGGGTAAAGCAAGCAAATGTATAGGTTTTCTGTCCAACCCCTAGAGCCAATAGGGCCTCATAGTACTTAAAAGCTTTTGATACAAGCCAATTCCAAACAGCCACACTTCAGACCAATGGGGGAATAGAACACCTTCAAATCTGCCCTCCAAAACATATGTTAAGGTAAAGCTTGGAAGTTAGGCTGTCTGGCTTTCCTGTGGGGGTTGACTGAGAGACTCCAGCAGAGAAATATTAGCCAAACTTGTTTGAGGAACTTCCTCCAACCCTGTCATAAAATTCACTATCCTGACTTAGTCCTAAGAGGTAACCATGAATGCTTCTCACTAATGAAATTCTAATATTACATTGCTTTCCCTATGTTACAAATAAAGACATACAAAATATTTATCAACTTGTATGCAAAATTTCACATCACAACAGAGGGGCATTTTCATACTTTTTTAAATTATAGAATACTAACACAAATTTTTAAGTTAAGTATGAACCCATTTGCCATTTTTGCAGTTTAGCCAATACTCAATAGCCTATAGTGACTAAATAGAAGCACTTTTCAGAAAGGTTTGCAAATTTATTAAGCATTAAAAAGTGAAATCTTTCATTCTTGTAAGTATTCCGACCCTTAATTCAGAACTTTGCAGAGGTCCCTCAGCTTTGAGTCTCCTTTTGGAAGTCTCAGCCAGCTTTGCACACCTGGATTTGGGCAGTTCATCCCATTCTTCCTGGCAGGTCCTTTCAAGCTCCGTTGGAGTGGATGAGAAGCGTCTCTAAGCTGCCACCTGCAGGTCTCCCTACAGGTATTCTTTGGCTGGGCCACTCAAGGACAATCAGAGACATGTTGCAGAGCAACTCCAGTATGTCTTGGCTGTCTGCTTAAGGTCGTCGTCGTGCTGAAAGATGGGTGATTGCCCCAGTCTGAGGTCACTTGCACTCTGGAGCAGGTTTTCTTTCAGGACCTCCCTGTGTTTAGAAGCACTGATCCTCCCCTCAGTTCTGAGCAGTCTTCCTGTCCTTTCTGCTTTGAAGCCCCCATAGCATGATGATGGCGCCACCATACATCACTGAAGAAATGTTATTAGGCAGGTGATGAGCTGTGCCTGGTCTTCATCAAACAAAGAGATTGGAGTTTAGCCCAAAGAGTTCAGTTTTTGTCTCATCAGACACAGTCCTTTAAATGCTTTTTACTCGAGAGTGGCATCCACCTAGCCCCCTCTACCTTCAACGCCACATTGATGGAGGCTGAAGATATGGTCATCCTTCTGGCAGGTTGTCTCATGTTAGCAGAAGACTTCTGAAACTCTGTTAGACTGACCCTTGGCATCTTGGCCACATCCCTGACAAAGACCCTTCTTGCCCAGTTAGTCATTTTGGCTGGACAGCAAATTCTAGGAAGAGTTCTGGTGGTTTTAAAGTTCTTTCATTTCACAAGCATTGAGGCCACTGTGTTCTTGGGAACTCTTAAAGCTTCATAAATGGTTTTATACCCTTACACTGATCCAAGGATCACCATAATTTCTATCCTGGAGGTCTTTAGAGAGTTTCTTGTACTTCATGGCTTGGTTTGCACCCTGTTATTGTTGTTATTATTTGTGGGACATCCTAGTCACAGGTGTGGGCCTCTCTAAACAACAGCCAGTCAATTCAGTTTGTCACAGCCAAGTTGAATTCAAGCAAACGGGGTGTACCAGAGCACAATTTGGAGGACCACAGGGTTTGGATTTTTAACAGATTTACAAACCCCTCTGTAAACAGATTTTCACTTTGTTATTATGGGTTAATGAATGAAGATCGATAGGTAAAATGGCAAATCTATCCGTTTAAAATTAAACCTACAACACAAAAAGTGGGCAGGAAGTGAAAGGATCTGAGTACTTTCTAAATCCTTGGTATTGTGAGTGTCATTTTGTGAAATGTTCTTAATTTTTGGAGTGCAGGCGCTTTTTAGCTTGCAAAACAATCTGATACTGCCGGGGTATTTGGAGAAGCGTGTTGAATGACCAATTTAATTACACCACTGCAAAACTAAAGAAAAAGGAATATGGCAGTCAAACAAATGAAGATGAAGACTTCATACTTACTTGTTTTATTGATTTAAAGCTGATCAGTCATCAGTCAGTCAATCATTTTCCAACCCACTATATCCTAACATAGGGTCACGGGTTCTGCTGGAGCCAATCTCAGCCAACACAGGGTGCAAGGCAGGAACAAACCCAGGCAGGGCGCCAGCCCACCGCAGGGCTAAAGCTAATAATTTTTATTAAAAAAATACAGAGTAGGTGGTGTGAAGGATGGCCGGCCATTTATCCCGGCCAATACCCCCAAGCCGCCAGGTGGAGCCCTCCTTGCAGCGTGGAGGTCCCCAGAAGACCAGCAGGGCATCATGGACATTGGAGTTTTTATGCAAAGCCCTGCTGGATGCCGTGGGGGCCACAGGAGGGAGCTCCAGGGAGGACCGAGGGCTTCTTCGTGCCCTGTGACCCGGAGGTTCGTCACAGGAAGAGCGACGGACTTCCGGGTTGAAGAAAAGGACTATTTACCCTGACCCGGAAGGAATAAGGACTTGTGGACTGTTGGGCAGAAACACTTCCGGGTCAGGAGATATAAAAGGACTGTGGGAGCTCCCAGACGGCGAGCTGAGCTGGGTGGAAGGGTGGCAACGCGTCTGGGAGCTGGAGGATTGTATTATTGTGGTTTATTGTAATTTAATGAGTATTGTGGTGGAGAGTGTGCTTTGTGCACTGTGGCGACAAAATAAAGTCAACTTGAGGACTTTTACCTGGTGTCTGGAGTCGTGGACAGGGGTTCAAGGGAGCGAGAGCGCCCCCTATCGTTCACAGTGGTTACTAGGGATGTATGCTGTCCACTACAATAGAATTATTCTCGTTCTCAGTTGAAACGGACAACATACCGTAGTGTGTGAACAAAGACAGAGAGACTGAGGAGGCAGCAAATTATGAAGCCTCACCTCAGATGTGGAGCGAGCGCTAACCAAATTCATCCTCCTCCCTGAATCCACTACATTAGCATTTCTTATTACTGCTTTAATTTGAACAATAAAGAAGCACACGTCACAAACTTAACTAGAACTTTTTCATTTGCTTCAGTGTAAATGGAGGCCCAATTAGTAATAATAATAATAATAATAATGACAGTGATAATAATAGTCCATGGTATCAATGTGCTGTTACTCTTTGTTACTTGATATAGTCAACAGTATTGCTTGTGACATGGGATACAACAACTGCAAAAACACTTCAAGTGCTACCACTACTACTACTACTACTAATAATAATAATACTAACAACAATGATAAATACTAATACAACATTACTACTGCTGCTACTACTACTACTAATACTAAATATTAATTCTACTGATAGTAATAAATGAAAGTTCTACTATTACTAATAATAGAAAAAAGTAATGCTTCTGTAGCTACTACTACTACTACTAATAATAATAATAATCACTAATGCTACTACTACTACTAATAATAATAAAAACTAATGCTTCTACTACTATTACTACTACTAAT
>JANRMT010062835.1:53739178-53817425 GCA_026402145.1 Polypterus bichir lapradei | reverse complement strand
ACAGTAAAATCAAGGCCCGACTTATCCGCGGGCGAACTTAAACGCGAGTATATATGGTAACTTAAAAGCGTGGAATTTTGTTGCAGCATCGCAGTTAACAATTTCTTTTGTCACTTCAACGACATTTAATTTAAAACCAGCTTTATATTTTCTTACGATCGAATGCTCCATTGGAGATAAGGGATGCTTGTACAATAAAGGTGTATGAAGGTGTGAGATACAAAAAAACACAAATCAGTGCAAACGTCGCATCGGAATAGTTCGAGTATTACTGTGTGGTCACGTAGGCACAATACATAGTAAGAAAAAGTCAGTGTGCTCTGTGGTTACTCTCTCAGGTGGGCATTAGTATATCATAATCTCTTGGACCAATAGCATGAGTTTTCTGCATTTGACTTATACGACCAACATTATAAAATACCGGAAATTATACAGTAAAATCAAGTCCCAACTTATCTGTGGGCGAACTTAAACGCGAGTATATACGGTAACTTAAAAGCATCAAGTTTTGTTGCAGTAGCGCAGTTACCAATTTCTTTCGTCACTTCAACGACTTTTAATTTAAAACCAGCTTCATATTTTCTTCTGATCGAACTCTCCATTGGAGATAAGGGATGCTCTTATGATGAAGGTATATGAGGGTGTGAGATACAAAAAGACAAATCAGTGCAAACGTCGCATCGGAATAGTTCGGGTATTACTGTGTGGTCACGTACGCACAATACATAGGAAAAAAAAGTCAGTGTGCTCCATGGTTACTCTCTCAGGTGGGTGTTAGCATATCATTTTCTTTATAAGAATCCTTCTTTCCTCCTCCAAGAGTGTAGCCCATTGCCTCCGTTTAGTGAGTCAGAGTCGGGAGGCATATCAGCTGACAAATAACTGAAAAATTCCTTATGTGCAAATACGCAAAACTTGCCTTTTAAAAAAAGGGGAACTAAAATAGAGCCTGTAGATCATATTTATCACTTTTGTGGTTAAACGTTTGTCACAGCAACACAGATTGTATTAACGGCTCGGTGATGAGACTGATCGGTAACACTTTAGTTCAGGTACTGCAAAACGGCATCTCTTACTCATTTACTATTATGGAACAAGACCGTAACAAACGCTTCTCGGGGTCTTTGTAACACTTAGAAAATATCAGTAAAGTTTTTATTAATGTCCTTAATGTGACCTACTAACAAAACTTGACTTCAGAGAGGTCTGAGATGGCTTAACTGAGACACATATTTCTCTATTTAGTAGAAGAGGTGAGAATCCTTCAAGTCATTTTATCATCATGTCAACAGGCCACACTGCACAGAGATGAATAACTGATCTACTGATGCCTTATAACTATAATTAAGACAAAAAGAAGCCTTTGTTAAGGTCTTGTTACGTTAGAGTAAGGGAGTGATAATAGCATTTTTGCAGTACCTGAAGTGTTACCGAATGATTGTACACACGAGTCGTCACTTGACTGGTTTGGCTGCATCTCCCTACTTGATCAAAGGCGACATTGCTTTGTAGTTAAAATGAAATGTTGCGTACAGATAGGTCAGAGTTATCAATAATATACACAAGTTTTCCTGTCAAGTTTTCTTTAATGCATGGAAAGTTGATATGCACATTTCAAGCCTTTTATTCAGTGTTTTATAAATTGAACCCCAGGTGAGAACTATGGCCCTTCCAGGATGTGTAAGTTTAATTGAGCCACTCTCTTAGTTGGAGGTACTGGGGGGCATTTTAACTACGTGTCCAAACCACCATAACTGGATGCATTTGATCAGAAGGAGCAGCAGTTCTACTTGAATGTCCTTATCATGCTAAACAATACATTGAGTCAAGAAGAAGCTTGGAGGAGTTCGCACAGCCTCACGATGAGCCTCAATACATGCCTTTGCTCTCCTGCCCCTAACAACAGACACTCACTGAGCAAATTATTAGGCACACCTGCTTATCCGTGCAATTATCTGATCAACCAATCATGTGGCAGCAGCGCAATTCATCGAATCAAGCAGACACCGGTCAGGGTGCAAAGCATCAGAGAATGCACAGCATGTCGAACCTCGAGGTGGATGGGCTACAACAGCAGAAGACCACATTGGGCTTTACTCCTGTCAGCTATGAACAGAAAGCTGAGACTGCAGGGGGCACAGGATCACCAAAACTGGACAGATGAAGACTGGAAAACATAGCCTGGTCTGATGAATCTCGAGTTGTACCCGACAGGCCTTGCATCAACAGACTAGGCTGGCAATGATTTAGTGTAATGGTGTAAGGAATATTTTCTTGGGCCTATTAATGCCAGTCAGTCATCACTTAAATGCCGTGGCTTACCTGAGTATTGTGAGTTCCTCAATGGCCATAATCTCTTAATGAATACTTCCAGTATGAGGATGCAGCGTGTCACAAAGCCAATGCTGGCCTTCCCTGTCCCCAGATATGAATCCACCAGAGCACCTTTGTTATGTGGCGGAGCCGGGAGATCCACAACATGAATGTGCAGCAGGAATTGTGTAATGTAATCATGCTGACATGGACCAGAATCTCTAAGGAACCATGACACGCAGAGCATCGAGGCTTATTTGAGAACAAAAGCAGACCCCAGTCAGTATTAGTGTGGGGTTTCTAATAATTTGATGATGACTGTAGGCCACCATCAAAGTATCCATCCATCCATTGTCCAACCCGCTATATCCTAACTACAGGCTCACGGGTGTCTGCTGGAGCCAATCCCAGCCAACACAGGGCGCAAGGCAGAAAACAAACCCTGGGCAGGGCGCCAGCTCACCACAGGGCACACACACACACCAAGCACAATTTAGGATCGCCAATGCACCTAACCTGCATGTCTTTGGACTGTGGGAGGAAACCCACGCAGACACAGGGAGAACATGCAAACTCCACGCTGGGAGCAAACCCCAGTCTCCTTACTGAGAGGCAGCAGCGCTACCACTGTGCCAACGTGCCGTCCCCATCAAAGTATAAACATGACAATCAGTCTTCATGTGAGGCTCAATAAGTAAGAGATATTTGTACTGCTTTCTACTACTCTAGAGTCTAAAGGAGCCATGCAGCTTGTTTTTGGACTGCAGGTAGAATCAACGTAACCGCTGGTGCCCTGGCAGATTATCTAATGGGGTCCAAGAGAAGTGGACTGCTAACCCGATACTGCACACACTGAGGGTCTGTATTATTAATATCCATTACATGTCAAAAACTAAATGTAAACGTAGAAATCTAAAGCAGCTCAGCCCAAGCTTTAACCCAGAACAATGAAAAGAAAAGTGCTAATTTATTCTTGACATTTTAAATATTGTTGCCAGAAGATTATTGATTTTAGTAAGCTGCCCATAACTGTGTCACATCGGTTTATTCATGCGGTGCCTGCGGAGAACACTTTAAGTCAAATGGTGAATATGAATGTTCAGACTCTTTCAAACGAGTGTAATATTACAAATGAAAACATGGCTGCTGTATTCTGATTCTTTCAATTCACTCCGGTTTGTAAATGCCTTCCAATTTCACTGCTGTTCCTTCCCTAAAATATATTAACTGTGTGATGATTTATCCTCCTATCACCCAACACTTTTAAATGCTAAATTTGTCACTGCTTGTCATCACACATTATTTAGTTCATGTTCAACATTTCCATCAGCTCCTTAGCCAGTTTCTTATTTCTTCCTTGTGTGCTCTGAGCTTATCCTTAAAAGATAAACACTTGTAATAGGCAGCTGAGCAATTCTGTCTTATTAAACTTGTGTTGACATCTTTGGATAAATAAAAACAAGTGCAGCCATAACCCATGCACTTCAGAACAGGTCATCCACCTGAAGCTAAGCATGTTTGAGACTGGCAAGTACTTGAATGGAAGACCATCCAGGAAAGCCTTGGGATGCTGCTGGAAAAGGTGATGGTGAGACATGCAGGGGGTCTCTCAGTGCAGTGTTGTAAAAATGGTGCCATCCTTTGGATTAGAAGTACAGTCAAAGTCCTGACTCTCTGTGGATCCCTGGGCATCCCAGGGTGTATCCCAATGTCCAGGTCAAATTGCCCACCACGGCCTGGTCATTCTGGCCCCCTAATCATCCCCTGTCACTAACTGGCTAACTATCTCTCATCCTTTCACTACCTAATGGCTAATGTGCGGTGAGCGTACAGGTGCAAAAATGGCTGCTGTCAGGTCATCCAGGTGGAGGCTACACTTTGGTGGTGGGTGAAGTGGCTCCTCATGTAAAGTGCTTTGACTAGTGAGAAAAGAACTGTGTAAATGTAAAGCATTAATTATTATTATTATTATTATTATTCTTATTCTTATTATTACAGCACCCAGTCTGACTGCTGTCCATGGTGCTGAAATGCATGGTGCTGCTCTTACTACTGTGCATTAGTGAGGCACTGGCACAGGGGTTCAGCTCCAAGCTGTTGCAGTCCATATGAGTTCTGCATGGGTTTGAATGATTTCTGCAGGATCTGCTGCTTTCTTCTACGTCCTACATGTGTCCATCTTGGGTGGCAAAGTGACTTGAAATTGACTGAGTGCATGTGCGTACTGCACCTTTAAAAAGTATTCACTCCTAGATGGTTTTCACATTTTATTGTTATACAATTTTGAACAACAGTGAATTTTTCTATGACACTGAACCACAGAAAAAGACCCTTTAATGTCAAAGTGAAAGCAGATCTCTGCAAAATGTTCCACGTTAATTACAAATATACAACATAATATTAATTATTAATATTAATTAATAATATTAAAAATAGTTTCCACAAGTATTCACCTTCTTTAATATGACACTCAAACAGTAAATCATCACTGGTATAGCCAATTGGTTTTAGACGTCTCAGAAACAGTTAAATAATAATAATAATATTCATAATAATCTACTCTCTATATATAAAATCCTAAGCCTGAAACGACTTTGTGTAACAATTTTATGTGACGTTTTTATGTCATGCTTTAACTCAGACTTATTTTAAAACCTACATATATATGTTTGGTATCATTCTTTTCAGAATTTATCGAACTTTAATGTGATGTTAGATTTTCAGATTCTTATTCCGTTTTTAAATTATAAATTAAAATATCAAGAAGGTTGTGGTTTTTGTCAGTTAAAACAAATGGCTTTTTTATTTAGTCTCTTATAAATACTCATCGAGGACAGTGGACCTCAGTTTAACAGGAATACTCAAATCGGTAAGAGAGTAAAATATTTTATTTTCATTTCATGATTTTTACTCAGTTAAATAATTTTTATTTGACATATTTATTGAATTTTGTGATTTTGACTCTAATAAATAATAATTTTTCTTTTATACATTAACAGATTTTACAAATATTCTGGCTGCAACTGGGGGTTAGGTACCGAAAGTGCTGGGGGGGCTTGACCCCCCTAGTAATAATAATAATAATATAATATTTCATTTCTAACATACCCTGAAATACCTCAAGACATGTTATGATATGCGTAATTTGTAATATAGTTACGCTTTCAAATATTTATTTCAGGTCAAAGGCCAAATACAAATCCGTCAGTTTCTAAAGAGCACAGTAACTCACAGATACATGACAATGACAATAAAGGACAATACAATTCAGTGATAGAAGAGTCACTTCCCAGTTTCCACTTAACTCTACAAACATTCAACAAACAAGAGGCATAGAGCAGCCCTATTAAGACACTCATGAAACGTATATAAAGTGTGTAAAGTTCAGTCCGCCGTAGCCTTCAAAATAGATCAGGCAGTTCCTAGCAGTTCCTGTAAGACTGTTAATTGTTGTTACAGTGTCTGTGAATTATCACAAATGGTCCTTTGAATGAGTAAAAGAGAAAAAAAAAAGAAGTTACTGGATAAGGTTTCTGCAGGGAAGAGAAAAGTGGGGGATCTAATTTTTTTCTTCTTTAGAGTCTTGTGCTCTGGCTGTTTTTGGAAGGAGTGTAAATAAAACAACGCTAGTGTTTCCTTATATCAGACTCTGTACAATTCTTCCTATCCTCGAGTTCAGTTGCCTCAGGCACACTTACATTCCTTTCACAAGATTAGACCACGCGCTTCCACTCCCATCCTCAAGGTCCACATTGGTATGTAGTCCTCTGAAACTGGGATCCTTTACGTTCTGGCTTTCCTTCATCCCCTCACTGGCTTTCACCAGTTCCATCCATCCATTATCAAACCCGCTGAATCCGAACACAGGGTCACAGGTGTCTGCTGGAGCCAATCCCAGCCAACACAGGGCACAAGGCAGGAACCAATCCCAGGCAGGGTGCCAACCCACCACAGGAAACACACAAACACACCCACGCACCAAGCACACACTAGGGCCAATTTAGAATCGCCAATCCACCTAACCTGCATGTCTTTGGGCTGTGGGAGGAAACCGGAGCGCCCAGAGGAAACCCACGCAGTCACGGGGAGAACATGCAAACCCCACGCAGGGAGGACCCGGGAAGCGAACCCGGGTCTCCTAACTGCGAGGCAGCAGCGCTACCACTGTGCCACCGTGCCGCCGCTTTCACCAGTTGCCCTACACATTTGGATTTCCCTCTTCCTGGTTAGTTCCCATACTTCCTTTAAATGCGGCCAATAAGGAATAACTTCCTGTCTATACAGGAACTCCTTTTCACTCCTCCGTGTTGAGAGGCAGAACCGTTTAAAGAGACAATCCCAACATTATACAGAACATTATTAATTTCATGTTGCACTTTATCTCAAACCAAAGGTCATTTTACAAAAATGAATTAATTCATAGATACACAGAAAGGTCTCAAGCTCTCTATTATAAAAAAAAATCTTGGAAGGCTGGAAGGAGACGAGACAGGATTTTTGTGCCAAGAGATTTAACCACGCCCGGGGCCGGAAATAAAAGTCAAAGAGTAGATGACAAAGTAGAATGTCGTAAAGAATTCAAAAATGCTGGCGTGATACACATGCAGAGCAGGTTAGAGATAATGGAAGTACGAAAATTCGAAACTCTCAAAAAAAGGATAGTAAAGATCGCATTAGCGCAAACAAAATGAAATTATTACTCTGTGAAATAATGGAATAGCGAGAAGAGAGTGAATATATTGTTCTGATTTAAACTTTAAGTCGGAGACTTGTAGATCGTCTAAATTATGTTGCCATCAGGGAAAAAAAAGTAGTGTTTCTTCCCAATGAAGAGGCGTATTCACGAGAATTAAAAGATCTGTTGTTTGGTGAAAGTCCTGTGAGAAAAGCGTTTATACAAAGAGATTTGGAAAAGTTCTGCCCACATGGCCACTCACACAGTTCAATCATTTCTCTTTTGTGTGAATGCTATTGTCAGACACTTTTCTTGTAGAGAGGAAGAAACGATATTCACTCATGGGCAGTTATACATTGCATTGGCGTGATGTAATTCCAAACACGGAATCAAAATTCAATGCAGTATTAATGAAAAAGTAAAAGCAAAAATAGCTTTAATATATGAACATAGGTGATATGACAAAAGTATGCGGCACAAGATGCAGATCATGCCACACGGCAGCAGCAGCAAACCATCAGCTGATCGAAAAAAGAGGAGGTAAAAAAAAAATATATTTGTTTTCCATTGTATCACCATTTAAAAAGGGGGTTTTGGAGGAGCACCTGGTCTTCATGGGGTGCATCCAGCACCCCTCTTCACAACACGAGCGCAGGGAGCAGGGGGCAAAGCCCCCTAGTAATTCAAACGACATAATACAAACACAGACTACAATTAGCTTCCACGTACCATCAGAATTTTTCAAGGATAAACAAACAATTTAAACTGTTAGGTCTTAATAAAGGAGAGGCAATTATGGGTGATTAGATATCTTCTAAGATTGGACTGTGCATTTGCAGAGAGATGGAGGAAGCGTGTTCCCCCAGTTTGGGCGCTGCCACACTGAATGAATGCACTTGAAAAGTAGGCACCGATGTGTGCAAAGCAGAGAGAACACACTGGTGCCAGAAGACCTGAGGGAGCGAGCTGGAGTGTAATGATGAAGAACAACAGAAAGATATGAAAGGTTACGTCCATGAGGTGCTTTGAATGTAAGTGTGAAGAGTTTAAATTGAACACAAATTAGTACAGGAGGCCAATGTAACTGGGAAAGTGCAGGAGTGGCGTGTGTGGATATCTCAGATAGGGGAAGTAGCCCGGCTGCTGAGGTTTGAATATTCAGGAAGACCCTGATTATCCGCACCCCAAATTAATGAGGTTCTCAATAACCCTGTGAATGTAATACACTACTTTTCTTATAATTCATGAAAGCTTTGCCATAATACAATGCCGAGTGTGTAAATCCTGTATCTCAGCTGTACTGAGAGAGCTGTCAAAAAGCTGGTGACTATGGGAATTTGGGCGTGGCTCACTCACTGTCTGCCCAAACTGTACTCCCTGGCTGTTGTCAGTATGTCACTGGTGGTGACCGTGTACACATGCTCCTCTGCTTCGTTCACTTGGGATTTTTGTGTTTATACATTTCAAGGCACTTTGGTGAACTACTGGTGGGAGCTGCAAAGCCATGTCCTCTGGTTCAGAGGAGCACACTTGTGGCATGGGCTAAATGGGGACCTCCTCCATCTCCCCCCCTCTGTGTCAGCTCCCACTTTTTCTGCACAGCATTTTCACTGCACTCCGCCTCTCAACAGTGCAAATCTCGCCCGTATCACCAAATTAAGTTGCTGTGGTCTCACACAAGGCATCTCAGTTTGAACAATTGCACTGTGGTGAACCGTGAAACTACATTCTCTGGCTCAGAGGTTAGCACTTTGCAGCGTAAGCTATATGGAGCCCGTCTCTGAGCACTGTGAGCGGTGCACTTCTCTGGTGATGTCAGCTGGTGTCTCTCTGTGTCAGCCCCACCTTCTCTGTGCAGTGTTGCCATCACAGAGGCCATCTGTTTTATCCAGCTAGCTGAGATAGCATCAGTCCACACTACCTTGGATAATCAGGGTTCGGATGGAATGGCAGTTTCTTGAGAGATTTGACTTGTACATCATGTGTTACCATAACTGAGACATGAGGTAAATGGAGATCACCTGCCTGCACTCAAGAGGATTCAGTTGATTGTGGTATAAATTCATCTTATCTGGGAGGTCCCACATGAGGCAAAAAACCCAAAAAAAAAACGCTCCAAGCAACTTGGTGAAAAGGCGACTGAAAGGCACAAGTCAGGGGATTGAGACAAGAAAATATCCAAGTCATTGAATATACTTCAGAGTCACTGGTGTAGCTAGGGTTGGGTGGAGGGGGCGGTCCGCCCTGGGGGGCACATTTCTGGGGGCAGCATTACTGGCCAAAAGGCTCAGTACAATTCGTGTGTAAACAGCAGGGTTCGGAAAAATATCATTCATGAATGAAAAATGTAAACTTCTCTGATTTTTATCCACAAATGATTCAAAAATAATTTTCAGACTGTCCTTCTGTGACAGCATCAGACACAGCAGTTGAAATTTATGAGGCAATAACAAAAATAAACAAACATTACACCAATAATAATTTCTAGGAAGATAAACAACTAATTTACAATTTGTAATTTTGTTTCGTTATCAATCCGAATGCGTTCTTGCTCTGCGCAGAAAACATCCCCACTTATCACTTGTACACTACACTGGTTCTGATTTTCGCAGTGTAATTATATTAAACTAATTATTACAACACAGTTTATCAGTGCGTCTATATGATATTCTTGTCTAGTTGATGCTCATAAATTATATGTAAAAATTATTGCTGTTTCTCTTTATATGAATAAATCTTTGCAAAATGTATCTTCATTTTTCACTATACGTCATTTTAATTTTCGATTTAATTAGGTTAACATATTCAGATATGTTGGAGGGTGGCAAATTGAAGCACCACCCCGTCCTGAGTGGCACAAATTCGAGCTACGTCACTGTTCGGAGTCCACTTCAATCAATCATTATGACCTGGAAAGAGTATGGCAGAGCTGTAAATCTGCCCAGAGCAAATCATCCACAAAAACTGAGTGTTCCACCAGTCACAGCTTTATGGGAGAGTGGCAAAGACAAAGCCGCCGTTTAAATAAAAAAAAAAAAAAACAGAATTTTTCAGAAGGCACATGGAAGGCCCTGAAGTCATCCAGAAGACGCCTCTGTAGTCGACTGAGAACAAAATTGAGTTTTTTTGGCCATTGGTTTAAGGGCCATGCCTACTGCTGCACATCATCAAAAAACACACCATCCCCACTGTAAAAAAAAAAAACAACAAAAAAAAAAAACATAACATTGTTTTGGTAACATCACGCTGTGGGGAA
Organism: Polypterus bichir lapradei; assembly: GCA_026402145.1. Taxonomy (NCBI): domain Eukaryota; kingdom Metazoa; phylum Chordata; class Cladistia; order Polypteriformes; family Polypteridae; genus Polypterus; species Polypterus bichir. Next base: position 53,807,181 of record JANRMT010062835.1, on the reverse strand, counting down.
GCTTCTCCGCAGAAAGCCCTGGAATGCTGGTGATGACAGAGAGTAAAATAAAATGTGGCAAAATTCAGGGATATCCTGGAGAAAGACAATGCAGTCTGTAAGAAACTTGTGCCTTGGAAGATGGTTTTCCAGCAAGACAACAACCATAAGCATAACGCCAAAGCTACAAAAACTACACAGGAATGATTTTTTTTTTAAATTTCATTTTATTTGAGGAAATAACATTCAATACAATCAAGTCAAACTTATACAACAAACAAAAAATTTCCATACAATCAAGATGAACTTAACAAAACAAAATTCAACCCCTGCCTGAAAATGAATGGCCAGTGGTTAAATGGCTACTGCAAAAAGCAATAGTGATAGAGGGCACTCTTGTTGAGTACCACATTATAGTTTGAAGTAGTTTTGAGTTCATATTGTTAATATGAACTGAGGCTTTCAGAGTAGTATAAAGTACTAGGGTGTTGTACCATGTTAGCCATTATGAATGTAGAGAAAAGCCAAGCAAAATGATATCTTGCCTGAAGAAGGGGCCTGACTTGCCTCGAAAGCTTGCATATTGTAATCTTTTTAGTTAGCCAATAAAAGTTGTCATTTTGCTTGGCTTTTCTCTACAGAGTGGTATAAAGTAATTTTATCCATGCAGATATATTGGCCCAAACCCAAATTAGTGCAATATGGTGAAGAGATAGTCCCATTGTCAGTGTCCAAAGATAGTAAGACCTCTGGTGTGTTAAATTTTGTGGGTGAGTATATTAAATAAAGGGCTGCCAAATGTTTCAAGCTAGGTGTCTGCCTTTAATGAATCTGGGATGGTCTTATGAAATTAGAGGAGGGAGTACTTTGCTGTTAATAATAATGGAGCTAACTTTGTCGTTTTTTTATTTTTTTGTAAAGGTCCACTGGGTAGCCTTCAGGGTCCACTGCTTTCCCACTCTGGAGTGACTTCAAAGCATCCAACAATGTTAATATCCTGGAGTGGACAAGTCAGAGTCTCGATCTCAATCCAATTGAGAATTTGTGGCTGAACTTGAAAAATACTGTTCACTCACAATCCTCATGGAACCTGACAAGATTTTGCAGCTTTTCAAAGAAGGATGGGGAAAAAAATGCTAGGACAGAAGGTTTGGATTTATAGAACTTCTTCTAGGCACTGAACATGTGAGTCCTGAGATGGCCTGTTCCAGGCTTGGTTCCTTCTTTGCACCCAGTGCTACCTGAAGTGACAGTAGCTCCCTGCACATTTCTGTGGTTTAAAGCAGGCTCAGAAAATGAAGAAGGATAACCTCTGCAAGGGAAACCCATCAATAACAAAAAAGAACTGGAAAACTGCTTTAATTTACATTTATCAAAGAAGTATTATGTATTGAAAAATACAAAATGTGATGTATTAAAATACACAACATGCAAATGGTGGGAAGCAGGCTTTACTACTGCATTAGCCTGTGTTTCCCTTAGACTATATTAAAAGTTCAAACTTTTGAGGTAAGGTAGTTATTTCAGATATGGAAGACAAGGTTTTTGAGGTAAGGTCCTCTACCCAATATTCATGGCAGAAGAAAGTGGCAACATGCTAATTAGGACATGAAAGTAAGAATTTCACTGCATTCTTTACATGTGATAATTCTGACATATGAAGCCTCATTCATTCATTTGCAACCAATTGTCCAGGACCGGGTGGCAGAGGCCACATTCTTAGCAATGAGGCCCAAACGTCCCTTTCTCCAGCCACGCTTGCCAACTCGTACTGTGGGTTCCCAAGGTGTTCTTAGGGCATCAAGGGGATATAATCCTTCCAGCAAGTGGGGGTCTCCTCTCAGCTGGTCTTGCCCGTAAAACATGCATAGGTCTTTTTTTTTTTTTTTTAATCGCCCAAACCACTTCAAGTACTACCACTAAAGTATTACTTTGTAGACAACAGCGCTGTTGTGGTTTTAACTGGTAATTTTGTGCAATAACCTTGTTTACTGAAATTCCAATTCAGATTTAATTTAATTGTAGCATATGAGAGGTGGCCTAGTATCTCTTTGAACGCATAAGTAAATTCAGTTTTTTGTTCAGATATAATAATCAGCATTCCAGTCTTTTCAGTGAATCAATTCATTGGGCTCCACTCACTTTAAAGAATTTGGATCTTGGGAGGCAGAGGAAGGGCACCACCTACTTGGGGCAGTACAACCTTTTATTCTGCAGATGGTCCTGCAAAGGTGTCACATGAGGACACCTGAAGATAGAGAGGAAGATAGAAACTGGCTAAGAAGATGTATTATTACTACTGGCCAAACAACCCAGCAGATGCCAAGGATACCAAAGTAATTGTTATGGAGACCGTGGGTTTTGAACAGAAGATCTTTATGACTCTAGAGGGCACTGCAGGCAGAGAGTGAGTTTTAAAGATCAAGCAGTGAGAGCCCTACAATGGAGATGTGTCTGAGTGTTGAAAAAAATTGCTGACATATGAACACCACTGCTGCACATTTTTACAACTGGAAACGTATATAAAGAATAGCAATTACACTTTAACATTGGAAATCATTTTATTATACAATGGTATGTACAGGAAAGATGGATGCATGAGGCTTTAAACTGAAAATAAAATAAAAAGGCCCATGACATAGTGGTGAATACAGTTCTATTGATAATTGTGCTTCAGTTGTTAAATAACAAATAATACTATAATAAACATAAAAACATTGCTGAGCTGTATTGAAAATGTTGAACAGCCATCCCCACGTAGCTTCACTTCTATAATACTTTTTTAACTAAGAAACATATTCTGTACAGCCATTCTTTTTACCGGTATTATTACTTTTTATTTTTATAAAGACACTCTTTGACAAGAGCTGTGCAATATGGCGGTGTGTTTTACCAAGAGCAGCTTAGCGGAGCTTTCCTTTCCCTTATTGTCGTGTGATGATGAGTTGCATAAGCAACAGTTTTGCTGACTCATTTAATCTGATATCTGCTGCATTGGCCTCAGGTTGGGAGATACCTACATGAAAATAAAACCAAGAAAATGCATTACAGTTTAAGTAGCATACATCTCAAAGCACTTCTTTTCCAATTAATCATCCATGGTTTATACAAATAATTGATATTGGAATAGCACAACAAATACACAGATCTGTCAAGTGCCTCTCTCTTACTCTACCCATTTAGATCTGATATCACTCTGCGCTGGTTCATACAGAAGTGACAATGTATTGGAGTTGATGTAAAGCATGTCCACCATGTTCTTTCTGCTGGTACACCAAAGCTCAGGTGCATTGAATGATTGTAGGGTGTAAGCTGCCAAGGGGAATGTGGGACTGAATGATAGCCAGCACTGTGTGGTGCTTCCATAGCTGATAGCCACCGCTCGCATATGTCTTGTATGTGTAAACAACACAGGAGAAGCCACAACATTGTATATTTTTGAAAAGAAACTTAATGCACTGCAAAGAGTTTCCATAGCTGTATACATCATATAATAGTGTTTAAGTTTGAGAAGTCTGAATCCATACCAGAACATCTGAGAGAACGTATTTATGTGTAATTACCTCAAATTATGATCACCAAAAAAGTTCTTTATATATAATTTTCTTTCCCAGGTATAAAACACAAATATAAACAAATACATATCATTCATTTGAAAAGAAATGCTGTATGGAAAAGTCTTAAGAGTCACACAACAGAAGTCAAACACTCTACTCTCTGGATAGTGTTTAAGATGACTCAGTTGGTGAAGTATACAGGAAGACTGCTCACAAGCAATTTTCTACAATAATAATTTTGGAAATGTGAAATTAATAGAACTTTACACTTTGTTCACTGGGTCAGTGAGTTAATGTGCCACTGCCACACGAAATGAACCCCTGAAGGATACATAAGGGGCTCCTTGCTTCAAATTAACAGCTTTACACTGAATGCCAAATTAAACAACATACAACTCTAAACATGATTGATTCCTGCAGTTATAATGTATAGGTCTGCAGGAAACGTAAATCACTATGTAAAATACAATAGCAGAAGTCATTACTCATTGTGTCACCAACATCTACTTGCTCTTTCCTATTACTGTCATGGGCTATGGGGCTGATGGTTACAAAAAGAGGCCACAAAAAACCACCACCACCACCACAAAAAGGCCGGGCTGGTATGACCTTGAACAAATTAGTACACTAAATAGGGTTTCAGTTTCTGGACAGGTTGTGAAGAAAAAAAAAACCAAAAACTTGACTGTTTGTTAGCTAAAGCTGCTCTGTCATTTTTCTTATTTTCTAAGATTTACATAAAACTGCATACTTCAATTTTCTAAAATGTTTCAATAGGTACTAAAATAATATAATCAATTTGAATTAATAGCATATTATAACATTACCTGTCATTAAAATTGATTTAATGCTTAGTCACTCAAATCTGCTTGGATAAGAAACATGATTCACTCAACTCTACGCTTCTGCTGAGTTCAAAGCATATTAATTAGACTGCTATGTGATAAGATATAACTTAACATATTCCCAGTACTATTCCATTATTAACAGGCATTTTTATCCCCCAAGGCTCATTAATGTATTTTGTAGGTCACTGGTCCTAAATAGTAAGAAAGTTTAACACAAGGCCAGATGGGAATGTAACCTTTAGTATGAGTCCTGAGTCATCAACACTGTATTCAAAAGCCCTGCGCACATAAACATCCATTAAAGTACCCATTAAAAAAAACAGAATGTGCTGAAAAACAGCCTGGACAACACCCAAGTATAGATTCTATATTAACAAAGTGGCAACTTGCAGGAGATGGTGGAGTGCTTAAAAATGCCTTTCAGTTCATGAAATATTAGAGAAAAGGAAATATATTTGATAGGTATGGCATTTATAAACTGAGTAGAAACTGTACTAAAACATACACAGCCAGGCTTTAGATGCAATATCTTATGAATACACACATGGACAAAATTGTTGGTACCCTTCAGTCAATGAAAGAAAAACTCACAATGGTCACAGAAATAACTTTAATCTGACAAAAGTAATAATAAATAAAAATTCTATGAAATTTAACCAATGAAAGTCAGACATTGATTTTCAACCATGCTTCAACAGAATTATTTAAAAAAATAAACTCATGAAACAGGCCTGGACAAAAATGATGGTACCCCTAACTTAATATTTTGTTGCACAACCTTTTGAGGCAATCACTGCAATCAAACGATTCCTGTAACTGTCAATGAGACTTCTGCACTTCTCAGCAGGTATTTTGGCCCACTCCTCATGAGCAAACTGCTCCAGTTGTCTCAGGTTTGAAGGGTGCCTTTTCCAGACGGCATGTTTCAGCTCTTTCCAAAGATGCTCAATAGGATTGAGGTCAGGGCTCATAGAAGGCCACTTTAGAATAGTCCAATGTTTTCCTCTTAGCCATTCTTGGGTGTTTTTAGCTGTGTGTTTTGGGTCATTGTCCTGTTGCAAGACCCATGACCTGCGACTGAGACCAAGCTTTCTGACACTGGCCAGCACATTTCTCTCTAGAATCCCTTGATAGTCTTGAGATTTCATTGTACCCTGCACAGATTCAAGACACCCTGTGCCAGATGCAGCAAAGCAGCCCCAGAACATAACAGAGCCTCCTCCATGTTTCACAGAAGGGACAGTGTTCTTTTCTTGATATGCTTCATTTTTCCGTCTGTGAACATAGAGCTGATGTGCCTTGGCAAAAAGTTCAATTTTTGTCTCATCTGTCCATAGGACATTCTCCCAGAATCTTTGTGGCTTGTCCACATGTAGTTTGGCAAATTCCAGTCTGGCTTTTTTATGATTTTTTTTCAACAATGGTGTCCTCCTTGGTCGTCTCCCATGAAGTCCACTTTGGCTCAAACAACGACGGATGGTGCGATCTGACACTGATGTTCCTTGAGCTTGAAGTTCACCTTGGATCTCTTTAGAAGTTTTTCTGGGCTCTTTTGTTACCATTCGTATTATCCGTCTCTTTGATTTGTCATCAATTTTCCTCCTGCGGCCACGTCCAGGGAGGTTGGCTACAGTCCCATGGATCTTAAATTTCTGAATAATATGTGCAACTGTAGTCACAGGAACATTAAGCTGCTTCGAGATGGTCTTATAGCCTTTACCTTTGACATGCTTGTCTATAATTTTCTTTCTAATCTCCTGAGACAACTCTTTCCTTCGCTTCCTCTGGTCCATGTTGAGTGTGGTACACACCATGTCACCAAACAACACAGTGACTACCTGGAGCCCTATATATAGGTCCACTGACTGATTACAAGATTGTAGATACCTGTGATGCTAATTAGTGGACACACCTTGGATTAACATGTCCCTTTGGTCACATTATTTTCAGTCTTTTCTAGGGGTACCATCATTTTTGTCCAGGCCTGTTTCAGGAGTTTTTTTTTTTTTTATTAATTCTGTTGAAGCATGGTTGAAAAGCAATGTCTGACTTTTATTAGTTAAATTTCAAAGAATTTTTATTTATTACTACTTTTGTCAGATTAAAGTTATTTCTGTGACCATTTTGAGTTTTTCTTTCATTGACTGAAGGGTACCAACAATTTTGTCCACGTGTATATTGTATATCCACGTACAATATTGTATATTGTACAATATATACAATAAACAATATAAACATAATTTTACATAAGGAAAACCATTACAGCATAGCGGAAGAACAGCTTAAGCAATCTGCAATACTATGCTTGCCCGTTTCTGTTTACTCTGAAACATCACCACTGTATTTATTTTTTCCTAGTTCACTGTGTTATGGATGAAAACACTTGAATCGTTTTGTACATGTGCCTTTGCATCAGCACCTTTTCCATTTTACCTTTTAATTCAAAAGGTGTAAAAGTAACCTCATAGTAAATAATTTACCTTTGCCATTTCCAGTTAACTGTAAACTAAAATGAAGTATCACCCTTCCTCCTCTATGGCTTATGTGCCCCTTAAAAGTGTTTTCTTTGTGTTTCAATAAAAATGACAAACACACAAAAAATCTTTCATTATCTGTTAAGTATTTTAATCAGAACAATTCAGACTTTTATTGATAAAAGTATAATTCTCAAATGAATAGCTTGTAGAATGTGTGTCAAGCTTTGGATATTTATAATCAAATGATAAATTTACATGTATATTAAATTAACATGTGTAAAAGGACAACAGAAGAGGAAAATGTAGGGTCATTGATCAGAATTTGTTTTTTTTTAATCTTTCATTATATTATTGGAACACAACCACTACCAGCACTATTTAAAGGAATAATCTACCCAAAATTGGCACTTTTTTTGTCTGTTACTTAATGTCATTCTGCCTTTTGTGTTGGACAAGAAAAAATGTAATCTTATGTTTTTCATCAAGAACAGAGATAATGTTTTAGATACAACAGATTTTAACAAGCACCAGTGGGGGCCCAACAACAGAAAATACTAAAACATTCATGAAAAAAAGGTTGCATAATTCAATTCATAATGTCAATTTTTCAGTTGTATGCTCACATCATCTAAAACACATTTAAAGTATTTTTTAAAATATTGTTAAATACTAGAAAAAATAAAATTGAAAATTTAGAATAACATATTAAAATAATAGAAAATAAGAGTGGTGCATGAAATTGAAGGGCATTAAACGGAATTTGAGGTTTTGAATTAAAGACGTGCTTTACACCTCATTCACTGGTCAAGAGCCTGATCTTTAATTCAAAAATATACAGAGATTTGCAATAAGCAAATGTAGCAGATGCTTCCCTTTCAAGACAATCAGTCTTCAAGGAAAGGAAAAAAAAAAATCTTCATAATGAAGTTGACATACAATTTATGGACTTCACATATGCGCATATTACCTTTTACTCCCAATGACAGACAGTAAACATGAAAAACAGCACTAATAGTTACATTTCATGTATTATGCAAATTACTCCAATTGTTGTTTTACTGAAATTTTTCTATTCTAAATCCATCATATAAAATATATTCAACCCATGAAAATTTCACCACATTTTCTAACCTTTTATCCTTATAAAAGTCATGGTGTTATCATGCGATCAGGCCACATTAGTCTGTAGTTTGGTTCACTAGCATTAGGTTGTGTCCAGTGTAATTCCTGCCAAAGAGTCAAAGGTCTTTCTTGTTAAACACAAGATATATACCCTTGGATCATTTGTGACCATTAAGGGTTTGTGAAAGTGTTTATTTGATATTTAAACTTAAGTCTTCACACATTAATTTTAACTATAAAATGAAAAAAAAAAATTAGTTTTAGATATGTGTTCAACATTTCTTGCCTCGCATTTCCTGTCATCCTACATTTACCCAGATTGTTGTAGACACAGAACACACATGAAATGTATGTATTCCAAATAATGAGATATTATTTACCCTATAAGATTCAAGGCACCTCACACCCAGATAAGCAGACTTGAGCTGGGTTTAATTGAAGATTAACTGAAATATGTTTTGGGACAGGCTGAAAGTCTGACTTAATTGTGGTGGTACTTTCACTTCTGCTATTGTTACAGGTGCTGCCCGTTTAATTCATTACTATCACTCAGTCAAATTTGACAATACTTCTCCAATTGCATGGAGGACCTTTTGAACTGGACAGTTTACCCTTATAACTGATGACTATGAAAACGTCTTAGGGCCAAGCCAATTACATATATCAAGCTTCTTTCAGCTATAGCATCTTGCAGCCACATCCACAACTATGGTCTTGAAGTCTGAATTGACTTATTTCTTGTATGTAATCCCTCCTGAGATGCACAAAGTCATCACCCTGCATAGTCTGAACAGAAGCATCTCTGTAAACAGTTACTTCCCATTTTAGTTTTCACAAGTCTATACAATAGTTATTGCCATACTGCCCTGAGCCATCTTACCACCAAATGGTGAACATTTAAAAACAATGTGTTTCATTTTATTTGAGTGTCCAGAAAATATACCCTTGGATCAAATAATATGACTGCATAAAGTAGTGTATCACTGAAAGTACAGCCAGAGGCAAATTTATATTGAGCCTTGTGCTTTTGCTGTGTTTTATGGTCTAGCTTTGAAATTCAGTAACAATTAATACCTATTCACATTGTACTCACACTTCCTAAAACACCTGCCATTTAACATGTTTGCACTGTTACCGCTAGTGTCAGCATTTGCTCCATTACCCTCTTTCCTTTCAGCAATATAAAGTTGCATTAAGGTGGCAACTCCATTTACTGGAATTAACACCACATCAATAACTTCTGGCTAAGGGTTTGAGATTATATGATGTCACTTGTGGGGCAGCTTCAGAGGAGAGAGGCTACCTCAGTCAAGAAGCTTGGCTATATATTAGTGCTATACCTAGGCGTGCATCCAAAAATACCTTGCTAGTACTTTTCAAACTTCCAGATGAGCTTCAGCCGCAATTCACGACTGAAACAATGCTTTATATTACTCAAACATAGAAATAAATTTACTTACGGCAAAGTCTGCACCAGTGCACCTCTTAATTTCTTCTACGTTTAGTCCTTCAAATATTTCAATGAGGGTAAGTCCTTTATCTTTGTCTACATCAAAGACAGCCTGAAATAATCCAAAAGAAAAGATACAGATTAGTCCAATTTAAGCTCAATGGCAGTTATGATGAAGAGAACTAAATTATTGATTGAGGGATGCACACAACCCTAAGTAAATCACATCATGAAGCATAACTAAACTAACTAAATCTTAATGGTCAGCAGTACAATGGTAAGGTGATTAAAATAAAAGTAATTTAAATAATTTTGTAAATACTTAATTATCCATCCATCTCTACTTTATTTAGCAGATTTTGCAATGTGATTCAGAATATAAAATAATGAATACAATACAGTAGTATACTGAATATCCATATGCATAATAAATGTCTCGAGTCACTGTCCCTGAGGGCCTGAAGAAGGCACAACATGTATTTGTTATTAATTTGAATTTGGAGCTATATACCATTCTATAGGGTGGACCAGATCTAATTAGGCAGTTTTCATTATGCTCTAACTTATTAAGTTTATTACATAGAGAATTCACAAAAAATTCTTTTTGTTGCAGATAGATGGCAGCAGGGTGGCACGGTGACACAGTGGTAGCACTGCTGCCTCGCAGTTAGGTGACCCGGGTTTGCTTCCCGGGTCCTCCCTGCATGGAATTTGCATGTTCTCCCCGTGTCTCCATGGGTTTCCTCCGGGCGCTCCGGTTTCCTCCCACAGTCCAAATACATGCAGGTTAGGTGGATTGGCGATGCTAAATTGGCCCTAGTGTGTAGGTGTGTTTGTGTGTGTCTTGCGGTGGGTTGGCACCCTGCCTGGGATTGGTTCCTGCCCTGTGTTGGCTGGGATTGGCTCCAGCAGACCCCAGTGACCCTGTGTTTGGATTCAGCGGGTTGGAAAATGGATAGATGGCAGCACCTGCCCTGCATTCCAAAATGGCGGGGGAGACGGTTGTCAGTCGAACAGCGGGTGCGACGTGTTTGCCTTTTCATAATTGCATAATTAGATCTGGACCACCCAGTACAGTAGCTACTTGGAGTTTAGAATCAATTATTTTCATATTCAGTAATCACATCTGCACCATTTTGTGCTTTGTCTTACTCAAGGATGCTGCTAGTTTCTTATTGATTTCCATGGTCATGGCCAACGCCATGGCCATGTTGTTGATGCAACAGTTCTTGTTGCCAAAACACTATAGTAATTCAATGTTTAATGTCACTGCATCACTGCTCTAAAAAAGGGCAGTGTGCTTTAACAATTATCCAAAGTTTGGACAAAAAATATAAAATCTCAATTCCGCAGAAATTAGTTGGGAATAGATCTTTAGATCTATAGGTAGGAGAGAAGCAAATACGAGTTTCATAACTATGTCCACATGACAATAAATTTCAACTTCAAGTTGGAAAAACAGAGCAGATGTAAGACACTGCAGCCTAATTAGTGGCAAGCACAGCATGAAAGCAGACACACCAGGAGTATTGGGTAGACTGTTTAAATACTGAAGGAAATTCTAATATTCAACCAAAACGCACATATTGACTTTTCTCTAACGACCACCATGTCATATCCAGTAGGTAGTTTTTACATATCTAAACTTTGCACAATTGTTTTGGGTGCTTTTTTAGGCTCATTACTCCATTACAGAAAGCTCTTAGTATATAGACCTCTGTAGCATATACTGTAGCTTTCTCTCTTATTTTTTCCCCAAACTTTGTCAAGGAGTTTGAGGCTTGTTTTACCTTCTTGTGTGTGCTGTATGACTTATCAAAATGAACTGTGCTAACTCAAAGAATAATTAGTGATGTTCTTCATTTGCTTTTGGTACTCTTAGCAGATTCACACCTGCAATGCATTATTGCCATCTTCATTTCTTGGCGAGTTAACTGATGGTTCTATATAATGTACACCTTTAAATTCTCTTGTACAATTCAATGTTTTTTCTAATACCTGTAGCAAAATACTGCATACTTCTATACTTTTATAAGTGCTTTCTAAAATACCAAACTTCCAATCATTTATAAATGGACATTTAATCCATAGTGTTATGTGTATCTTTTCATACTAGCTTTCCCAATAAAAAGAAGAGTTTAATCGTGAAACTCTACCTGTAAACTCCAATATTTATTACTAATTAATCCTGAATGCTTATATAGTTAACTAAAGAGTTAGACTCCTTTTGAAAAGCTGAGTAACTGCTCACTAAAACACAACACACAAGTTATAATAAAACAACTTACAACTTGGGGTCAAAAGCATTAATTATACAAGATAAGAAAGACCATTTTTTGAATTTAATAAAATGTACTTGTGTTACAAAAAGGACAGAATAAGAAATAAGGCAATCAGAGGTACAACAAAAGTGGGAGAGATATCTAGTACAGGAAAGTAGATTGAAGTAGTATGGACATGTGATAAGAAGATACAATGAATACGTGGGCAAAAGAGGGATGGAAATACAAGGAAAGGTGAATGGGAGAAAGCGAGGGATAAAATAAAAGAAGATCTGAAGGATAGAGGCTTGGCTGGTTAGGAGGTGCAGGACTAAGCGATTTGGAAAGGGTGGATCAAACACCTTGACCCCACACAGTAGTGGGAAATGATGAAGAGGATGAACAAGAAGATAAGTTTGTATGTGTGTGGGTAGGGATTGTTAATGGGAACTGCCATTTTGCTAGGTTTTCAGTGGCACCCATAGCTTTTTAAGACAGCGGATTTAACAGGGATACAGAAAGCCATTCACACCTTCCTCCAACTTGAATTCCAGAAAAAAACACTAAACTGCAGCTTGTACCAAACTTTGGTCAGCTCTGCACTTCATCTGATAACAAAGGTGTAAATCATATTTGAGCTAACACCTTTGCAGAGGTTCGGTCAAGCAAAAAGACATTCAAATGAACATTTATCTTAGGCTTGTAACAGTGAACTAACAACCTGCCTAAATGTGGTGGACAAAATAATGCTCCAGGAGCAGGCACTGGTTCTGTAGCTGGAAATGACTGTGATCCAATCAAAAGAAATCACAACTAACTTCAAAAACCAACTGCACTCATCTTTTCTCTTGCTTTAAAAGTTGATGAGCCACTCTCTCTTTGTGGACATGAAAGATGAGGTCTACTCTGCCAAGCCAAGCTCAGAGCCAGTGACTGAACCCAGCCTGAGAAAACGGAAAAGCAATTATCACTTCAAGGAGGGAACTTAAAAGCCCAAGGTCTTATGCCAGAAACAGAAATGTTTTTCCCTATGAACTTATGGAGGACACAGCAAAGAGCATAACAGCAACTTGAGAAAAGCATAGAAGACCACAAACAAATGCCCATGTCAAAAAGAGAAAGAATGCACTCCACACAAGAAGAATCCTCTACTTGAATCTTGAGCAACAACACCAATAAGTCCATGTAACATCGGACACCACCCTTAAAGATCTGGTATCGTAAAACTGTTCATCTATGCCAAGATAAATTAGAACTCTAAATAGCTAGTAAACAGCCAGTCTTCTGTTTTATATGTTTGTCAGTCTTGTCTGTTTGTTCTGCGTCCTGTCTTCTACAGTTAGGTCCATAAATATTTGGACAGAGACAACTTTTTTCTAATTTTGGTTCTGTACAATACCACAATGAATTTTAAATGAAACAACTCAGATGCAGTTGAAGTGCAGACTTTCAGCTTTAATTCAACGGGTTGAACAAAAAGATTGCATAAAAATGTGTGCACTTTTTTAACACAATCCCTTTATTTCAGGGGCTCAAAAGTAATTGGACAAATTAAATAACTGGAAATAAAATGTTCATTTCTAATACATGGTTGAAAACCCTTTGCTGGCAATGACAGACTGAAGTCTTGAACTCATGGACATCACCAGATGCTGAGTTACCTCCTTTTTAATGCTCTGCCAGGCCTTTACTGCAGCAGCTTTCAGTTGTTGTTTGTTTGTGGGCCTTTCTGTCTGAAGTTTAGTCTTCAACAAGTGAAATGCATGCTCAGTTGGGTTAAGATCAGGTGACTGACTTGGCCATTCAAGAATTTTCCACTTCTTTGCTTTAATAAACTCCTGGGTTGCTTTGGCTGTATGTTTTGGGTCATTGTCCATCTGTATCATGAAACGCTGCCCAATCAATTTGACTGCATTTAGATGGATTTGAGCAGACAGTATGTCTCTGAACACCACAGAATTCATTCCGCTGCTTCGGTCCTGTGTCACATCATCAATAAACACTAGTGTCCCAGTGCCTCTGGCAGCCATGCACGCCCAAGCCATCACACTGCCTCCACCGTGCTTTACAGATGATGTGGTATGCTTTGGATAATGAGCTGTTCCACGCCTTCTCCATACTTTTTTCTTGCCATCATTCTGGTAGAGGTTGATCTTGGTTTCATCTGTCCAAAGAGTGGTTTTCCAGAACTGTGCTGGCTTTTTTAGATGTTCTTTAGCAAAGTCCAGTCTAGCCTTTCTATTCTTGAGGCTTATGAGTAGCTTGCACCTTGCAGTGCACCCTCTGTATTTAGTTTCATGCAGTCTTCTCTTTATGGTAGTCTTGAATATCGATACGCCTACCCCCTGGAGAGTGTTGTTCACTTGGTTGGCTGTTGTGAAGGGGTTTCTCTTCACCATGTAAATGATTCTGCGATCAACCACCACTGTTGTCTTCCGTGGATGTCCAGGTCTTTCTGTGTTGCCGAGTTCACCGGTGCTTGCTTTCTTTCTTAGGATGTACCAAACTGTAGATTTTGCCACTCGTAATATTGTAGCAATTTCTCAGATGGGTTTTTTCTGTTTTCGCATCTTAAGGATGGCTTCTTTCACCTGCACGGAGAGCTCCTTTGACTGCATGTTGTCTGTTCACAGCAAAATCTTCCACATGCAAGCACCACACTTCAAATCAACTCCAGGCCTTTTATCTGCTTGATTGATAATGACATAACGACGGACCTGCCCACACCTGCCCATGAAATAGCCTTTGAGTCAATTGTCCAATTACTTTTGATCCCCTGAAATAAAGGGATTGTGTTAAAAAAAAGCTTTAGTTGCCTCACATTTTTATGCAATCTTTTTGTTCACCCCACTGAATTAAAGCTGAAAGTCTGCACTTCCAACTGCATCTGAATGGTTTCATTTAAACTTCTTTGTGTTAATGTACAGAACCAAAATTAGAAAAAGTTGTCTCTGTCCAAATTTTTATGGACCTAACTGTATGTTGAAACATAAGCATTAAATTTCTATAATTCTTGTGTTTATCGATAAACTGTATTATTTTGTTTCTTAAAATGAGTGCACTTCAGTTACCGTGATATAAGTCTAACGGTAAGACACCACCTCCTACAGAGAAAGGTAAGGTAAAAAAAGTGACAGCCATGCCAAGTTATTTAATAAATTACTGATATTGCCAAACACAACACCGATCATTAATTGACAGAGTTAAAATTCTTTCCTTATCCTGCAACATGCTAGTCATACAAATACTAGGAAAAAACTGCATGAGATTATGAGAGTCCATGTGTGGGCATCACTAAGGTAAACTGATGCACTGTCATTTTCAGTGCCATAAAACTCTTTAAAGAGCCTATGAATTTGGAAGCAATTTTGTGCTACACTAGGGGACCTGACATTTTCAAAGGTGAAGTCTAAAAGCATTTTTGTAATGCAAATTTGTTTCTATTACAGTAATACCTGGTTCAGAATATCAGACCAGGCTCCTATAAAGTTGTTTAAATCATAAAAGCTTTACAAGCTTGCCACTGAGACCAAAAGAGTGGAAAAATGACTCAGCTAATGACCTTCTCTACTTTGTCCTTGATCAACCAAAAAAAGTAATGTAACCACAGATAGTCTGCTCTCAGCCTCTGCTACAACCAGGAGTTAACATCTTTGCAAAGTTGCCACCAACATGCAGCCCACTATCTTGT
The DNA here is from genome assembly GCA_026402145.1 of Polypterus bichir lapradei. Lineage (NCBI taxonomy): Eukaryota > Metazoa > Chordata > Cladistia > Polypteriformes > Polypteridae > Polypterus > Polypterus bichir. The sequence continues at coordinate 53,791,796 of JANRMT010062835.1, read as the reverse complement.
TATGAACAATGACTGAACATTTATAGAACTTACACTACATTAAGTATAACCTTTTATTTGAAATCCTCATTCAATATTACATTCTAAACCTTTATTTTAATTCAAGTATTCTGTCGCTTAATTATAAAGGTTTAACCTTGAGTATTATGATTACTGACAACATTTTCACAGTCAGTTTTCAGTCAATAAAAGGTGTAATTTTGCTTGACCTCTCATTGCATCCATAATGGCTAACACAGTACAACACCCTAGTACTACAGCCATTTCCCAAATTAATATTATTATTAAATAATACACTTTATATTTTTAAACATTGCATTTTGATTTATTTTGATAAATGCAGTTTTCCTTGCTTCGGGAAGATTAATGTTTATTTTTTGGTTAAACTAATACAAATTTGTCCAAACCCACTTGAAGCCTTCTGTAACAGTATTAACACATATGGCCTTCTCTAGCTCAAACCTCCTCAATGTAGTGGACAGTAATACCAAATAAAACAGACAGGACATATATACTGTATATGAATGACTGCTGCTGTGGTCACATTCGGCAGATGCTGGTTACCGTAGATCCCGGAATACAAGCCGACCCGGTATATTAGCCGATCCCCTTCTCTACCGACTAAATTACATGTATTTGCCGATGACCGGTATTTAAGCCGACCCCCTTCTCCAAGCAAAATTTTCTAAATTTCCTTAAAAGTGTCTCTTCGGGTATATTTATAATGTTTATCGGCGAGAATTTGAGACTGCCGGCATTTTTGATGGAAACTAGGAAGTGATTGCGGAGAAGTTTGGTAAATTGGAACCTTTGTGTTGAAACTATATACGCAAATACGGTACATCGGCAGGTGGATTTCCGGAGACTTGTTATAAATTTGATTAACTTAAATACGCAATACAGTGGACCCTTGACTTACGAACTTAATTCGTTCGCAAAGGCTAACCCATAATGCGTTCCAAACCTCCCACTACAACACTAACTTAACCTTTTCATAATAAAAAACACCAATATTTTTTCTAATGTACTAACCAAAAAGTTATAAAAAGTGCCTAGCCTACTTCGATTAGGCTAGGAGCATGGCGGCGCGCAGCGGCTCAGGGCTCTCCTTTTCAGTGCACTTTTTTGTTGTTTTTGTACTTTTTTTTTTTTGTCCTTGTTCGTGCACAATCGGTTCGGCGAACATCCGCTACACCATTCAGAGCCTTATAGACATCGGTGTCCAGAGCCAGACATCTGTTTTGAGTGTTTTTCATCACACGCACAACATCCCAGACAACATAGTGAGACCAGCGGGCTCTCCGTGGTTTGTTGTCGGGTCTAGGAGACGACACAGATGGAGGAGGGAAAGAAAGCAGAAGCGGGGCCGCAGATACGGCGTTATGCTAAGGCTAAAAAACAACCATACAAGCCCTATACAGAACTTTTTTCTGCACTGAAGGAGCTGCTTTTAATCTCATTGTAGATGCGTATAGTGACAGTAAAAGGCATTCTGTTCTAGAAACAATTTCATACTGTACTCACCATTTAATTTGACATCTTTGGGCTGCAGGAAGGGAGGAGGAGATATTTCCACACAATGTCCATCTTCGTTTCGAAATTACATCCACAAACACATGTATCTGGGCTCCGACTGACGCTACTAACGCTCTCGGTTGTTTGTTTACAATCGCGCAAGCTGATACACGTGACCGCATCCATTTCGTAACGCAAGATGTGGATCGTGAATCAAAATAAATTTTATTTTAAACTTCCCGATAATTTATTATAAATTTTATTAATAAAATCAACAACTAAAACACTTTTTTGAATAAATTCTTTATTTAATTTAAAGTACCGGCATGCAAAGTTACTTCTTCATCTGAAAGATGGCTCTGTGGTTTCGTCATTATTTACTTCCGTATTCATCGGCAAAACCGGCATTGCGCTGGAAATCTGGAATCTGAAATGATACTCGTTGTATAAACCGAACCCCAAACTCCAAGCCAAAAATCTAGGACGAAATTCTCGGCTTGTATTCCGGGATCTACGGTATGTAGTTTCATTTTACACAAAGGAAGCAAAAATAAGCTATTAGATACATTTGCACAATGGAGAGTCCGACACTTGACAATACACCTTATAAGGAAGGCAGACAGAACTTTATTTGTCCTGAAAAGGAAATTTGACTTTTTACAGAAGCTTTTTAAATAAATACATAAATAGGGAGTTAAGTAAGTAAGTAAATAGATATAAATACACATGCATACTTTGGTCTGAACACACACCTATAAAGCAAGAAAATTAAAAAGAAAGAAAAGTTCTGACTTGGCTGTCACAGTCACAATGAGGCATGATGTATTGCCGTTGGTATAAAGGATATGCCACTATACTTGTATGCTCCATGGCTGCATATAAACACAGACAGTTCATCCATTTTTTTCAACAGTGATCAAACATTTTCCATTACAATTGATGGTAGATCAGTTCTGAAATCTTTTCGTCTTGCTTTTACTCTCATGCTGATTTGTTTGTACTTTTAATATTATGCCACCATTGCAAGGAATGAATGGATATTTAAAGTTGCACTGTCCAGTGCTTTATTGTAGTCAGTTCGACCATTTTCTCTTTCAGCGTTGTAACACTTCATGCTAGTAAGGTTCTTCTCAGATTGCACTCCTGCAAACATTCTCACAGATTTTTGTAGATTCAATGTAGATTTGTAATTTAATAAGACTTCACTGCCTACATACACTGTACAGAAACCAACGAAAAAGGCTAAAAAGATGTTAGATTACACAGTATGCAGCAATGTCTACAATTCTATGAAGGCTATGGTAAAGCAGTGTAGCACAATAGTGATGACCAAATGGAATAATGAGTGCAGTTTTGATTTTTGTTTTACAAGTAACACATGTTAGCACTAAAGAAAGTCCAGCAGAAAGCTGCTAAACTGGTTTCAGAACACTGCTATGAGGCAAGATTGAAGAAGATGAAACTTATCTGTATAAACAAATGATGATTAAGAGATGTTATGGCAGAATTTATAATTCTGAAGGAAATTAGAGTATGGTTGATACCAGATGCTACTTTAAAAATGAGTTATTTCAGTATAGCACAGTGGTGCAAATAGAAGCTGGATATGGATTAATTTCACAGAAATGCTACAAATGACTTGTTCACAGAGATATTGAACATTTAATATGTTAGCAAATATTGTAGAAAAGCAGACCTTTGGGCACCTTCAAAGGTTTACTCAACAATATTTTTGTAATAGGGGAACGATTAATGAGATATGTTTATGGCTATATTGTGCAATTATCAGGAAATCTTTTATTTTGTGAACAGACCAACTTGTGAACCAATATAATATGACTATTTTTGACATGGGTTGAAAGAGTAATTGCCCAGAAGTCCAGTTTTACTACAGCTACATTTCTTCATACATTGGTATATGAAAATTATTATCTATGCTAAAAAAAAGCATTACTTCAGAAACTGAATGAGAGGATAAAAGCTTCATTCTGACCACTGAGCTATGAATATTGTTGACACTTACACTTGAGGTATTGAGAAAATATTTGTTTACTTTTCATTTCTATTTAAATATTATTCAGTTTTACTTAGAAAGTTATCACACTTTAATGTGCTGAAATGGTTTAATTCACTTATACTTCAGGGATGTGTTAAAAACCATACTAAAACTGAATCTGCAATCACAAATTGTTAACCACTGTAGTAGATATTGCACATACAAAGAAAAACATGTTATCTTATAATTGTTACCCTCAGAAGCAGCAGTCTGTTGAACGAACAGGTTATATATGTCAGTCTGTGTTTGGTTTTGCAAACCTAATAAAACTGCTGCAATAGCTAGTGCTTCTCTCCATCACCTGTGACACTAAGCTGTCTGTTTCTTTTTCATTCCTTTATACAGACTTTTGACTTTTATTCCCCACAATGATTTTAAAGTTTTAGTTTTTATTTAGTATGTGTGTGTTTGTCTTTTTGTTTGTATTTTAAGTAAAATGCAAGTAAGAACTTTATTGTACCATTTACACATGGCCATAAACTTGAACTTAGTGTTACGCGGTCTCATTATTTTTCAATTAGTCATCTGTCATGCTTTGTACTCAGTGATCCATGATCACTTGCTCACCTACCAGCAACTGAAGTAGTCTGATTTTACGTCTAAGATGTCTGCCATTGGCTGCATCCCGGCACTGAGGGTTCTATGGGAGCGCAAACGCAAATATTGGCAGAGTTTATTTGCAGCCTTTGTCGATTTTCATAAAGTGTTTGACTCAGTTGATCGAGCTGCCCTGTAGGACACCCTGAGACTGCGGATCCAGCCTGTGGGACCCCCTCAAAGCTGCTGGATATCATGGCTATTCTGTACAGTGGTACTGTCAGCACTGTGTAGAGTGGAAGCAGAACCTCTGCATTTTTCCCAATTGGTTCTGGGGTTTGTCAGGCGTGTGTTCTTGCTCCTACTCTGTTCAGTTCTTGCATGGACTGGGTGTTGGGCAGAGTCATGGCATTCAGAAGCTGTGGGGCTTCTGTTGGTGAAGAAAGATTCACTGATCATGACTTTGTCGACGATGCTGTGATGTTCACAATGTCAATGGAGGCTCTGATGGGGGCTGGTGAGAGTCTGAGCAAGGAGTCTGAGTGTCTGGGCTTATGAGTGTCCTGGATAAAAACCAAGATCCAGCCCTTTAATGACCTTTGGGGCTCAGCCATTAGCAGTGTGTCTGTCTGTGCAGAGTGTCGACTTTTTTGAGAGGTTAATTACCTCGGCAGTGACATTCATGTCTCTGGTGACTCTTCCTATGATGTCAGTAGACCGATTGGGAAAGCATGGGGGGGGTCAAGAGGTTGCTGGAAAGGGGTATGTGGCACTCCCAATATCTTTGCATTAGGCCGAAGGTCCGAGTCTTTAGAGTCCTGATGCTCTCTGTTTTGCTATATGAATGTGAAATATGGCCACTATCCAGTGACCTGAGACTCTGACTGGATTCCTTTTGTACTGTGTCTCTTCGCAGAATCCTTGGGACCACAGGCACAATACCTGCATTGTGAGGGAGCATCAGTTACGCCACTTACGGCCATGTGGTGTGATTCTTTGAGGGTGATCCAGCTCACAGGATACTTATTGTTGAGGACCAGGCCAAGGGGATGCTCACGTAACCCCTGGCTGCACCAGATGGATGGCCATTTGCAGAGGGTGGGACTGGACTGCGTGTCTGTCTAGGGGGTTGGCAACCAGGAACACAAGCTGTTTTGCCATGTGGTGGGTGCGGCAATGTGCTGTACCAGTGCATACTCCCCAACCTGGCCTGACCTGACATGCTCTGTAACCTTTACAGCCTTCAGCAGATTGTCATGTCCCAACTTATTTATCTAGATCCCCCTTCTAAAACCATAATTTCCAAATCATGAATAATTAAAGTGAAAGCAAACATGCTCATGGTCTAATGTTACAGATATGGGCAGTTTCTGCTTTGCTTATTAACCTGTACATACTATTACTGTCTGTTCAATGTGTAACTTAAAAATGAGTTGTATATCACTTCATCCTACATTTGTTTTCTTCAGTATTTCTATTAGCTTTTTCTAGTTTACGGTGTGTTTTGTTAAAAATTAGTCAAGTGCTTAAACAGCCTCTCTACAAATTCCTGCTTTCTTTCATATATGCTATTCCTTCTTATATTGCAAACCTTTTCTGTCAATACAGAAATATTTAAAGATAATCAGTGTTTACAATAATGTCGGGCAGACAAATGAAGCTTGACTGGGATTAAAAATTTTGCAATAAATAAAATAAATGACCAATTAATATAAAGCAAAATTATATTTCACATTCAGATATATACTTATGTGGTAATCTTTTCCTTTTATTTTAAAACACTTTAGTGGGATGCATTTAATGAAGGAATTTGCAGATACTTTCAAACAACAGCATTCAACAATGTTTCCGGAGAACCTTTACTGGTGCATAGATGGTACATTTTTTCAAATGCAGTGCTGTTTACAAATGACAAAACTGGGGAGCTGACCGTGATAGCAACAGTAACCACGGTTACAGTGAAAATTGTCACTCTAGCCAACAATGCCCCTTAAATCCCTCTCACTATTTCTTTAACGAAAATGAACAGTAGCAGAAACACAACCTTCAACATAAAATCATATTTGAATATTCTGAACTGGAAAAGCAGTAAACTAGTAACAGAAATATACCAGATTTCAGCTTTTTATCAATTTTGTTTGTACATGCTGCACAATATCAATATGAACTATTTGATAATAAGTACAAAAGAACAATTTAAGTTGAATTTATATTGATCCTAACTTGTAATATAACTAATCACATTTCTCAGGATAACACAATTACATTTCTTACTGTCTGTGTAGGATTATGAACCTGAAGTATGTTAAACTGTACAAATTTAAATAAGATTCTTAAAATTATTAATAATTATTATTTATGGGTTCAGAGCATTGGGCTAAGGCAGGAGAACCAACCCTGGATGAGGAGCCAGCTGATTACAGGGGCCATCCGCACATATAGCCACATTCACTCATAATGGGCCAATTTATTTTTTTGTGTTTTTTCAGGTTTTTATAGATAGTATTCTAGCACAGAGCAAACAGTGTTGCATATTCAGCATTTTATGGCCTTCATATGTCAGTATTTTGCTGGTTTTCCGCAATCTCCAGCTAATTTGCCTTCAGCTTCTTTATAGGCTATACCTCATTTTAATTATGGACCTTTCAGCAGGTCCCCTACACTATCATTTCAACTGTGGCATATTAAAAGGTATTTTAAAGACCACCTGGACACTTCTTTAGCCTCCAGCTAAAGCTTTAAACATTTTATATTTGATTCACCTAGAGCTGTCCGTTGAAGGCTATATAATCCTTCCATGTGAATTTCAAATATTTATCTGTCCCTCCACAGAACTTGTTTAAGCCAGTTTGGGGCTGTATGGGGGAACATCTAGTAATATGTGGAGTGTATTAATTAATCGGCTTTCGTGCTCATTCCCTCCAGGGCAAAGATTGCTATGCAGACGCTCATGGGACCATTGTGTGCACTACTGGGCTGAGTTTCCATATCTACAGTGGCTGCTTAAGGTTTTTTAAACCATTGTATTGTATAATATAATTAAGTAAACAATTTAACAGAACAAAAACATCACAAAATTGCTAAATGTAGTGTTTATTTAGTACGGTAAGGACTAGACCTATATCGCTGTAAGCTTCTCTTAATATAGTCAGGGTAAAATGCTAAGCTAGAAATGTGCACTGACAGGTGGTGGTTACAGGGAAAGGAACCTGCTGTTTCTAGCAGGCACTTCAGAAGAGCTAGAGACTGAAAATCACTTGAAAGCACAGACTGCCTGAAGCACAAAGAAATACAAATAACTGGTTAAAGAGACAAGTCCGAACACTGAAGACGTAACCATATGCATAGTATTAGAACTTCACAATTAGTACTGTTACTAAAAAAAACTATGGTTACATATGAGTACACTACAATTCACAGATCATAACACATAGGTGGCTATTCTGCAAGCCAATCAGAACACAGCCTGTAGAAGGTAAATGTCACATACATATTTTTCAGTCCAGACTAATATTTTCAAATAATATGCAATAAATAAATAGATATATAAATGAAGTTTGTATTTTCTTCAGTCTGGTCTGATCCCATTGAAGAACTCCTGTAGCAGAAATTGCTGAAAAAACTAATGCTGGCAATGAGAAAAAAGTGTGAGAGCACACAATCCAGAATGCAGCTCTGTGTGTATGGGACTATCAAAGTGCCCAAGTCAACCCCTGTCCACTGCCGAAAGTTCCTACATGTGAGTGTCAGAACTAGACCAGTTAGCAATGGAAGAGGGTGGCCGGGTGCGTGAGGCCTGATTAAGTGGGTAGGATGGTAGGCATGTGGTTTTAATTTTGTCGCTGATCAGTGTGTTTGAATGTTATTTGCAGTACATATTGTTAATTGAATTAACTCTATTAGGAGTGGTAAGTATACATTTTAAAATATTCATTACTATACAGTGATGCATTTTTGTTGAAAAAAAAAAAGCTAATCAAGTTCTTCCTACTTTAACTGAAGAAGCTTTTTTGTAATACCACAACTAAAAGTCACATTTCAAGTGATGTTGTTCTCAAACCAGTCCTTTCAGATCTTGAACCAGTATGAGCTCTCACTGAAAAACAGCACTAAAATTTAATCGAGAGTGGAGAAAAAAGTTCAAAGCCTATGATTTTCTTTGACTGTGACAGATGTGATTTGCTAAACTTATATAAGCTGTCCGAGTTAATTGTATCAAAAAATCAATCAGCAACATACATCTTTCATCAGAAAAACTTAAACAAATGGTCAGGGCTCGGATTACTTCAAAGTTTGATACAGTACACAATCTTATGCTAAATTAAGAATACTGTGAATATGTATTTAACCAAGAAAGATGCAATATTGCAGACATATAAGCTTTTTATAAACTGTCCATGCACAGACAAGTATTTAGTGGCATTTTAAGATATGAAAATAATTTAACTCCACAGCAGCATTAAATTTATTTAAAAGCCACCTGACTCTACAACAGTTTACTTGCTCAAGGCAGCATCATTAAATCACAGTATACTGTATATACTTTACTAAATGTGTACTAAATGTGTACAAAATGCAGCAAGTGCATATTTTGTGCTAGTCTGGCAGTTCTTAAAAAAAGTTTACAGATCTATATATATATTATACAGTATATATATATATATTATACAGTATATATATATATTAGTATGAACAAGATTTCAAATCATATAAACACACCATTAACAAAAGGTGTATGCACACATTCACCCATCTTTTTTCAGAGGTGTGAGTGTCAGCGAGCCCCAAACCCCAACATGAACACACCCAGAGTCCCAGGTTCAAATAAAGGATGGTTTTTATTCACAACAATACCTCCAATGTAACAGAAACACAGATTTTCTCTCTCCACCGCACTACCCTCCTCCAGTTGAGTGTTGCTGTCTGTCCTCCTAGCTCGACTCGCCAGGATAGCAAAATGTGGTCCCTTTTATTAATGACCTGGGAGTACTTCCGGGTCATGTGGAAGTCCTATACAGCAGAGAGCATATCTCTCTGCAGCACCCATCGACCCCAGCAGGGCTACTCTGCTTGACTACATCTCCAGGCATGCCCTGCTGGGTCCCTACTGGGAACCAATATCCAGGACTGCTACTATCTAGTGTGCTGGGGAAGTGAAAAGTCCCCAGTGATATCTTCCACTTCAGGTGGGCTGTCCATCCATCCTTTCTGGCCCTCTCTTCCGGGTTTGATCTCCTTCTCCTCCCCGGCCAGGATGCCCTTCTGGCCCATGTGGCACTTACAGAGGCTAAAGCCAAACACTACAGAAGTTGGATTAATGCAAGAAACAGCCTTGAGCAGAATGATAATCCAGTGTGCGCCACACACGAACACACTCTGACAGCACTAAGCAAAAAATTTGTTTAGAATTAATGTAAACTTATTGATCTTTTTCACCAAGACTGACTGATGCAAAACAGATTAGTTGGATTCTACAGAACTAGGATACTTTATACAATAGTTAGAAATAAGATAATCTCAGCATTCCTATGTAACTTTTCCTCATTTTAATACTACCAGCAATTGTGGAAAAGAAAAAAAAAAACTAATGTGGTGGAAATAACGCAGAAGGATTCTAAATACAGTATAAAAGAATGAATAAAGAGACAGGGGATTATAACTGGGGAAAAACAGATAACTTGAAAGGCTACAAGATACTGTCTATGAAACTCTGAAATGAAAAAGCGGGTATGAGAATGAAATGTTATGTTACAAGTTATTCTGCATAACAGCTGCGCTTTATCATCTTATAGCTTTGTCCTCTGAAATCCCAGAGAGTTCTGTGATAACTTTTCACACCCAGAATTATACCAAAAGAATCCCAAAGTACATCAAAATAGCACCTTTTTCTCTATGACTGGCCCTCTCTTATGGGGTGTCATAGTGAATACAACAGTAAGAGAGCAATTAACAAACAGAATAAAAAAGATTTTGCCTAACTGGCTTCTCTGGCAGTATGAGCACTTGGCTTTACCACTTGTCACCTCCAAAGTACCACTAAGTAGTTTCCCTTCTCACTTAATTTCTCTCTCTCTGCTTAAATATTCTAGCCTCTCCTCTTCTCCTCCAGTAATATTTCACTTAAACTTCACTACTAACGCCAGGCTCAATTAACCTCTGGGAATAGAATGCAGCTAAGACATTTCTAAGTCAAGGCTTCAAATCACTCCTAAGGTCAGAAATGGTCCTTTGTATCTACTGTTATAAAGGTGCAAGGCTTAATCTCTCACTACTAGCTCATAGATTCCCTGAACCACTAGGCTCACACAACATGCACTTCAGAAAAAGTCATTCACCTGAAGCTAAGTATGTCCAGGCCCGGCCAGTACTTGAATGGAAAACCATCTAGGAAAACCTCGGGCTTCTGCAGGAAGAGGTGTTGGTGAGGCGAGCAGGGGATGCTTACCCTGTGGTTTGAATGTAGATCCCAATGCCCCATTACAGTGATGGAGACACTGTGCTGTAAAAATTGCGGCATCCTTCTGATAAGACATAAAACCAAGGTCATGACTCTCTGTGTTCATAAAAGATCCCTGGACATCCTTCTTAAAGAGTAGGGTGTGTCCTGATGTCCAATCTAAATTGCCCACCACGTCCTAGTCAATTTGGTCCCCTAATATACTTGGTCTCTAATTGGTTATCTCTCTCACCATTTCACCACCTGACAGGTAATGTGTGGTGAGTGTATTGGTGCAAAAATGGCTGCCATGACATCTTTCAGAAAGATGCAGCACGAGTGGTGGATGAACTGGCTATCCACTCACTGAAGCACTTTCAGTGGTGAGAAAAGCGCTATATTAAGTGTAAAGAATTATTATTAGTATCATCCCAAAGGGAGCTTCTTGATTGCATTCTCTTGCTCTAGGCTGCATTAGAAATAAGCACTGCATTCAAAGATTTCAACAAAAAGCAGTGGGTATATTTTGGCAAACTCCAGCAAGTGGCATAATAAGCCAAATCCTTGGGCCTGACAGAACTGTACCAGTAACATTAAAGGAAATGAAGGTTGCTATCTTCAGTTAGATAATTTCTTCCAGCAATTACTGAAAACAACAGACATAACTTATAACTAGAATGTTTTAAATTTAATTTTAATGCATAAAGGGGAGATAAAGATTTTTTTTTGGTCCCTAACAGTTATTGGCATATAACCTTTAACCATATTATGCATAGAATATGTAGGAAATTGAATCGTGTGAGATAAGAAAATTACATTTGTATCAACTACGAACTTCTGTTTTCTCAGGGGAAGGGAGAACTCCTTTAATCTGACATGAACATAGCTGCTAAATGTCTGACCTACTCTAATGGACGGCCACCCAATTTTAAATTCCTAAAGATCCTTGGAATTAATGTAATTATTACAATTACATGAAATATTTTAATAAGCGCATTTGGTTTAAAATTAATGCTAATGTTATGGTAAAAAGTTTTTTTTTTTTTTTCAGAAAGTTATAACATATTCTCGAAGTATTTCTATAAATGTACATATTAACAAAGCTGACCGCAAGAATGTTTTATCAGACAGTAAAACTGCACATTTAGGGCATGCAGATTGTCACCTAGCTAAGTCTGTATTAATTCTTTTGAAGTTTGCTTCATTTAATGAGTGCGTATCACTTAACTTAAGTTGTATGTTTGAAGTATCTCATAGTTTATAAAAAGTATAAGTATGAATGCATGTCAGATTGAACACTACTTATCTTGTCTGGTCAACAAAGTATTTGGATGATATTCTCACAAAAATCTATAATGTAAACATGACGTGACAAGGCAGAATAAAAGCATTGACAAGCCAAAGGTCCATAGCTTTCTAAAGGATACTGACAAGTGTACTAGTTGCACAAGATGACAGCAGCTTTGAGAAAGAATAGAATCAGAAGATGGCACAAGAGATGTCAGAGTACACACAAGGGTCATAACTGGAAAGACTAACATTAAATCTACAAAGCCAAGGACGTATCGTCTGAATCATAGTGAAACAACAAAGTGGTAAGTCATAAGCCAAAAAGAGTAGTAACCTGACCTAAGAAACACAAGACACATATTAAAATCAGAGGGCAGAAAAAATAGTTGCAACCAGTAAACTCAAAACTAACACCTTTGAGATGATGAAAAGTTTTATTTTCTTATATGAATCTAATTCTGTATGAACAGGAATGCTTGGCTCCAGCTTCTAACCTCTGGGACCCATATCTTAGCAATAGGGTGTTAAGTCCTACCAACCAAATCACACTTAAAAAATTAGTATAACCACGAGATTCCTTGTGCTCAGAAACTATGAAAATCTTACTAAAATACTTTTTGAGGCCTTTTTTTAGAGGTTGGAAAATGATTAAAATCATAAGCTAAACCACAAGTTACCATGCAAAGACACTATAAATATTTAAAATATACACCAATATATTGAAAATACTGTATGTTAAGCATTCTTCTGGCAGAGTTTGTATTCATCAGTTATAGCTAATGGAGTACGGCATCTGACAGTGGTTTCTGGGAAGCTGAGGCAGCTTTAGGGGTGCGCGGGGCCTAGGGCTAATCAAACCCACATGGGGATGGTTATGTCAAATGCTGTTACTGGTATCTGTGGACTGTATAAACTTGTGTGCAAATGTAATAAAAATAATGTTAACATACACCAGATTTTCTCATTACAGTGTTCAGCTAAATTTTTGCAAGATAACACACAGACTTTATCAAAATATAACTGGAGAATTTAACTTGACAAATCCGCTTGACCGTGATACGTGGACCTCAAAAGCGGGGTCCCTTTAGGCACGGGGCCTGGGGTGGTCGCACCACTTGCTACCCCCTAACGCCACTCTTGCTGGGAAGCTAACATCAGTGAAACATTCTTTATTAAGTTGATTTCTTTCTTGTAGGCAGTACAAAGAGTGGTCTCACTTAAATATTACTGTGGCAAAGTTTGTCAGTTAATTTATTACTAAAAATGCCCAACTTCCACCAAACCTAATTACAGGTACGAGTGTGTACCACTGAAAAATTATATTTAGTACATTCATGAATAAAAGCACACACAGACAGACTGATTTAAGTAAGAAAAATACTTATACTGCAGAAATATAATAATGAAAGAGGAAGGCAGATAAACTTAAATTCCATGTACATTCTATGCAATGTCAAACTCTTTAAATGATTAAGGGATGACACCTTGCCTGTGTAATCTTGTCACACATTTCTACAGTATTTATGCTAGCAATTAGTGCAGCGAGACAACCATTTTCAACCAATCATTGTTGATGACTACTCTTTACCATACATGTAAAATTTTAGGTTTACAAACACAGCCCATGTTTTTTTCTGTTAAAGCAGGGGTTCTTAAACTTTTTAATCAGGTGACCCAAATTAGACTATAAGTAATGTGCTGGGAACCTAGAAAAAAATTATTATAAAGACACTTTTCATAATGACAGTGGAGTCACATTGAGACAAATAACAATGGCCATTCTATATAATAATAAATAAAGGAAATGTTTTTCTTTCTTTTCTAACATAATTCTCATTTTGAGTATTACTAAAAGAGAAAAGTGGGAATAAAATATATTGTTAAAACAATATCCTTTTTCCAAACCTAACCAGAGAAATGTTGAATGGCAACTGGACTGTATACCAGCAAGCAATGGAAATTCTTAAGTGTAAGATTTAGTGAAGCATAGAGAAAGAAATACTTGGGGTATGGTGTAAGGACTAGGGCCTACCAATGTAGAATTTTTAGTCTGTTAATGATCTTGGTACGTGTGCAGCAAAGATGACCGATTACTAAAATACAGGTTAAATCCTGTTACAGCAAATACCAAAGTAACAATATTTTTTCAGAATAACAAATACTTTTAGTGGGCAAAACAATCATAGAACACCATGTTAAACAAATCTTGTTTTAAATAAAAGTAAATCTCACTATAGCAAACATTATTTTGATCAACAATGACCACCGAAGATAATAATGCAATGCCAAAAATACCTAATGCAGCTGCTATACTTTCCGCATACTTACTGAGTCTCGGTAACCCTGCAATTTTCTGTTGCAAAATTCCTGATCTCAAACAGTGTCAGCGAGCATATAAGCACGACATCATACACATAGTCAGTGCTCCACTTTTTTTTATTTAACAGTTGATGCTCATGAAGATAATAATATAGTCCATGTTGACTTAAATATGGAAAATACATTTCACTGACAACAAAGTTGTTATATTGTCCACTCTCATGTGCTAATTATATTAGTCAGATATGTTAGGTGATTCATTTATTAATTAATGAATAAATGAATCAGTGCTCACATATTTATCCTGTGAGATGTGTGCATTAATAAAATTACTTAAACTGAAATTTATGTATTTTTATACAACCAGGAGTGTGCTTGCCAGATGATTATCCAGCTTTATTTTTTACTTTTTTTGATGTTTAAATGCTTTACCAGTTTCATTTACATATACAGTATTCTGATAGGTGAAAGAAAGAGTACCTGTTTGACAGGCTACTGGAACATTTAAAATACCAAAAACAAATAATAAATATATATATCTCCCAGACTCCCACAAGCTAAGAAAATAGGCTTGAAAACAAGATGAGTGACCATATCAAAAGAAGTAGGATTTGAAAGCTTCTTAATTACATAAGAAAAATAAGACAACCAATCATAAGTCATAATACTGGAAACTTTTATTGACATTAGAAATGGTAATTGCACCGAAAAACCAGCAGTTTGGGAGCCAACAAATTTCACTTTTGTGCATGAGCTGAAACAGATGACTTGATAAACTGAAAAACGTCAGTGTTCAAAATATTTTATTAATTCTGTACTTTTTTGATTTGTGCTATATTATACTACAACACATTCAGCCGAGTCAAAATATTTACTTAACAGGTTTTTTCAAACACAATAAAGGGCCAGTAACAACCATGTACTACACAAATGGTGTTACAAAAGAAAAAAAAATATTGACAAATCCAAGTAGGCATTTTGGGAAGATCACACATAAAGTGTGATTTGTTCAAGAGTCAGAGTAGCATGTGTAGGCTCTTTGTAAATTACATTTTGGGAAAGGAACTGCCAGTTTCAAAAAGCATTATCCAAACACAGCAGGTTTACATGCACTGGATGACAAAATGTCTTATAAAACAAACACTTCAATACACAGAGTCAAGTCTATTCCTTAGGAAGCTCAATGTCTGCTCTTTCAAAAGCTGACAGATGGGGAACTTTAAAAATCAGATTGTACCGCACATCATTTTGAAAATAAAATAAACCCTAGAAGAGTTGTGACTACCTTCACAATAAAAGTTCTCTATAAAGCAATTGCAGAGGCATACAGAGGCAAATGTGTAACTGCTTGAAAGCGAAATCTCTACTGTTTTTGACTCGATAAAACAACTGACCTTTGAAATTAAGACGATTTTAGTTACAGAGTGAAAACACTATAGAGTATGGTTTACAGTGGCCATTTTGGCAAAAGGAGAAATGTAGAAAATCAAGGAATACAAAATTTAAACAGTAGAACTGTAAACCTCAAGTATAACAGTAAGTAAATTAACAGCTTTATGCATACTCTGTAAAATTTTGCAATATTGTCAGTCCCAGGATTGATGAATATGGATGAAGGTTAGAGTGTGGAATTGTTTAGCATGTACATTGTTAATACTCAGATTGTTTACTGTCATTATCCATTTCAGTCAAGGGGAGGGGCTTTTTGAACAGAGGTATTTTACACTAGAAAAATAGCATAATAAACATGCTTTGCTTCAGTGAATTTTAGCATCATATGTCGGTGCCAGTTTAACCAATACCAATGCATATGTACAGACCAAATATCGGCACAATATTATGGCGACTGATATTACTGATATTACCTTAGTGAGGATACGATGATTTTTGATAAAATAGAAGTAAAGGTGTCAGTTAATTTAGTCACTTGACTCATGGCACCTGTTAAGGAATGTAGTAATTCAAAAATTTATTATTCTATGCAGCTTTTTCACCTTCTCTTAAATAACATTTTTAAAATTATATTTTTCAAATGAGCTTAACCATGTAACAATATAATAAATTTTTCTGAATGAGTATGATGAATAGTTTAACATACTCTGGTTTAACAATTCAATTAATTGATTTAAAAAAAAAAAGTCTTGCTGAACAATTTGTCAAATAGCCCGATTTGAAATGTTTAACTCAGCTGGCTGACACTGTGTCTACTGCTTGTCTCACCCTTTTCACATTTTCTGGTGTTCCTACATTTCTAGTGGTCTAACAAACATATCCTTCACACTACCAGTAGACGGACATTTATCAAGCCACTTGAAAATAGTGTGATGAGAAGGAATTCAGATTTTCATTCAATGTATGCCATAACGGTGAACACTGTATAAGGAACCAAGCAATTATCCATGACCACTGAAACTGCACTTATTGTATAACACTGATGCGTCACACTATATACGTACTCCCTTCCACACTGTTCAAAACACCCTGAAAACCGTCACATCCTTCACCTGCACCCATTATCTTCAATTTGACGTTTGAATCTAGTGTCACAGTGTCTTCTCCTCACAAGCTTGTCTGTCATTCTGTCATCTCTTCCCCTTTCTTATACATGTCTTTGCTGTCAGCCTTCTCATGTTGACTGTTAAGCATTGGCAATCCTAAATTGTCCCTAGTGTGTGCTTGGTGTATATGTGTGTGTGTGTGTGTGTGTGCCCTGCGGTGGGCTGGCGCCCTGCCTGGGGTTTGTTTCATGCCTTGCGCCCTGTGTTGGCTGGGATTGGCTCCAGCAGACACCCATGACCCTGTAGTTAGGATATAGTGGGTTGGATAATGGATGGACTGTTAAATAGGTTGTGAGATGGAAGGTGGGGAACATTCGTTAAATTTTTGTGCCACAGAAACAAAAACTGTCTATAATATGCCATTGTCATTGTTTTCCATACTGTCGTAATCAAAAGTAATCTGAACAGTGGGTGGCACTGTTCGATGCAAAATTCACACTTGGACAAATTTAGCTAATTTAACTACAAAATCATGTGGTGACCCATCAGAGACAATTGGGTTGTGACCCATTGTTTAAGAAACACTGTGTTAAAGAATAACAAATGCAGGGAGTTTCACCATGTCATGTGAATGATGGGAACAGAACCTGCAATACGTGAATTATAAATCACATTGCATAAATAACAAAAAGAAAAAACATAATTTGCATGTCTTTACTGAACAAATTGATTACATTCACTTAGTTAGACAAACATGTGAACTCTTACGATTTAGTAACTTGTGGCTGTTCCTGTGGAGCAACAACTGATTAAATGTTTTTCTGCACTTGTAAATCAATACTACATATCGACTTTGTGGTAGTACGGATCATTCAACTCTTAGACATTTTTGTTTTTTGCGTGAAATGCTTCCCTTAATGTTAGAATGAACTTCTACAAAGATGCATATAATGTTTCCAATAAAGACATGAAATTTCTGTTCATGGTGTTTAAAAAAGCCATTAAAAATATAATTGTTAAATGTTAGTTATGTTTTGTTAGTAATTAGGACTTAAAGATGAAATCATATTTATGTCAAATTATTGCAAATTTTTCCTCACCACCATTCCTCAATTCTCAACGTATTAATAACATTTTGATATATCTGTCCATTAAGACAGCACAATTTAATTGACCCATAATTTAGATGTTGGGAGTACCGTTGTTTTTTTGTTTGCCCTATAGTTTGAAGAACAGTGCCACCTGTTGGCTCAGATGAAGACAAACACCAGAACAGAATGAAGCCAGACTAGTGAACACTTCACAGCTTAAAATTACTTATCAATGCAAGGCTGAGTGCTGCTTCTAGTATTAAAATTATATTGTAAGGTTATGTTAAAAGCCCAATAATAATGGATGCATTTTTATGGATTTTTTACTCTTCCTCAAGCATAACATCCTGGCAGAAAAGCTATTTAAATATGGTATGATGTAAGTGGTGCTTGTCCTGTACTGCTTTAGTGATAAACCAATGCGTGTATAAATGTATTTCAGCATGTATCATATACCCATGTGCTCCATACTGATCACAGAAGTAGCTTTTACACTCTAGTAAATTAGTTTTACATCTGAATAAAAGCTGAAATTTTAATATAAAAAATGTGTTTATTTCTCAAAAATTTTGAATTTACCAAGTAATATGGTCTATACTTATGCATTCTTCCATTTTTGGAATGTGTTTTTCTATGAAAGCTGTGCAAAGTACCACTGAGTATTCTAGCTAACCAACTCTGGATAGGACACTTGCTAATAACACGGCCGACAAACTCACATTGAACATGTTCATTGTTAACATTATTACCAGTTTACAAATATGCAAGTTAAATTACATATTAAGCATTCCATAATATGCCATATGTGAGATTTAAATCTGAAAACTTTAACATGAAAAATAATGGCATCCATTAAATCCATAAAATAATTAACATAAAAAGCAAAAAAGAAAAGCCAAAATTTTAATGATGTTCAAAAAGAATGATAACATCCAAATAATAAAATGAACCAAGACTAACACTGTATTGTGGGAGTATATTGCCATCTAATATAATTGTTTCCTTGCACTTTCAATTGCAGGTGTCTTTCTCTTATTTTATCAGATTTTATCATGTTATATGTGTGAACATTAATGAAGCAGCTAAAACCAAAAAATAGGTCCTACTCAAAAAATCTATGATTGGCTTGGCATGGTTCTCTTCTCATTATCCCATGATGGCTGTTATTTAGTATGTTATTTTCATATGTACTTTTATTCCTTAATATAGTTTTAAAAATACTGCATGATACAGAAGTAAGATGTATTAGTTGGTAATTATCAGGTTATGTCCTTTATTAAAAATTGGACTCAAACTCTTTTCCATTTTAATTTGTAATAGACAACAGATGCTTTGCATGAGTTAAAAACAGACTGCAATTTTTTTAAAGCTGAACAGAAACCATAAATAAATGACTTAAAATCTCCTTTTTTCTAACTTGCTTCTGAACATTTAATTAACTAAAATTGTGCCAAATGACATCATATACAGTACAATTGATTTTGGTTACACAGAAGAGGAGCCTATTACGAAAGCAGTAGGTATCAGCCATGGTATGCTGTAATTTCATCAGAATGCATTCAAGTGACATGAAGCAATTTAGAGTCCAGCAAACCTGACAGAAAATCTACAGACTGTGGGAGAAACATCTAGCACTAGAAAAATAATGGAAAAATTTTTTAAAAAAGGTTTAAACGGTTCTGTAAAATATATATACAAATGAGGAAAAGTACATGAACTGATTAGCAGAAGATTAAAACAATATGTGGGTTAAATATAATTTTTAATTCTCTCAATTTCATTAAAATATGTAAAAATTACACACAAAGTTTGGAAAGTTGTTTTATGAAAGCAAAAACAAGATCATATATATACAGGTCAAATTCCGTTACAACGAATATCTTTACAGAGATGTATTTTTACATTCCTGACAGTTTCCTCATAAGACAGTCTATAAAAATCTTGTTACTATGAATACATTCAGCAGATGGCTTTCATTACAACAAAGTGCCCAAAAGACCTTGAAATGCCTGAATGAATCATTCACAGAGCAGTCAAGAGAATGAATCATCCACAGACTAGTTAGTTCTGTGGTTATAGCTCAGTTGTGCACAACGAGCCCCGAACAGAAACATTGTAATTTTTTCTCTCTCTTCAAACTTTCCTTGTACCGTTTTTTGTTGTGTTTGTTTTCTGTGGTTTTCAGCGATACCTTTTCCTTATTTCTCGTCAACATTTAAAAAACATCCATTGGAATTTAACTCATTGTCACCCTCCTATAGAAATGGCAGATGTAAAAAGCGACAACAGTTCACGTTAGAAAAAAAAACTTGAAATTTTTGCGGCTCTCTTTTTTGGTAAAAAGAAAAAAGATGTTGCCAGAGATTTTGGAATTTTGCCATCGACACTGTCAACTTTTTTGAAAGACCGAGCAAAAATAGAAGAAAAATCTCGGGTTGTAAACGCAAACGTATGCAAACTGCTGAATTTTAACATGTCGAATAAACAGTTTTTATGTGGTTCAGTGATGCTCGTTCAAGAAACATTACTATTAGTGGACCACTCATTCAAGAAAAAGCAAAGTCAATGTCTAACTCCTTGGGCCATGAAGATTTTACTGCCAGCTGGGATTGGTTAATTTGCTTTTGGGATCGTTTTGGAATTTCAGCCAAAGCAATATGTGGAGAAGAATCTTCACTTCCAATTGAAAAAGCAAACTAATGGCGTGCAGGTGAAATCTGGAAAATCATTTCAGCTTATGAGCCTGAAGACATTCACAATGTTGATGAGACTAGAATCTTCTACCAGCTGCTACTGCATTGCACTTTAGCACTCAAAAGGTAATCCATACTGAGCAGGAAAAAAATCTAAACAAAGGTTGATAGCTCTACTTTGCTGCAATTCAACTGCCAGCGACAAAGTTATTATTGGCAAGTCGACCAATCCTCTGTGTGTTAAGCATGTTACATTTCTTACCAATAAGTATAAAGCAAACAAGCGAGCTTGGATGACTCAAGACATTTAATGAAACTGGCTGCGACAACTTGACAAGGATATGAAGAAGAAGAAAAGGAAGACTCAGCCTCTGATTGATAACTGTGCTGCCCATAGCATGCTTCTACATTTAAATTATTTTCGCATTGAGTTCCTCCCACCCAGTTGCACGGCTGTGCTTCAGCCATTGGATTTGGGCATCATTCACACCCTAAAAGTGTATTATCACAAGAAAATGCTGAGAAAAATTCTCGTCAGCATAACCTGTAGACAGGAAGGAGATGAAAATTAACATGAAAGAAGCTATTGAAATGATTGCAAAGGACTGGACGCCATTTAAAGAAAGCACTATATCAACAAATACAGAATCTCATTACTATTAAATTTTCATTACAAAAAAATATTTTTTAGGTCCCTGGCACTTTGTTGTAACAGAGTTTGACCTGTATTTTAATTACAGAGCACTTAGAACCTGGCTGGCTGCTCTTTTTTTAAACTATACAAGGGAAAAATGCAGTTTAAGCAAAATACAATATTAAAAAAAAATTGTATATGAAGAGATGTGCTATATTTATTAAAATCTAAACCATACAGTACTTGACAAAATAAAAACTGCCAAAATACACACAAAACTCCAGCTGAGCTAACTGGAATGTTGATTATCATTGTCATTGCACTTACAAGGAAAATAGTCAAATGTTTTATATTGTTTATTTTAGCATGTTAGAGCCTCAACATTTTAATCCACTCTATTACATAACAAATGGCAGTTAAAATATCATTAAAATTTGTTTATTAAAAAGTTGCCAGTTCCAGCTAAGGATGTCCCAACACTTCAGGCAAAGCAGATACATACAAACAATTACTATAATGATGACCTAATTAATACTTGGATTTAAATTATTTTACCTTCTGTCATCACATGCAATGCCAGACATGTACAAAATATACAGTTGCCTAAACAAATCTTGACCCAACAGCACTGAGGCAACTCTGTAAAATAAACACAGCATTCCAAATCTGCTTAGTCCAATTCAATCCAACAGTGTCAGCATTGGAGGGAAGGCAGGAACCAGTCCATTACTGACCTTATAAACATTTAGGAGGAGCTAACTTAGGCTGGGGTGATACTTCATGTGACGCGACGCATGCTGCAGCGGACACTCCTGCTACGCAAGCGTTGTAGTGTTTATACTTGCACGTGTACTTTATGTAAATCTGGAGGAATCCACCAGGTGGCAGTGCGAGATATTATCACAGTGAGAACATGTTCAGCTTCTCTGTGTTGTGAATTGCCTAGAACATCCATTAAATTCCGATGACACCTTACCGCAATATCTCTTAAAAGGATGTTTATTGATTAAATCCATCAATCCAGGGATGTGTCCATTCCAGCAAGCATTGGCCGCGAGTGAGAAACAATCCCTGGACAAGGCCTCAGCTCATCGCAAGGTGAATACAAGCACACACACACACACACTAGCGTCATTTTAGCGGCACCAAATCCCCAAATCTGCATATCTTTGGAAGGAAACTGGAGCACAGTGTGGAATCCAAGCAGGAAATACCAGCGACATGACTCCCTGCGAGACAGCAGTGCTACCGCTCCACCACCGTGTCAACCCCACGTATGTGTAATTATTAACAGTATTCATTATTTAAACGAAATTAACGATTTATATGTAAAATGTAACATACACACTTTAATGCATTTCATCATGAAAGTGATATCAAGTATACAGTAAACACTAATGCATTTCATCATGAAAGTGATATCAAGTATTCAGTAAACCCTCGTTTATTGCGGTTAATCCGTTCCAGACTCTACTGCAATAAATGAATTTCCGTGAAGTAGGATTCTTTATTTATAAATCTAATATTTTCGCAGTTACAACATAGAAAACCTGTTTATGACCTTCTAAATACATTTGTAACATTATTAGAGCCCTCTAGACATGAAATAGCACCCTTTAGTCAAAAGTTTAAACTGTGCTCCATGACAAGACAGAGATGGCAGTTCTTTCTCAAAATTAAAAGAATGCAAGCATATCTTCCTCTTCAAAGAAGTGCACGTCAGGAGCAGAGAATGTCAGAGAGAGAGAGAGAAAAGTAAACAATCAAAAATCAATAGGGCTGTTGGGCTTTTAAGTGGAAGCACCGTGATAAAGCAGCCGCAAGGAAGGGATCAATGTGAAGGTATTCTTTCAGCATTTTTTAGAGGAGCGTCCGTATCTTCTAAGCAAACAGCCTCTGCTCACACCCCCTCCATCAGGAGCAGAGAATGTCAGAGAGAGTGAGAGAGGCAGAGAAAAGCAAACAATCAAAAATCAATACGGGCTGTTAGAGATTTTAAGTGTGCGAAGCACCGCGAGGGAAGCATATCGTATATCATTGAGGAGTTTTATTTAATACGTAACACGTGCTCTGATTGGGTAGCTTCTCAGCCATCCGCCAATAGCGTCCCTTGTATGAAATCAACTGGGCAAACAAACTGCGGAAGCATGTACCATAAATTAAAAGACCCATTGTCCACAGAAATCCACGAACCAGCGAAAAATCCATGATATATATTTAGATATGCTTACATTTAAAATCCGCTATGGAGTGAAGCCGCGAAAGTCGAAGTGCGATATAGCGAGGGATCACTGTAAATCTAAAGATTCTAAATGTGCAGAGAGTTGGAATATCATACATTTAATGTGTTCTGTGTGGTGATCTATTGCTGCTTGCCGTAGCGATTAAAACCTGGGATGACGTTTACGACGGTCTGCTTTAATGATAAACTACGAGGTTAAAGTGGACATTTCGAGATTAAAGCCGAAATTTCCACTTTAATCACAAAATACACGTTTTCACCAAGTCCTTAATTTTTTTTTCTCAGTGGCTCAAATACAGTGCTGTAAATTATGTTGCTGTTGTGAAGTTGCAAAAAAAAAAAAGACGGCACAAAAAATGGCATGTGAGACTTTTAAAATGTATTGCGTCATTACGATCAAGAATATGTGACGCTTGAATATAAAAGCACTACAAATGCATGTGTATGTTGGCATTTTGCTTCACCACATCGAACCATTCATCAAACATCGAAGCGCACACATTGATCCCCGTAGAATCTGCATAGAGGCTTTCTGTCACATGTAGATAATAAACAGAGACTCTGATGTCACGGTCCGACTTTCAGCACACTGCGCCCCCGACTTTTTGCTGGTACAGCAACTCAGCACACGTCGCATTAATTTCTGAGGACCTGCCTAGAGGACGCGTGTGGCAGCCATGATGCGGGCGGGTTAACACATAACACACCAATCTTAGGAATGTGGAAGTAAACCTGGAGTATCTATAGAAAACCTCAAGCAGACATGGTATTAACAAGTATATAAAACAAAACAGTAACTGTTATTCAATTGATGAGCTATCAGCTGATGCACTTATAAATAGCAATTTATAATTTTCAAAGAAATACGAAAAATATATTTAGAAATAAATATAAAACTTGCAGAATGGAGTAGGCAGTTTGACAATTCCCATCTTTTCCATAAACACAAAGCAAAGACTATATAGTAATGCACTTCCCAAATAATATAATTTTGTAAAATGTATATATTAAAATAGTGTGGAAAGATCACCGACTTTTTTTTTTCACCTTGGATGTATTTTTACATCACAACACATTAGCTTGCATTCTAGAATCAACTACAAGAAAATCTGCAAGTTTCATTTTTCTCAGTTTAATAGCTACTTAGCACAATGATGCCATCAAGCAGTACATTAAAGATCAGTGTTTTCCTAATTTGAATTTGTAGCCAAGGCTGGTAAAGTTCTGATCAGAATCTACAATATGCAATTTATGGCCTATAAACATTATTTGTACATACAAAGCGAGTCTTATGCATGATAATGTTGATTCCACAGTTAAATTGTGGCTATAAATGGTCATGAAGGCTTTTAGTATGTCAGAGATTTGTATGAAGGATGTTTTCCGATATAATTCTGATTTAAATATTAATACGTTCATGATCAACTTAAAAGAAAATAACAAAAAAAAGCAAAACAGACACAATCTGTGTAAAAATACCATCAAAACATGGTAAGTAGCAAAAGGCTGACTTTTTTTTTTGATTTATTTTTTATTTAAATACTAGCTGAACTACCCAGCGTTGCCCGGAATGAAAATAAAGTGTTTTTTTTTTCTTTAATTGTATGAGAAAAATATAATTAAAAAAAAAACACAACTTTAAAAATAAAAATTAATTAACAAACAATGAAGACTCACTAATGTGCTTGTCTTATAGTCTTGTATGTATGTTATCATGCAGTTGATGGTTGGAACTGGCCAACTCTATTTAATTTCAAAAGCAACAGGGGTGCGGTGGGCTCAAACAAAGAATGCTGGCAGTCACCTCCAGTTTGCCCTCTGGTGGTTGTTCTGAGTCTCAACTGGATGGTAACATGCATACAAGAAACCAAAATCACCCCCAACCCTACTCAGAAGGGGTGGGTTAGGGCTGATTTCACCCTACAGTACTTTTAGTTGACCAATGAGAAACATGTGTAACCATAGTTTCATGAAAATCGCTCCAGCCGTTCGGAAGTGATGCTGGAACATACATACATACACACATTCACTTTTATATATATATATATATAGATGTTCCAAAATGGAAAGCAGTCTCTAGAAAATGGAATTTAAATCCCGGTTTTGTCACCGTATGCCATTTTCTTTGGGAATTTGAAAATTAAAATTTTCTCTAACACCCTAAAGCTTTTATGTTAAGTTGATGGTGACTTTAAATTGGCCTACTGTGAATGAGATTAGAATTTTGAGTAACTGTGCCCTGTAATAGATTGGCATCCTTTCTATTGCGAATTCCTACTTTGTGCCTAATTATGCTGGCTTCACCTACCCACAACACTGAATTTGGAATAAGTGAGTTTAGAATCACTAACAGGTAAGATGAATGAAGATCTGACTAGCTGACATTTTAAACTTCACAATGGCTGTAAAAAATAAAATACAAAATTTTGATGGGGAGATCCAACTAAAAATATCAAGTAGACTATGGTGGCACAAGTGGGAGAGATGCAGCCTTCTTTTAAAGCAGGTTACACCTTTACTCATAATCCATGTAAACTTTGAAATGCTCTGTACTTACATTTTTAAGATTTTTATATTTTTTAATGGTCACAGCTAGAGAGTTCAGCTGAAAAAGCATTTGGTGAAAAATCCAAAGTGCAATGTACATTCTTTTTTTTTCAGCACTGCATCCAATAGAAAGGCAGCTTAAAGCTTTTAATCATGCACTTTCCCACTCAAAACAGAACACTGAACCCTCTTCTATTAGCAATTGTTCATTTTATATAGTACCTTTCACTTTATCATACATATTAGGTAAATTAATTAGGTAAAATTAATTATCAGACAAATGTACTTGTAGAACATACATTTTTTTCATTTCAACCACAAAATGTCAAAATGACAGTTATGACTATCACTTCTGACTATTACTAGAAATAACTATGACTAGTGACTAGTTATATACTTCATAGGGACTATAACAGAGTGAAAACTGAAAGAAGTTATGTGACTAGTGCCATTAGGTATAATACATTTGTCAGTTTCCTCTGTACTCCACAATTCACAAGCCTATAACAAGAGCTGTGACCCTACCTGCTCTCCTGTTTAAATACCTCTGCTTTCCATCTCTGTTTGAACAGCTGGAAATGTCTTCACATCACTTACCATTGCTACATGCAAAATGTTATGCTGACAGCGTGCTTGAACACACTAAGCTCATAATTTCGTATGGGTTGACAAAATTTAATCATTGCACTTTCAAAATAAAATACATGTATAATGCCTAACAAGACAACTTTAATTATTTGTTTTACCAAATGCAGCAGTATTTATTTGTAAACAACACAATTATACCTGATAAACTATCCAGAGCAAAAAATATTTCAATAAAGAAAGATAAACTGCACACTTAAGAAAAAATAGAATGCTAGACAGACCAGATGATAGCAACCAGGACAGGATTTTCAGCAATGAATCATTCTTCATTTAAAGTGCAACAGAAAATTTGTTTCTGTTCAGCTAAAATGTATAAAAGTCTTCAAAAGAAAAAAATAAAATAAAAAAGCCAGACAAGTGAACAAATACACACAAAGCAATCTTATCATTATCATGTAGTATGTTAAATAGATGAGCAATATTATTTTCAAAATATTGTCAAATGCTACAAGAATGTTGCTTTGAAGGCAGTTTGAGATTTTAGAAATTGTTGTGACAATTTTAACATTCTGTAAACATGGGGAGTCACTCAGTGGCTTAGAAAGTGGGACTGGTCAGGGAGATGCAATCAATTTTTTAAAGTATCAAATAAATACTTTCACATGCCAATATGATATTATTCTTTCAAAATTTACATTAATCTGGCATAAAAATCACATAGAAAAACAAAATTAGCAACCATAAGGATCATATCCTTGCTTTAAGAAAAAAATATAAAATATTAAAAAAGTGACATTCGTCCATGCCAAAGAACAAGCAGTCACATACTGCATGTAACAAAAAGAAGGAAATATTTTACTATTTTACAAACCAAGTTAGAAAAACAGAACATACCTTCTCTGTGATAATTCGATCTACACACTGTTTTCCTGTCAATGGCAAGTTGCATTTTTCCAAGATCTTGTGTCCACCACCCTAGGTCAAAATAAAGAAAAGGAAATTATAGGAGTTGGCTAGCAGACCAGTTACCATTTAGAAGTAAAATCACAAACTAAAAGACTCACGATATTGATAAATACAAAACCCATAATGTAGTTTAACAGCCACAATACTGTATTTTGAAAAGCAATTTCAGCTCACTGATTAGAATTTAGTTTGGTTAGTTAGCAAAACAAAGCATTATTACTATGAAAAATGTGCATTATTGCATTGCCGTATCAGATAATTTATTTCTTAAATTATTTAAATGATCATTTATTTCTACATTTGCCGGATATGCTACTTTGTCGACATTGTTTATTTTCTAATGTGATGAATATTATTCAATCATACTGCAAAAAGACTGCACTACATATGACCTTAAAGAAAATCTCCAAAACCAAACAATTTTAATGATCTGCATCACTGTGGACCTGACAAAACTAAGTATATAATTTGCGATATCTTTCACTTGACAACCCAAAGAACCAACATACACAACTAGCTGAAGCCTGCCGTAGCATACAGCGGTGTAAGAATAGGAACGAAAAACGATGAGAAAGGAATTCAGTATAACAAAGGCTTAGGAAACCACCGTCGCAGTATAACGAAAATAGCAAGGAGCGAAACCAATGCCAATGGTCGAGAGAGTACCTTCCTGTAGCAGGCTACGGAAAACATAGACATTTACAGTGGGTTGCAAATGTTTGGGCAACCTTGTTAATAGTCATTATTTTCCTGTATAAATCGTTGGTTGTTACAATAAAAAATGTCAGTTAAATATATCATATAGGAGACACACACAGTGATATTTGAGAAGTGAAATGAAGTTTACTAGATTTACAGAAAGTGTGCAATAATTGTTCAAACAAAATCAGGCAGGTGCATAAATTTGGGCACCACAAAAAAGAAATGAAATCAATATTTAGTAGATCCGCCTTTTGCAGAAATTACAGCCTCTAAACGCTTCCTGTAGGTTCCAATGAGAGTCTGGATTGTGGTTGAAGGTATTTTGGACCATTCCTCTTTACAAAACATCTCTAGTTCATTCAGGTTTGATGGCTTCCGAGCATGGCCATTCCAGAACGTTGTACTTGTTCCTCTGCATGAATGCCTTAGTGGATTTTGAGCAGTGTTTCGGGTCGTTGTCTTGTTGAAAGATCCAGCCCAGGCGCAGCTTCAGCTTTGTCACTGATTCCTGGACATTGGTCTCCAGAATCTGCTGATACTAAGTGGAATCTATGCGTCCCTCAACTTTGACAAGATTCCCAGTCCCTGCACTGGCCACACAGCCCCACAGCATGATGGAACCACCACCATATTTTACTGTAGGTAGCAGGTGTTTTTCTTGGAATGCTGTGTTCTTTTTCCTCCATGCATAACGTCCCTTGTTATGCCCAAATAACTCAATTTTAGTTTCATCAGTCCACAGCACCTTATTCCAAAATGAAGCTGGCTTGTCCAAATGTGCTTGAGCATACCTCAAGCGGCTCTGTTTGTGCTGTGGGCGGAGAAAAGGCTTCCTCTGCATCACTCTCGCATACAGCATCTCCTTGTGTAAAGTGCGCCGAATGGTTGAAAGATGCACAGTGACTCCATCTGCTGCAAGATGATGTTGTAGGTCTTTGGTGCTGGTCTGTGGGTTGACTCTGACTGTTCTCACCATTCGTCGCTTCTGTCTATCCGAAATCTTTCTTGGTCTGCCACTTCGAGCCTTAACTTGAACTGAGCCTATGGTCTTCCATTTCCTCAATATGTTCCTAACTGTGGAAACAGACAGCTTAAATCTCTGGGACAGCTTTCTGTATCCTTCCCCTAAACCATGATGGTGAACAATCTTTGTCTTCAGGTCATTTGAGAGTTGTTTTGTGACCCCCATGTTGCTACTCTTCAGAGAAAATTAAAGGAGGAGGTAAACTTACAATTGACCCCCTTAAATACTCTTTCTCATTATAGGATTCACCTGTGTATGTAGGTCAGGGGTCACTGAGCTTACCAAGCCAATTTGAGTTCCAATAATTAGTTCTAAAAGTTTTGGAATCAATAAAATGACAACGGTGCCGAAATTTATGCACCAGCCTGATTTTATTGAACAATTATTGCGCACTTTCTGTAAATCCAATAAACTTCATTTCACTTCTCAAATATCACTGTTTGTGTCTCCTATATGATATATTTAACTGACATTTTTTATCGTAACAACCAACGATTTATACAGGAAAATAATGACTATTAACAAGGTTGCCCAAACTTTTGCATCCCACTGTATAGATAGACGCCGCATTCACTGTGTTGCCCAGTTGACACGATAAGTCAGTGCGTCCGCCCTATTGCGAGTGGTAAAAGTGCCATTTAAACTAATACAGGTAGACGTGGAAACCAGGTTTTCTGATGAAAAAACAATAAAGTTTCAAACAGTATCGTTTACATACAACAGATTTTGGCAAATCGTTTACATGCAATTATTTATATCCATTTATACACTAAATGTGTGCGTATCCTATGGTCTTATAGTTGGTGGGCAGGGCTCTGTGAGTTGGCAGTCGTGGCTCTCTGTCTTGCATGCAGTGGAAAGTCAACGTGGCTCAGAGGTGCATGTGGACTTTTGAACAGACGAAAGAGACTGAGGCTGTGTTTGGTGAGTTGTTCCGTGCCTCGAGAGCGACGCTGGACTCGGGAGGAAGGTTACAGTTGGCGTGCGTAGCTCTGTCGTGCGTATCCCATGAGGCGGTAGGAGGGTTAGTGTTGGCGAGCGGGGCTCTGTCGAGCGTGCCCTCAGTGTCTTGCGTGCCCTTAGTGAATTATATATATATATATATATATATATATATAGATTAGGAAAGGTTATGAGTCATGTGATATTTATGTAGACTTGATTGTCATGCTACTAAAAAATATTGCTACCTGCTTGCCAGAAAGCTGTTTTTCATCAGTGGTTATTTTATATCGATGTTCATCTAAGGCTACCGTAGGTCCACAAAGTAACGCTTTCATATAAAGTGTTTTTTTTTTTAAACAAAAAACAAACTCCATCCACACTAGCATTTTGACTTTGTTTACAAAAGTATATCTATTAAACGACCAAAAATGCAATGTGTAGATGTCCACCTACACTGAGTATACAGTATGTGCTGTCAGTCATGGGATTTATCACAAAACTGGAACAACCAATACATTATTTGCTTTTTGTGCATGTACCATATGTAGTGCTCAAACTTTACAAGCTGCAATTTAGATACATACAGGTAAGCAACACAACAAGCAACACTGACAGCAGCTCTGCATTGGCACATGGTTTTCTGCCATGAAGGGTGATCAATTAGGGAATGAAATGTTGTTATAAGCAGGATTCAGTCAGGGAAGAGCTACGAGTATATGACTCTGGAAAGCATTTTCAAACGTTTCCACTTTCAAGGTTAAGAATTTTGTTGCACTAATGGATCGACTGGCTAACCTGTGACAATGCAGACTAGAAAGGGGGAAAAAACCTTGTATAAATATTTTTTTTCTAATTTAGTATTGTCACAAGAACGAGACATAAACAGATAAAGGTTTGGGGCAGCCACCCATATAATATGGTATCCTGGCTGCAAAGTCGTTTTTTATCAAATACACAGCACTGATGTGCATACAACGGAGTCCAGAACGAGACTGAGGGAAAAGGGAAAAGGGAAAAAGGGCAGGCTTTTAAAGGGGATGACAGGAAGTGAGGTCATAAGGATCGGGCTCATGTTCTTCAATCATTGGTTCGAGCCCGGACGTGACATCACGGGGGCCGGAGCCGGCAAGGTATCCTTCCATTGGCTCGGTCCCGGAAGTGACGGCAAGAGAGCCAGGTGGAATCTCCTGGGAAGGGTCTACAGGAAAGGGAGAAAAATAGTCAGTGCATTCTGCCACATCCCGGCATGCCTCAGAACTGCCTTCACTCAAGCCCTTTAGCTGCCTCCCATGCGCACGTGTGCGACGGTATATATTGCATAATGTTAAATTACACCATGAATACAAAACATAATTTTACAATTTATTTATATATGTAGCTATTGTATAGCACTCTGAGGTCAAAATCAATTTGTAGAATCAATGCACATACAGGGATGGGAATTAACACAGTGTCACATAAGTGTGCATGGGAGGCAGCTGAAGGGCTCACAAAGAGATAATTCTGTGCCAGACCAGGGGGTGGTAGAGTGCACTGATCCTTCCTCTTTTCCATTAGCAGACCAATCAAAGGAAATTTCGTCTGGAATCAACAATGTCACTTCCGGTCCAGGGGACATTACTTTCGGTTCTGGCCCCCCGATGTTGTCAATTCCGGTTCAGACCCCAATGACATCACTTCCACTGCCCGCTTTAAAACTGCCATGTTTGCCTGTCTGTACTGTTCTGTATTGGACTGAAGTCTGTTAAGACCTGTACCATTTTAAAACACAAATTTCTGTTTTGGTAGCCTGTCTCAAGTATATGGGTGGCTGCCCCCAAACATTTCTCTGTGTTGTGTAGAATCCTTTCGTAATAGATATCAAAAAAAGATACTGTCACAATACTTGGGTCATGATATGACATGCTGCATTTAGTGTTTTGCAATATATTAAATCTTATGATACATTTAGAAATATATTTCAATGTCTCATTCCCTTTTTTAGTTACATTTGAAATCATAACATTATACAAAAAACAGGCCAATCTTCAACAACAAAAAAAAATCCCTTGGTTAAGTCCTACTTTAACCTTTACTAATTACAGAAATACATTTTTCCTCAGTTAGATTAGGAGTACTCATGCACATTGTACATTGTCTAATTTTAGCTTCAAGTGATACCTAGTGAAATGAGGCCTTAGATCTGTAGTAGAGCTGTCATCTCATAACTGACAACAGAATGTTTCCGTTTGTAAAATATACTGTTTAAATATATACAAATATATATTTCAGTGTTTGTGGGTTACATACAAGTACATGTCGATATGTGGTACATAATATGAAAACAGCACATTAACATTCTCAAATATTGATAAAGGTTCCTTGCTAATTAATATGGGGGGAGGGTATCCTGTGATGTACTTTCACTGTGTTTTGGCTCACTGACATTCAGGGGTGTAGATTTACACTTCATACCTCAAGTGAATTTTGTACAATCAGGGCACAACTGAACACTCAAGCTCAACGTGGTGAGTATTTTCAGTCTTTTTTCATAAAATAAATAAATAAATAAAAATCTACAAATAATTCTAGTAATTCTCTGCGTGTGACCATAAGAAAGCTCCAGATAGGAAAGGTAGTTCAAGTGTGTGGTTTTCATATGGCAATGCTTGTGAATATAATGTTTCTCAACATGCTGTTTCTTCCCTGTAACATTATGAAAACCAAAGAAAACCAAAATGGTCAACTTACATGTTGACAGTGCTTTTAATAATTATATGTCTGCAGCAAAGCTTGTGCTAGCTGTACTCCAGCTATTTAACTGTACAATCAATGCATTTTGATAAACATACATTACTTTTTTATACCCATAGATTGTGCAAAAATAAAATACTGTAATCCCTCACCTCTAACAAGAAATTTGCATAGGTATATGAAAAATTCTTTTAATCGCAATGCATCAAGTTAATTCTGTGCAATCAATCTACAAACCTGTGGCTTCTATCCTAGTCCAAAAATTTCACTTGGTCTGGAGTATAAATACCACTTAACCTTATCACATCTTAATATCTGCAAAACCTGATAGGCAGAAAGAACAACAACTACAACATTCATTTCCATAGGACATTTTTATACAAACGATGTAGCTCAAAGTGCTTTAGAAGTAATTACATGCAAACAAAACAATTTAAAATTAGATAATAAAAATAATGCATAAATAGTATACAACAAATAATGCACAGTTACATAAAACAGAGATATAATGAAGAGAAACACACTTCTTAAATATAGAAGAAGTCATTAAACTATAAACAACATTCAGTCTGTGCCTTGTAAGCCATTCAACTATAAGTTTAAAAGCAAGTTTAACAAGTGATGGGAGAAACTAAAACAAATTACTTTAAAAAATGTAAAAGATACCTGTACCTTAGCTGAATGTTCCATAGTAACAACAACTTTTGTTCCTGCACTGGCAACCAGATCCATAGCGCCACCCATTCCTTTTACCATTTTACCCTAAAAGAAAGGAAATAATTTTTCAGAAAGAAAGTTATTTGCAGTTATACAAACAGAACCTAGTTCCACACTAAATACAATTGTTTTCTCAAAATACTAGGTTTGATATTAAATACATAAAATTCCTTACTAAGAATAATTAATAGTTTTAAAAATAATATGTAGTAATTTTTGAGATTAAATTGTAATACACATACATACAGCAATTAATGCAATATATGTAAGGTATTCATTGTCAACATTCTTACCAACAAAATTAAAATATTAAAATAATATATTAAAATGTATACAGATAAAGAATTCATAAGTCATGAGTCACAAGTAATATGAACAAGTTTAAGTGAAAGTCTTTAAATGCATAGATAAATGCATAAAAAATTTCCCCCAAAAAACATTTTCCAAGATGTCATAATGTTTTCTCTGTAAATGTGGAACAAAATCCTTTAATCTTAAAAAAAAAAAAAAAGTAGAATATCTCAGTGCTCGCTGTTATGCTTTACAAAGCTTAGCACCACTTATGATTCACTTAGTAATGGCTTTAGTAGACCCATGTTTCAGAGTATTGATGAATCTGGAGCATGCTGGTTCTATGATCACCTTCAACGTTTATCAAGGACATTTTCAATTTTAATTTAGCTAGTAATACTTTACTTGAAAAAGACACTTTTTTTGCTGAACTCGTAGCGTTTAGATGACTGTGATCGAGCATGTTACTTGAATCCACTGCACTTACCAAAACGTTACAGTACAAATGAGTGCAGCACATATTTTCCTTTATAATAGGATTGGTGGGAAATGCTGCAAATTAACATTCAAAGAAAACAGTTATACTATTAAATGTTGATTGTGGATAGTTAATTTCTTTGTTTTTTCTTGAAACCATTAACTCTGGCTCACCATGATCCTAAACTGAATAAGCACATCCAAAATAAGGATGGGTGGAAATATTCAATAAAGCACATAATTAGGCCAGAATTTCTGTCACTAAAAGTTTATGTTTGTTTCATAGTGGCTTTACAGGACATGTTCTGGTAACGGACATACTGACAAATCACATTTTTGATTTTTTAAAAGAGATAATAACTGACACTATTAATTATTTCATTTTCTGACATTTCTAAGACTTAGAAAAGATCTAAGAGTTATAAAATGCACTTCAACTGTAGGCTGAAAGTTGGAAATACCATTAGCTAAACAAAAAAAATAAACATCATGGCTGAAACACATACAGTCTGATTGCTGGGATAGGCTATGGCCTCCCCAACTTTGAACAAGATTAAACGAGTTTTGAAATATTATGCTATTATAGGATTTTTTTGAGGCATACATGAAAGAATCCAATATGCTACTAGACAGTTTATTTTGTATTCTATTAATGGCAGCCTGCAGGTATGATATCTTTTTGCTTTAATTTTTTAATATTTGAATCACGTGATTTTAATAAAATAACAAAATATATGATTCACAACATAAAATTTGCAGAGCTTATGCAACAACCAATAAATTTAATGTCAATCTAGAAAAAACACCAGAGAGTTTTAAAGGAAAACAGGAAAAATATAAAACCTAACACAACAAGAATTCAAACCCCAACCAAAAGAAAGAGAGGAGGGCCGGGAGCAGAGAATAAAAAAGTAAAACATATTTTTCACTCTATATGATTGCTTACTCTACTATTGTTTTCAAAATGTTTTGGACAGATACTGAGTGAGAATCTGATTTTTTCCAATTTCAAATAATATAGAACATCAGTTACCCAAACGGTGGTTTGGGATTCTTCTAGTTAAGCAGGATAATTCTATGTGCTAGTAGTTTGGTATCACTATGACAATCAATTTAAACCCATCTGAGAGTACACCAAATGCAAATACATTTAATGGGTTAGGAGTGATTGTACCACCAAGCCTTATCGTAAGTATTTAAAGATTTTTGTTGAAAATGATGCTAATTAGGTGCATTTCCAAAACATGTGACCTAGTGATGCTGAAGCAAAGCTTCATTTTGCCCTGGATACATTTTGGACCATTTTAAACAAGTGTTATTGATAAAAGATTTTAATTTGAATTATTGATTGTTTTGCACATATGGAGATAATTTTGAGAGTGAATTAAAATGTCATTTTCCCACCATACCCCTTAGGATCATTGAAAGGTAGATTCTTTAAATTGTTTTTACATATTGTTAAGATGATGTTCAAGTCTTCAAGACTGATCAGTATTGCCTTTGGAATAGACATGGGTGATTATCGTGGGGAGAAATAGATAAAAGCTTCACTGCCTTAAAGTGGGTCCTAAACTTTGGAGTGACTGTGGTGTTTGTATTGCATCAAAAAACCTTAGATTGTGTCTCATCTTCTACACACGTAGTGGAATATACGGACTTATAGTACTCCTTAAATGTGTAAGTTATATTTTATATAGTCAATGATTTTATCACCAGCTGACTTGGTAATTTCTGATATTGTGTTGCAAACTTCCATCTTGTGTATTTGTTGAGCTACAATCTTATTAGTCTTCTCTCCATTTTCATAATGATGTTACAATTTAAAGTTGAATTTTCAGATTTGTTTGTTGTCAAGAGATTCAATTCTGATTGTAGAGCCTGTCTTCTTCTGTAACGTGTGTATTTATGGTCTATTCTGGAAATCTTACTGATTTAACTGATGCTTTCTTGGTCTCAATTTTATTTTATTAAGCAGGATACGAAATAAAAGCGTGGGTGCTTTTCATCAATCAACATTCAAAAAACACTTCTTAAAATCTTAGCAAAAGTGCCCACCTTTTATTTTACGAGTGAAGTATGAGAGACTTATTTTTTACTTTTTAGTACACTTTATAACTTAATAGAAACGTGGTTTTTTAAAAGTATTTTTTTTTATATATATATAATTGTTTACACTGGACATGTGCATTGACAAAGTTAGCTATTAATAAGGATTTAAGGGTGTTCAGTTGTTGCTCTTTGAGCCTAGACTACCACAAGCAGACACGGATTAAACGTTTACATTTGCCTTAAGAAATGCAGTTGATGCTTTGTATGCAAGTGAAGCAATGCTTTCATCACAATGTACTGTACACTGTAAAAACTGGCAATCAAGAATTTAACTCATTACATTTCGGGGAATGGGAGGGTTGAGGCTCCTAAAATTCATAACCAATCTGACTATTTTCTGAATGGTAAGGGCGTAACAACTGATCAGTCATAGACCATGATCCAATAGAGAACATCTTGTCCACATCTGACATCAGGCATGTCAACGTGGAGTTACCACCAAATTTCATCTTTTACTGAGGGGTCTCTGACTGTACAAAGAAAAAACAAAAAGGGGTCAGTCAGGAAGAACACCCTGAGGTACTCAGAGTATGATCTAGTATAAAAACAGACAGAAAATCTGCAAAGAGGATCCTGGCATTAACATCTGCTTAAAGTTTATATTCTGTAAGATGCAGTAAAGAGCCACATGTATTGAATTATTTAGTCAAATATTGGCAAGGGAAACAAACTCATTATCGCAGAGATTATTTCCACTGGTCAATAATCATTAAGGTAGGAAATATTCTGTGGGATAATTATGAATAGTTTAGAACTAGAACAGGCGGTTAATTCTGTAGAAAGAAAAGGGCTAATTATACAGTATACGTCCTTAAACACAAATGGAACCTGATTATCACAGTATTTTAATGTAAAGGGAGAGATGCTATTTAAGCTAATTACTTTACAGCTGTTAAGTCATTGAATAATTAGCATACTTCATGATCAGTAATTCTGAAGTGTGAAGAGGAAGGGTAAAGTGACAGAGGGAGGTCTGCATCTGCAGGAGACTCACAAAGTTGCACAATTAATTTATTCAACTGATTAGTGGTCAATAGGAAAAATAGAAGGTTGTTTACATTTTAGCTAGTAAGGTTTTTTAGATACTTCCAGGCAGGAGAACATCCATTTGTTGGTTAAAGTGGTTTCTTGCCCTTTAGGAATTTGGACATTTTTTTTGTCAAGGCTACTGCCTCCCTCCAAGCAAGTTGTGTCACATACATATTGTTGGATGCTGTGAGTCAAAAAATATGACATATTCACAAGGACATTTTAAGTAATAATAGAAAATAGTGCAACTTTAAATGTTTACATATATAAATGTATATGTGGTATGTTGGTATTTTGATGTACAATATTTTTGATCCAACTGTTTTGGTTAAATTGTGCAGCCCTTTTGGATTTAAATGGAAGTGAATAAGAGATAAAACATGAAACTGATCAAACTATACTATCCACATTTAAAATTCATGTAACCAGAAAGTGATCACAAATTTCTATTGTTATAATGAATCTATTTTAAACTATTGTTTTCCAAGGAATGATCATAACCATGTCAACTTTCAAATTTATCTTTGTGAACATTATTGGGTGCTTGGTAAATAATATCTGTAGAAAGATAAAAGTCAATATTTTGTAACCTCAAGGAAAATCAAACTTACCCAATAGTCAATACTATAGAAAACTTTTTGGGTATGGTTAATTATAAGGGGATTGTTGCAAATATTTATTTTCTGATTGTGACATTTCCTTCATAAGATCCCGTGTTTCAGATGTGGAGTAGTTTTTGCTCATTTAACATTCTCTGGCTGATATCATGCACATTATGAACCATTTTTTAATTGTTAGGTATGATTTATATCTGAGTGTTTTTAATCTAACATTTCATATACTTAATACAGTGGAAGCTCGAGATACGAACAGCTCTCTATACGAGAAATTCAAGATACGAGGAAAGTATGAGCGAAAAATTCGGATCTAAATATGAGCATTGGCTCGCGTAACGAGCCACGAGCCAGGCTGTGGGTATGCGTGATGCGTTTCCCGATTCGCCTCGACTCGGTGATTCACCCATGCTGACGCTGCCTGCCTGCCAGCTCACTCAGTGTTCCTTGTTCTCCCGTAGCGTGAGGATCTATGCGTTTGTGCGCTTGTGATTTCATTGTTTTTTTTGCATTTAACGTGAAAATAATTATTCCACGATGCCTCTCAAGAAGATTGTTGCCTCAGATAGTGCTGCAAAGAAAAAAAAGAAGCCATGGCCGTTGAAATTAAGAAAGAAATCATAGATAAACATGAGCGTGGTGTAAGAGTGACGGAACTGGTGAAGACTTACGGCCGTTCAACATCGACGATCTGCACTATTCTGAAGAAGAAGGAAGAAATTAAGAAACTTGATATGGCCAAAGGAGTTACCGTGACTTCCAAGCACCGTCCAAAACTCCTAGAAGATGTTGAGAAGCTGTTGTTGGTGTGGATTAATGAGAAGCAGTTAAAAGGCGATTTGTTGTCGGAAGCTATCACTTGCGCTAAGGCTAAGAAGCTGTACTTGGACCTTCTCCGAAAAACACCAGGTATGTCGGCTGAAGATGAGGAGGCATTTATGGCAAGCCATGGATGGTTTGAAAAATTTCCTGAATCAGAGGGGGGACTCTCCTTCCCCACAGTAACCCGTTTCCTCCTCCCCACCTCCCTATCGTCTCCCTCAAGCCAGCCAGGACTCTTCATAAAGGTAAACTACAGTTATATTATTTACCAGTGCTATTTATTAAAGGTAAACTACAGTATATATTATTTATCAGTGTTATTTGTTAGGAAAATTGATTTTTATGTTGATATTTTTGGGGGTGCGGAATGGATTAACTGGATTTCCATTATTTTCAATGGGGAAGTTTGTTCTAGATACGAGAAATTCGCTATACAAGCTCAGTGCTGGAACGAATTAAACTCGTATCTCAAGGTTCCACTGTATATATATTGATTTTATTTTGAAGTTGTTTTATTCTTTAGCACTTTGGTCAACATTTGTTGTGTTTAAATGTGCTTTATAAATAAAATATTAATTGATCGATTGATAAGATTTTTCCTTTTCCATAATTCAGTCTGAAACAGCATGAAACTTCCAACGTAAAAGACTGATTTCAGTTTCACAAAAACTTAAGTAAAATAGAAAAAATAATCATACACAGAAGATTCTTTAAAACTGTAAATAATTCATTTTAAAATGTAAACAATATATTTTACAGCAAGCTTACTTAAGGTTCTTATTTCTTAATCAAAAATGAAAAGATGTAAACACAATGCTAAATTATCTTTTAATGCTTTTATGCTATATGATTCAATACAATTTACACATCAGAAGACACCAGTTAAACTGTTTTCTCTAATAGGTAAATCAGCTTGCACATACTCAGATTATGAATCAAACATATAGGCTGGTCACACATTTCTAACAGTAAAGTGAAAACCACTTTATGGCTATGGCCCATTTTAGTTAAATGGATAGCCACAGCAGCCAAATGCAATCCAGTTTTCCTATAATTAAATGTTTACCTTCACGGATTACTTAAACTGCTAAAGTAGAAATTGCCCCAGCACCATCTTAACATGGTTTTAAATTAAACCAAACACAAAAACCAGTTTAACCATCTGTTGCTTTTCTACATATCATTTTACCAGATTGAAAGATTTATAAATCAGTGAAAATAAAAAATAACTTTCCTGTTATTATGCACTAGAAGAGAGTTCTGCAAGTTCAGCTTCTGTTTGTCTCTACTGAAGATTGATTGGCAGCATGCCAGCAGATTGCCAAGATGCTGCTTCAAATTGTTAAGAGCACACAGTCTTAAAGGCTGATCATGGCTGAGCCAAAGAGGTTT
This sequence comes from Polypterus bichir lapradei, assembly GCA_026402145.1. NCBI lineage: Eukaryota > Metazoa > Chordata > Cladistia > Polypteriformes > Polypteridae > Polypterus > Polypterus bichir. The sequence continues at coordinate 53,751,529 of JANRMT010062835.1, read as the reverse complement.
CGGCTGTCTGGTTACCATGCCAACAAATAAAGTGGCTCCCAGACTATATTTTCCAATGATCGAACTAGTGTGAAGAGTTCAGAGAAAATTAAGATGGGATCTGGCACTTGATTTTACAACAATACTGAGACATGCAATATCATCAGTCATAACTCTTTTTTGATATGATGCTTTAAATAAAATAAAAATTAAGCTGACCTTGAAACTCATATATTCTAGGACTGTACTAAAATTAAATAGAACACTAACTACTTCAGCCCACTGTATGTGCATTTGTGCTTAATCATGTTCTACACAAGCCATATTTTCTGATATACTGGAACTACATATTACAAAGACTTTATGATTCTTAGATGTTTTTAAGTGCAGAAAATAAAATCATATTTTCTGGCTTCTTGTAATAAATTCTGTGGGATGCATTTCATTTTTATACGGAAATTTCTTGGTGCAATTTGGAAGCAGTCTCAAAGTGGCAGCCTCATTAATTACTTCTCTTACAAGGAAGGATGACAGCATCATTAGTTTGAACAACCAAGCTAAGTAGTAATTATCAAGGGTTTTTAAATTATTATAATATTTTACTGGTGTGTTTCATAAAATGATATCTTGCAGTGAAGAAAAAATACAGTTAATTTAATTATAATAGTTATGTTTAACATGAATTTATCATCATATTTGGTTAGTGATTGAAACCTGTTATCTTGCACTTACAATATTTTACAAATTCTAAAATAATAAAATGTCATAGGTCAGGTTTTTAACAGCAAACATCTTTTATAAATACTATCCTAATGGTCGGCACCCATTTTCAGACCTTGGAAAAAGAGTCTCTCTGTCTTCATTAAAGAACATTTTACATTATGTATTTAACAAATATGCCTACAGAGAAATGTATAAATTTGTGAGGGTACCAAGTAGGTGGCCATCTAGGGATCAGTTTTAATAAGAAATACCATGGGTCATCTGAATTATGATTGTGTCATTTTGTAGTATGGTAAAGTCACAAAATCCTCCATCCATCCATCTTCTTCCGCTTATCCGAGGTCGGGTTGCGGGGGCAGCAGCTTGAGCAGCTTCCCTCTTCCCGACCACTTCTTCTAGCTCTTCCGGGGGAATCCTGAGGTGTTTCCAGGCCAGCTGGGAGACACAGTCCCTCCAGCGTGTCCTGGATCTTCCCCGGGGCCTCCTCCTGGTTGGACGTGCCCGGAACACCTCGCCTGGGAGGCGTCCAGGAGGCATCCGGATCAGATGTCCGAGCCACCTCATCTGACTCCTCTCGATGCGGAGGAGCAGCTGCTCTACTCTGAGCCCCTCCTGGATGACTGAGCTTCTCACCCTATCTTTAAGGGAAACCCCAGACACCCTGCAGAGGAAACTCATTTCAGCTGCTTGTATTCGCAATGTCGTTCTTTCGGTCACTACCCATAGCTCATGACCATAGGTGAGGGTAGGAACATAGATCAACTGGTAAATTGAGAGCTTTGCCTTATGGCTCAGCTCCTTTTTCACCATGACAGACCGATGCAGAGCCCACATCACTGCGGACGCTGCACCGATCCGCCTGTCGATCTCACGGTCCATTCTTCCCTCACTCGTGAACAAGACCCCGAGATACTTGAACTCCTCCACTTGGGGCAGGATCTCGCTCCCAACCCTGAGAGACACTCCACCCTTTTCCGGCTGAGGACCATGGTCTCGGATTTGGAGGTGCTGATTCCCATCCCAGCTGCGAACATATTCAGAGAGAGCTGAAGATCATGGCCTGATGAAGCAAACAGGACAACATCATCTGCAAAAAGCGGTGACCCAATCCTGAGTCCACCAAACCGGACCCCCTCCATTTCCAGTGAGAGTTGGACTCCGCCAGGGCTGCCCTTTGTCACCGATTCTGTTCATAATTTTTATGGACAGAATTTCTAGGCGCAGCCAGGGTGTTGAGGGGGTCCGGTTTGGTGGACTCAGGATTGGGTCACTGCTTTTTGCAGATGATGTTGTCCTGTTTGCTTCATCAGTCACAAAATCCTTTCACACATAAATATATGTAGTGACTTATAGGATTACTTTATGTTTTACTAAACTAACACCAGAAACGAAGATAAAACAATGGCTGGAAGCAGTCCCTTCTTTAAAAACAACACGGTGCCTTCTTCAACTGACGGCTCCCCTGCTTCTCCCATCTGAGCTCTACACAAGGGGAGTTATCCTACCTGCAGCTGACTTCCCTTACTGGTCAGGTAGCCTTTTAGACCTGGGCTCCACCAGACCAAGACTTGGGATCCCTAGCGGCCAGGGTGCTCACGCAGGGGTTTCCACTTCCTGAGCCTCCAACTCCCGCTGGCTTTCGTGGCAAGCCGTCCTTGACCATGGTTACTCCTGCTCCTCTGCAAAACTCAGCAAGAGTGACCCAATCTGTCTGCGCCCAGATTCCGGCTTAACACCCCGCTAGGGCTCACTCCTCCCAGCTGTCTGTCCTTCTTACAGCAAGCCTGCGCTCGCCTGCTCACACTGGCTCCTTCGTTTCTTGCCTTTTCCTCTTCTTCCTTAACCTCCGTTCTCTCTTTTGATCCTTTTTTCCCTTCCTCCGCACTTGCGCTCCTACTATATATAATGGGGACATGACACAGGAGCGGCGATTAGCAGCACCCGGCATCAATTACGGATACGGACGATTCCCCACCTGTGCACTTAAGCGAGGAAACGCCTGCACCATATCGTGTCCGAGAACAGCTGCGGCCACAATACCACACCCCCTCTTTCAGCTGTGAATGCGGCAATTATTTATTTAAAACTGGCCTTTTCTTCTAAGCCTCTGACCTGCTATACCACAGGTACTCACATACCTTTTTCCATCCAGCAACATATGGTGCATCATCATGTGATAAATCTATGTGTCAATGAGTCCATCTACTTTACTTTGTTACCAAACCAAATATCTGTTATTTTACTAAATGAGAAAAATAGTTACAAATGCAAACATATATTCCCCTGCATTGTCTTAATATCAAACAAACTGAAGAAACAGAATTACTAGCACAAAAATGTCTTTCACAGTGTTTTCTTTCTCTTTCTTTTTTTTTTTTTTTAAACAACTCTAATATGATTGATCAGCACTGCCTCCAGAAGAATCTCTTTATTAATTGAGTGGAGTGTGGTATTAAATACAGTGTGGACCACAACGGGGCGTACAATTTCTTAAACCCAAGAAACAACAGACACACAGCCCAGTCTTGCCACACAACACACGTTTATTTATAGTGAGGAATCGCCCTTCCCCTGTTTCCCACTGGTATAGCACAGTTCACAAGCACAAACACAGCACAATACTACACAGTCCTTCTTTCTTCCTCTCTCTTTAGTTTCCTGTCAGCCTCCACTCCTCCTTGCAAGCTTTGTCCTCCACCTCCCGACTCTGGCTCCTCAACTGGAAATTTTCTAGGTGTTCCTTGACCTTCTTCCGGCAGTACTTCCAGGTGTGGCAGAAATGATGCCACAAAGGGCTCAGCCATACCTGCAGCACCCCTAGCACGGCCCATGGAACCCAACAGGGCTGCTCCAAACTACAACTGTCAGTGTGCCCTGTGGGGATCCATGGTGCTGTAGAAACCCGAGGGGGCTGCCCTCTACTGTCCCTGGAAGATAATACCCCAAACGTGCCTTCTCCTTCAGTCCTTCCACCCAGCTGTTGTCCTGGTCGGGAAAAGGCACTTGCCATCTGTTATAACAGTTTCCTCACCAAATTGACCAGCATCCTGCAGAGCCAACTCCACTGCATAAGGCCTCCATGTTTTCTAATCAGACAAGTTCTCTACTCTCAAGTGAAATTAGGATAAAAAATTTGAGATTGATGGAAGGAATTGGTTTCAAAACATCTCCAAGGCCTACCCTTTAAAATGCTAGATTAACACTGTTATCTAGGAGAGGCTATCCAAAGAACATAACCAGTGGCACTTCATGATTTATCAAATGAGAGTCTGCTTTTAACAAAAGCTGCCAAACTGGTGGATGGAACAGAAGACTGAAATGAAAAGAAAGAAAGAAAAAAAAAATTTAAGTGATGTGCTCTTAAAATTTACTTTACATATGTGGTTCAAGGACTGGTTCCTCAAACATCTAACTTCATTTTTTCTGTCTCAATTGATCATTCAGAAAAAGAACTGAGTGATTACACTTGTGCCAAACATCTATAATCTACTCATTTTTTAGTACATATTATTTGTGTTTAACATCACCTACCAGCTACCCTAACACTTTTATTGAAATCAGTAGTTAACTGTATAATTTGAAATCAAAGGCAAAATTTTTTGCACATGTAAATCTGCATATACCATTTTTAAGCAAACAAAATCATGGTCTCAGCTGCTGCAATGAGTGATTGCTTTACCAAACATAGCACTATACAACTACAGAGACATTTGAATATTTTGCACAGAATTATTATTATTATTTCACATTTGGCTGATCCAAGGCATCTCACAAGACACACTTTTTTTTTTTAATCAGTTTGAGCACAGATGGGTCTATAGCTAAAGATAACTCAGGGAGAGGCACAAATTGAAATAGGAACTATGGGTTTAAAATCTGAAACCTGAGCCACTACACCATACTGCTACCTCAGTACCATAACTAATAATTCTAATTTCAAGTAACTCAAGAGTCTGAAGCTTTCATATACAAAAGTTAAGCAGCTTTCCTTTAAAATTAGGGCTTAGGTAACGTAACGTAACGTAACATTTTTATTAGCAAAAATTTACATTAAAAAAGTTGTTTGGCATCTGCTCCAATTGCCATTAACAGAAAGTGAAGACAACTATCATATCATATTTTTAAACAATGTATGTTTTGGAATATTATTATTATTCCCATGGTGTTAAGAAAGAACAGGTTAGCATAATAGAGAAGAGACTAGTAAAAATATGCCTCATAGTGGTTTTTCTTCTATAACAACTCTAATACGATTATATACACATATACATACACATATATATATATATATATATATATATATATATATATATACACATATATATATACACATATGTGTGTGTGTATATTATATATATATATATATAGATTAAATTCAATTTTTTCCTCAGAATTCTACACACAACACCCCATAATGACAACGTGAAAAAAGTTTACTTGAGGTTTTTGCAAATTTAATAAAAATAAAAAAAACTGAGAAATCACATGTACATAAGTATTCAAAGCCTTTGCCATGAAGCTCAAAATTGAGCTCAGGTGCATCCTGTTTCCCCTGATCATCCTTGAGATGTTTCTGCAGCTTAACTGGAGTCCACCTGTGGTAAATTCAGTTGATTGGACATGATTTGGAAAGGCACACACCTGTCTATATAAGGTCCCACAGTTGACAGTTCATGTCAGAGCACAAACCAAGCATGAAGTCAAAGGAATTGTCTGTAGACCTCCGAGACAGGATTGTCTCGAGGCACAAATCTGGGGAAGGTTACAGAAAAATTTCTGCTGCTTTGAAGGTCCCAATGACCACAGTGGCCTCCATCATCCATAACTGGAAGTTCGAAACCACCAGGACTCTTCCTAGAGTTGGCCGGCCATCTAAACTGAGCGATCAGGAGAGAAGGGCCTTAGTCAGGGAGGTGACCAAGAACCCGATGGTCACTCTGTCAGAGCTCCAGAGGTCCTCTGTGGAGAGAGGAGAACCTTCCAGAACGACAACTATTTCTGCAGCAATCCACAAATCAGGCCTGTATGGTAGAGTGGCCAGACGGAAGCCACTCCTTAGTAAAAGGCACATGGCAGCCAGCCAAGGAGTTTGCCAAAAGGCACCTGAAGGACTCTCAGACCATGAGAAACAAAATTCTCTGGTCTGATGAGACAAAGATTGAACTCTTTGGTGTGAATGCCAGGCGTCACATTTGGAGGAAACCAGGCACCGCTCATCACCAGGCCAATACCATCCCTACAGTGAAGCATGGTGGTGGCAGCATCATGCTGTGTGGATGTTTTTCAGCGGCAGGAACTGGGAGACTAGTCAGGATAAAGGGAAAGATGACTGAAGCAATGTACAGAGACATCCTGGATGAAAACCCCTTCCAGAGCACTCTTGACCTCAGACTGGGGCAACGGTTCATCTTTCAGCGGGACAACGACCCTAAGCACACAGCCAAGATATCAAAGGGGTGGCTTCAGGACAACTCTGTAAATGTCCTTGAGTGGCCCACCCAGAGCCCAGACTTGAACGATTGAACATCTCTGGAGAGATCTTAAAATGGCTGTGCACCGACGCTTCCCATCCAACCTGATGGAGCTTGAGAGGTGCTACAAAGAGGAATGGGCAAAACTGGCGAAGGACAGGTGTGCCAAGCCTGTGGCATCATATTCAAAAAGACTTGAGGCTGTAATTGCTGCCAAAGGTGCATCGACAAAGTATTGAGCAAAGGCTGTGAATACTTATGTACATGTGATTTCTCAGTTTTTTTTATTTTTAATAAATTTGCAAAAACCTCAAGTAAAATTTTTTCATGTTGTCATTATGGGGTGTTGTGTGTAGAATTCTTTTCTTTTCTTTTTTTTATTAATTTTATTGCAATCCATACAAAGCAATCAAGTTTTTAAAAAAAGAAAAACTGAGTTAAGAACAGATCAATCCCCACCCCTGAGAGAGAGAGCAAGCCAAACGGCGTAAAATTTAAGGCTTGTAAACATACCTAAATTAATAAATTCTCTGTGCTTCATGAATTTATTTTAAAATATTACTGATTAGATCCTGCGATGTTTTGAAAAAAGTCTGTACAGATCCTCTAACTGAGTATTTGATTTTTTTCAATTTCAAATAATATAACACATCGGTTTCCTACTGACTTAAAAGAGGAGAGTTTGGGTTCTTCCAGTTTATCAGAATAAGTCTGCGTGCCAAAAGTGTAGTGAATGCAATCACAATTTGTTTGTCTTTCTCCACTTTAAGCCCCTCTGGAAGAACCCCAAACACAGCTGTTAATGGGTTAGGAGGGATTGTGAGTCAAAGGCTGTCTGAGAGGTAATTAAAAATTTTTGTCCAGAATAATGTTAATTTGGTGCAGGCCCAGAACATGTGACCCAGTGAGGCTGGGACTTGGTTGCAACGTTCGCAGGTTGGATCATGCCCTGGAAACATTTTGGAGAGTTTTAGTCGAGACAGATGTGCTCGATATATAATTTTAAGTTGTATAATTGTATGCTTTGCGCATATGGAGCTCGAGTGAATTCTCTGCATTGCTACTTTCCACTCCTTTTCTGATATATTAATTGAGAGATCTTGGATATTTGAAAGGGAGGGATTGTAAAATGATTTTATATATTGTAGAGATGAAGTCTAAGTCCTTGAGATTGAGCAATATTTTTTCCAGCATGGATGAGGTTGCAAGATGAGGAAAATCTGGAGGATCTGTTTAACAGAGTTCCTGATTTGAAGATAGTGAAAGAAATGTGTAGCTGGAATGTTAAATTTAGAATGTAATTGTTCATAGGATGCAAAGATGTTGTCTATATAAAGATCTCTAAGCAAGTTAATTCCAAATTTTTCCCAGATATTAAAAACTGCATATGTTTGTGAAGGTTGAAAGAGGTGATTCTCTTGCAGAGGTGCCACAGATAGAAGCTTCTCTGTCTTAAAATGCTTTCTACATTGGTTCCAGATTCTAAGTGAGTGGAGCACAATTGGGTTATTTGTATATTGCCGATAACGTGTTTATTGGAGCACAGAGCAAGGAATACAAAGAAGTACTGCAGGATTTTACTTCTATTGCGGTCCAAGCCTGTGTATGTTGTTCTATTTGTGTCCAGGTTTTTATCGCCTGTATATTTGCTGAGCAGTAATAAAACTGGAAGTTAGGTAGAGCCATGCCGCCTTCTGCCTTTTGTCTTTGTAGGGTCGCTCTTTTGATGCGTGGATGTTTTGAATTCCAAATAAATGAGGTTATTGTTGAATCTGATTGCCAAAAGAATGATTTATTAATGTATATTGGAATGTTTTGAAATAAAAAAGGAACTTAGGAAGAATATTCATCATAACAGTGTTAATTCTTTCAGCTAGTGTGAGATGAAGGGTTGACCATCTATGCAAGTCTTGTTTAATTTTTTCCATGCAGACGGTGAAATTTTGTTGTTATAGAGCTTTATGTTTACTTGTGATGTTTACCCCTAGGTATTTAAACTGTGTGTAGAATTCTGAGAAAAAAAAAGAATTTAATCCATTTTGGAATAAGGCTGTAACATAACAAAATGTGGAAAAAGTGATGCGCTGTGAATACTTTCCAGATGCACTGTATATACTGCTCAAAAAATTAAAGGAACACTTTTTAATCAGAGTGTAGCATCAAGTCAGTGAAACTTCTGGGATATTGATCTGGTCTATTAAGTAGCAGAGGGTCTTGTTAATCAGTTTCAGCTGCTTTGGTTCTAATGAAATTAACAACAGGTGCACTGGAGGGACAACAATGAGACAACCCCCAAAATAGGAATGGTTTAACAGGTAGAGGCCACTAACATTTTTCCTTCCTTATCTTTTCTATTTTTTCACTAGATTTGCATTTGGCTACTGTCAGTCACTACTGGTAGCATGAGGTGATACCTGGACCCTACAGAGGTTGCACAGGTAGTCCAACTTCTCCGGGATGGCACATCAATAGATGCCATTGCCAGAAGGTTTTCTGTGTCTCCCAGCACAGTCTCAAGGGCATGGAGGAGATTCCAAGAGACAGGCAGTTATTCTAGGAGAGCTGGACAGGGCCGTAGAAGGTCCTTAACCTTTCAGCAGGACTGGTATCTGCTCCTTTGGGCAAGAAGGAACAGGATGAGCACTGCTACAGCCCTACAAAATGACCTTCAGCAAGCCACTGGTGTGAATGTCTCTGATCAAACAATCAGAAACAGATTTCATGAGAGTGGCCTGAGGGCCTAACATCCTCTAGTGGGCCCAGTGCTCATTGCCCAGCACCGTGGATCTTGATTGGCATTTGCCATAGAATACCAGAATTGGCAGGTCCACCACTGGCGCCCTGTGCTTTTCACAGATGAGACCAGGTTCACCCTGAGCACATATGACATACATGTAAGGGTCTGGAGAAGCCGTGGAGAATGTTATGTTGTATGTAATATTGTTCAGCATAACCGGTTTGGTGGTGGATAAGTGATGGTCTGGGTAGACGTATCCATGGAGGGACACAGAGACCTCTACAGGATAGACAACGGAATCTTGACTGCCATTTAGTATTGGGATGAAATCCTTGGACCCACTGTCAGACCCTATGCTAGCGCAGTGGGTCCTGGGTTCCTCCTGGTGCACAACAATGTCTTGTCCCATGTGGCGAGAGTATGTAGGCAGTTCCTGGAGGATGAAGGAATGGATACGATTGACTGGCCCCCATGCTTGCTTGACCTAAATCCAATAGAACACCTCTGGGACATTATGTTTTGGTCCATCAGACGCCGCCAGGTTGCACCTCAGACTGTCCAGGGGCTCAGTGATGCCCTGGTCCAGATCTGGGAAGAGATCCCCCAGGACACCATCCGTCGTGTCATTAGGAGCATGCCCTGACGTTGTCAGGCATGCATACAAACACAGGGAGGCCATACAAACTACTGAGTACGATTTTGAGTTGCTGCAATGAAATTTCGGCAAAATGGACTAGCCTGCTGCATCATTTTTTCACTTTGATTTTCGTGTCTTTGAATTCAGCCCTCTAACACATTACCCAGTCCATATCAGTGTAGACATCCAGCATGTGTTTTCAAAGTGTTCCTTTAATTTTTTTTGTGCAGTTTATAATGTGTTTTGGAATATATTAATATATTAATATATTATTAATGGCATATTTTCACCCTTCTACAAGTTGTTAGCTAAAAACTTGTTTCTCTACTGAATGGTAACAGTAACTGATACAAATACTCTAATACTCTACTCTAATACTCTATAATACAGTGATTATCTGAGAAACAATTAGAAGCATTCAAGCAAAAATGTTAATTTTAAATTTGAACAAAAGGTTACAATATAAAGCAACATGACAACATCTGAGTTGTAATATAATGTAAATTTTCCTAACTGTTGGAGTTGGTGAGGATTGAATGATAGTTACATTTAGACATGTAAAGCAACAGAATCAAAAAAGGGTGAACTTTCTTTTATAACATACTCTCTATAAATATAGGTTTGTCAATACTAATTCCATTCATTTTGTGCTAAAAACATTAAGTTTGTGTTTTTGTTACACAATTATGTGTTTTAGTTATAACTGTGTGTTATATTTGTGATTGCCTGGTGCCTTGTCCATGTGTTGTTTCTCTCATGAGTCCTGTTATTGCTGGGATGGGTTCCGAGCTGCCCCACAAAACTGACATATATAAGCAGATTAGGAAGAAGGATGGGATTATAAGCAAACACTTACTTTGTATAAATAAAACAAATAGAACTGAATTATTTTTCTTTAGTTTTCATTTTATTTAAAAGTATGAATGTGGGTAATCTCTCCAGAAATGTGTTCTTTTGAAATTGCGGCACATGTATATTACATAAACAATATAGTAATATGACAGAAAAGGTGATCTCCCTCCCATTGTGATTACAGCGGTATAAGAATCACATGAGAAAAATATACTTTAGCTTACGGTTGACGCGGTTACAGACGGGAAGCACATGACAGACTTTTTATCCAGGTGGGAGTCTGGATCTACGCAGTCTGCCATTCTTTCGTCACCACGCTGAGAGGGTTTTCGGACGGAGGTCCGACACAGCTTCGAAGGGTTTGGCTGTTGTCCAAGCCTTTTAATACTGTCTGCTTCACTTGCTGGTCTTTTCTGTCTCCAAACAAGGGCAGGTAGGGACTGAACTCCTCCTCCACAGAATACAGAAATAACATAATGCCTACATGCCGGTTCTCATTCTCCCAACAAGGAAAAAAGATTTTGTACTGACAGAGGACAGAAATACTGTTCTGTGTTTAAGCTGATTATACAATCCTCCAGTTGTCTTTGGCTATCTAGTCTATGCTTGGCTAGCAATTCTAAATGCTGAGCCCCTGTGTGCCAAACTTAGCATGCACATGTGAATGAAACTAATAACAGCTTGCACAGAGACAGTTACAATGACTTTTAACAGTGTTGTCCAGATGTAGTGACATAAATATTAAAGAAAAATGTATTATAACAGTAATCACAAAAGACAAGGGGAGAGAAACACCTATGAAGATATGCCATGAAGGAGAGGTGACTAATAAAAACAAAGATAAATACTGAGTAACTAGACTTGTTAAACATCATAATTCATAATTCTGAAGACATGATGGTAAAATCTATGTTGTGAAACTGCTGAATATAGTACAACAAATTGATTTTAAGCTTGCTTACTAATTTTACTTTACTTAATAATGAAGATACAAAAAATGTATGTGTGGGTGAGATAAAAACCTAAAATGAAGAATTTAAGAAAATTCTCTCTCTCTCTCTCTTTTAAATTAAGAGATAAATATACACAAAAAGTTTCTAGACTATTGAAAAAATACTAGCAAGGTTAGGTAAGGATAAATTTGGCTACAATGCATGACCAGTTTATTACAAATTAAGCTTCATTCAATTACAACATCATCATCATTATGTGATTACCTGTCAGTTTTTAAACATAATAAATGTTTTCCAACAAAGCGTATCCTCAAACACCCAAAATCATGAATAAATAGTCAACATCTGTTTATTCTCACTAATTTCTGAAAGTGGTTTTATGTTAACATTGTTTTTCTCTCTAAAAAACAGAAATTAGACATTTAATTGTAAATAACCTATTTATTTAGAAAACCTAATCCAAATAATTTTAGGTTTCATCATTATGGCATTCACATTCCTTTGAAGAAGCACCAAATTAGAATTCTCAGTAAACATAATGAGTAAAATGTTTCCGGACACTACAGCTAGATAATTAAAGTGAAGGTGGAATAATCACTGTCCAAAGATACAGATTGAAGAGAAAATCACTACTTTTAATAAATTATTCTGGAAATAACTGCACATTTTCCCTGATATCTCACGTTCAACAGCTGCTAAACGTGCCGCATTTTACAGCATTAAACAGCACTTACAGAAAGCTGAGATCAGATACAGCCTCTTCTATTCTGCTAAATTGAAAGTAGACATTAAAGGGAAGTTCTTCATTTTTACTTCTCCGGAGGACACAGAAAAAGAGCTAAGAAAATTGATCCGGACACTTTTTGAAATACGATCGTGAGTTGCATCATGTCCTGGCAAGGCAAAGACCACCTTACCTGCTGTTTGATCCACTCACAAAGAGACTCATGCTGTAATTATACATCCTATTTCCTTCTTGGAAATATACACAGTCACACA
>JANRMT010062835.1:53657337-53696226 GCA_026402145.1 Polypterus bichir lapradei | reverse complement strand
TGCCGTTTGTCATGCCTACGGCAAATGACGGTTTTCGCGAGATACAATTTTACTGAGAAGACACGAGGTATAAACGACACTTTGGATCACTTTGTAACGGAGTTAAAATTGCTGTAGCAAGAAACTTTTAAGTGCCGGGTCTTAGCTAACGTTACATAAACACATCCTCCAAATACGAACCTAACTGCAAGAAATAATGATGATCAAATTCTTGATGACAGCAACACTCATAACGGTCACAAAACTATTACTTTCAAAATTATGTTACGTTATTTTTAAAATATTTCCTTTTCTTAGCACAAGCACAGCTGAGAAGCTTCGATGCATGTACTCTATAACGCGTTAAAAAAATAACGCATTTAATCACTCTTTCAATTCCAAGCAAAGGGGAACTTTTGTCAGTGCATGATTTCCTGGTGCATCGATTACATTCATGCACACATCACAGCTACAAAAATGTAAGAGTCGAAAGAAAGCGCGTTGCTAGGACTAATCGGAGGCAAATTTCATTTGAAAAGACTATTCGCCATCAATGATCGTTTTGGTAAAGCCATACTCAGTGTATTCATTAGATGAACGGTAAAAAAGTAAGAGCGAGGGGAGGGTGACTTATTGAAACCACAAATAGCACACGGGCTCGATGCGTCAGTGCACGTCAACTCGATCTGAATTGTGCGATCACATTCGAAAAATCATATCTTTTCAAGTTGTATTTAGTCCATATGTGTCAAACTCAAGGCCCGCGGGCCACATCCGGCCCGGCGTGTAATTATATCCGGCCCTCGAGATCATTTTATATATTATTGTTATTAATGGTCCGGGGATATGAAGCGCTAGTAACACAATAGACTACAGATCCCATAATGCAGCGCTTCAGCTGCCTTGCCGAACACTTACCGCGTTAATCAAGTCTAGCTTATGATGCTGCAAGTTATTGCGAAGCTAGCCCACACGATGCCGAAGAGAAGAGTTGATTCTGAAAATAGAGCCTTTAAAAACCGATGGGAGGCTGAGTATATGTTTACTGACATTGCCGGTAAACCCGTGTGTCTCATTTGTGGAGCTAATGTGGCTGTAATTACAGAATTTAATGTAAGACGGCACTATGAGACAAAACATCAGGATAACTTGAAAGACCTGAATGCAATGCAGAAGATACAGAAAGCAGAAGAGTTAAAGAAGAATCTGACACTTCAGCAGACGTTTTTACCCGTGCAAAATCACAAAGTGATTTCAAGTGAAGCTGCTTTTATGGGAGACACAAATGCACCAGTGCAACTTGCCCCACTTTCCCTGTTGCCAAGTAATGTTGAACCAAGTCGGCACAACGGTGTTCCCAAATATGCACTTTGCTGATAAACTGAGCGCACTGAGTTCGCACAGCGCTTTGGTGACTTTGAAGAACAAAAAAATAATTTTCAGTTGTTTTGCAACCCATTTGCCGTTGATGTAGAAACTGCACCTGTGCAGATTCAGATGGAGGTGATTGAGCTGCAGTGTAATGGCTCACTGAAGGCAAAGTACGATACTGCAGGGCCGCACAGTTTATTCACTCCATTCCCACAGAAATGCTCCAGCTCCGTCTATATCCGGCTCGAACCTTGTGCAAGTTTGGTAGCACATATCTGTGTGAGAAGCTCTTCTCAGTGATGAAGACTAACAAAACAGCACACAGGAGTTGCCTCACTGATGAGCACCTGCAGTCCGTCCTGAGAATCTCCACAACACAGAACCTCACACCAAACATAAATGAACTTGTTGCCAAAAAAAGATGCCAGGCGTCCAGCTCTGATAAAATGACACATGAGCAAAGACAACTGAATGATTTGCTTTCTTATTGCTGAAAAGAACAAATTTTATTTATATTTCCAGGTTTTCTTATGCAGCATGTTCATATTTGAATTTGTATAATTTTGACAGGATATATTTTTATGGAGAGCAAAATCTTTTGGGATATTTAAAATTTAAGTTTATTTTTTATATAAAATTACATAAGAGTAAAGAAATTTGAATGTTTGTTCTTTTAACGTTTACTTTATTTCTAACTTGTATAATTTAGACAGGATATATTTTTATGGAGAGCAAAAGTTATTTAAGGTTTGAGTTGATTTATTCCAGAATAATATTCCTGTCTGTTTTTATTCATATTTATGTTCAAAAAAGTTTTAAAACTTTTAAAGTTTTAAAAGTTTAGTTTTAGTGTGTTCAATAAATGTTTATCCTGTTCGGCCCGCGACCTAAAGTGTGTTTTGGATTTTGGCCCCCTGTGCAATTGAGTTTGACACCCCTGATTTAGTCGATACAAATATCTTTGGTTGGAATGTAAGGCGAATTTACTCTTTAAATTTGTATAGTGAAGAAAAATTTATGCAATGATGCCTACATTTAACTTACATTCCTACCAAAGATATTTCTGTCGACTAAATAAAAATTCCTTCTATTTAAAATTTAAATAGAACTTGAACAGATACGATAGTTCATAATATCCACGCAGACTTGCACGTAAGAGCGGGAGTCATCTGTTTTCACAAACAGCGTATTGCACTGATACGAAATAGCCTACCCATTTAATTATTTAGGAATGAATAAATAAATAAAGATTTTGTACAAATAATGTTTTTCATTTTTCTTCCTTGATGGATTCTGCCACCCCCAGCAACAGTTGCTCGCATCCCAAAGAGTGTGTATATATATATATGTGTATGTGTGTGTGTGTGTATATGTATATATGTAGGTATGTATGTATATCTATATATTTGTTTATATATGTGTGTGTGTATATCCGCTGCGAAGCGCGGGTATTTTGCTAGTCTATACTAATAAAAGGCAAAGCCCTCATTGACTGACTGACTGACTTACTCACTCACTCATCACTAATTCTCCAATTTCCCGTGTAGGTAGAAGGCTGAAATTTGGCAGGCTCATTCCATACAGCTTACTTACAAAAGTTAGGCAGGTTTCATTCCGAAATTCTGCGCGTAACGGTCATAACTGGAACCTACTTTCGTCCATATATATAAGGCCATAGCCTGCACCTTGGTCGCCGTGTAAGGCGGAGTTGTGTCTTGCATCATCATGCCTCCCACGTAATTGAGTGCCTGTCCATACAAGGTAAATATTCGTGGGTGAAGGACTGTTCTTAGCATATTCATAAGTGCAGCTACTGCGGAAACAAAGCATGGTGTAAACCTTAAGTTTAAATTAAGTTCATAGACACGCTGCCGCTGGCGTTTGTCATGCCTAAGACGAATAAGTTATTCACGAGATACAAGTTTACTGAGAGGACGCAGGGTATAAACGAGACTTTTGATCACTTTCTAACGGAGTTAAAATAGCTGGTGAAGGGCTGTGCTTATGCAAACAAAGATGAGAGGGTCAGGGATAGAATAGTGTTTGGCACAAACTCAGCGAAAGTGCGAGAGAAACTTTTAAGTGCCTGGTCTGAGCTAAAATTAAATAAAGCCGTGGACATCGCGAGATCGCACGAGATACAAGTTTAATGAGAAGATGCAGGGTATAAAGCCTCGATGCTAAAGACCTGGCGAAGTCATGGAGAACATGGAAGGACGAGTTCACATTATACACAGAACTTGCAATGCCGGAGGCAGAGGAAAACACTAAGGTCAGATTATTCCGTTATCTTATTGGAGAGAGCGGCAGAGAATTGTGCCAGGCGCTGACCGGTGATGTAAGTCCTGATGAGTTAACCTTGAGCTTGAGTGGTGGGCCGTCAGGGCCTGCAAGGCCTTCTCTGCTGGCCTAAAAAAATATCTGAATCACTGAATAATTAACTGATGTTAATTATATTTTGTCCATGAATACTTATTAAATAATTCCAAATAGTCTGTCCGCTTCCTTTCATAGCTTGTCCGATGGTTGTGCTGCTTCCAGACATGTATTTTTGTATTAAAGCATTTAACCAATCACATTTCAGCCATCATTTGTTGCCTGGCAGAGAGGCCTTCACAATCCATTCTGCAGGCCCTCTAACACAAAATAAATGTCGGTTAAACTGTTGCTTCAACCAATCAGATTTTGAGTTGGTGTCAGTAGGGCCCTCTAGCAGGCGTACGGCAACGTCACTGTATTCAAACCCATTGATTGGATAGAAGCCGATATGAGGAACTCTACGAGGCCACTAGATCCTCATGCGCACTACCGCCAACTCCATGGCAGGATTCTGGACAATATTATTTGCCAGACACAGACCAGATTTCAAGACCACGAAAAACTGATGTTTGTCATGCTCCTCGACCCCCAGAAGTTTCGGGAATTTAAGAAAAATTTCCCGCATGCAGCCTTCTCCAGTTTAACACAGAGCCACGGAGCACTTTTTGATCTGTCTCGGCTAAAAACAGAACTGACTGCAATGTATGCCATGGATGATTTTGCAGGAAAATCTCCCACTGATCTCCTTGACTTCTTTCATCAGAAAAATCTGAATGAGAGCATGGGGCAGTTGTACACATTGGTATATTTGGCGGTGACCATTCCCGTGTCCACTGCTTCTGTCGAGCGGACATTTTCAGCCCTAAAGCGAATTAAAACTTGTGCCAGAAATACGACAGGGCAGGTTCGACTTTCAGCCTTAGCTTCGATGGCGATAGAAAGGGACTTTTTGTTGGAACTGAAGCGCACGGATAATCTGTACGACAGAGTAATTGAACTGTTTTTGAGGAAAGAGAGGAGAATGGATTTTGTTTACAAATAATCCGAATTTTTGGTGAGTAAAATGTTGCGATTTTCCTAAATAATATTGCAAGTTTATGAGTTATTATTCATGTTTTTTATGTGTGTCGCGGCTGTAGCTGCAGTAGAAAGGAACTTGTTCACCCCTGGTTTGTCTATTCAATAAAGGCATTTATTGTGGCTACAGGAGTTATTTACCTGTGATGCAGCGGCTCTTTATGCTGTATTTCTGCATATTAAGATGGTTTTTATAACCATAAATTAGCTTTTGAGGGGCGGGTTGATTCAGACGGAGCACTACTGAAGGCCTAGTTGTGAAATGCATGGTCCGCCACTGGATGCATAAATTTGATGAACATTACAACCCGAAAATAAACGAAACTGTAGAGAGGTTCAGATTATACTTCTCCCAGTGCGTCTCTCTAAACCCTCCGTGCGGGAGCATTATCATAAAGCTTAACAATCTTATTGTTACACCTTGTACATGCACCCAACCGTCCTTATTACGGAGTCTTCCTTGCTTTACCGCTGGCTGCTTCTTACCATTCACCTTCCTAGCTCTTTATTTAAACAGTTTTCCTTCTCACTTTTCCGCTCCTTCACAGTCGTCTCCCTTTTCGTTCAAAATACGTGCCTCCGTGCCTTTTTACAGTCAGTTCCCCTTACGTCACACCATGGTACGTTTAGCACAAGTTAATACCGGGAATGCCTGTTAAACATCTTACATTCACGAGTAGCGATTTGCGTAGTGAAAACTTCGATGAATGAAACCTGTTATCTTTACAATGGTTGACAAACACGGAATGTAACTTCAAAACAACACGTCCTCCAAATACGAACCTGATTGAAAGAAATAATGATAATCAAATCCTTGATGACAGCAACACTCATAACAGTGACAAAACAATTACATTGACAATCAGGTTATGTTATTTTTAAAATGTTTCCTTTTCTTTTTCATAACTTCTTTAACGCACTACTTCTCCGCTGCGAAGCACAGGTATTTTGCTAGTTAATTATAAAGTGGACAATTATCATTAGTATTTCTACTTACAACTGTTTACAGTTATAGTGAAAAACTTTATTTTGTGATCCATCCATCCATTATCCAACCCACTATATCCTAACCACAGGGTCACGGGGGTCTGCTGGAGCCAATCCCAGCTAACACAGGGTGCAAGGCAGGAAACAAATCCCGGGCAGGGCGCCAGCCCACCGCAGGGCACACACACACACCAAGCACACACTAGGGACAATTTAGGATCACCAATTCACCTAACCTGCATGTCTTTATTTTGCTAGTGATCAAGAAATAGACAGTAACACCACTGGTCACTGCTTAAACAATGGTCATAACAGACTAGATTTAGTTACTAACATTTAATTTTCTTTTTTCATCTTCTTATTCTGAGCACGGTCACAGTAGTAAGATACTGCTTTCATCAGACCAAACTTCCCTAACCAAGGTCCATTATAGGAAATTACCAAATTAATTAAAAAAATATCCTCAACAGACCACAGGTCATTCCTGAGGTAGGCTTCCAATGCAGCATTCTTACTTATCGCTTCAACTTGCTCATTTATATCAACAGAAACATCAATTTTAGTCCAGTGTCCTTATGAATTTTTTTAACCTCTTCAGGTTTTCATGTGACCTCAGAAACACTGTAGAGGAACCTCATTCTTTTGCTTGCCCCATAACCTCATTCTTTCAAATTGTGATCACACACGTTTAAAAGCATGGGCTAGAAAAAGAATGTACATAAAGCAACCACCTGCTAACCAATGCAACACCTCCTGTACCCTGTAGCCACTGCACAGACTAGTTGGTGTCTCCCATAATCAGCTCTGCCCACACTTGTTAAGAAGGTTCTCAGGTGTTTAAAATGTCTTCATTTTAGACAGGTGCTGCAGCATCAAGTGCAAAAAGTAAACTACTTGTTTCTGGGGTAAGAACATGACTTTGGATATAAAGGGGATACTAATTAATCCAGCTGTGTTACACTTGTTTACAAATCATTCCAGCTCACAATGAACATCAAGCAAATGAGGCCAACAGTAAATATATTATTTTCCCTATACAGCTCCAGGCACCTCACTCCCAGATAAACAAGACTTGAGCTGGGAGAGCTTTTTGCCCTTTCTGCTGCGGTGGGGGGGAAGAGATAGCAGAATGCTTTCTGCTTGTGTTGATCAACGCATTTACAAAACAAAAGACGCTGAATGGAGAGGTGCGAAGGGATTTAAGGTGGGCTGGCATTACGAGTTTTTTCGTAGGCTTCAGGAATTCTAGTGTTAACCAATTAACATGTTGATCTAGGCAGAGACTGAAGACGTTACAAACCTCTAGGCAAATCAAAATAAAATCAAATATGGTCAGAGATTAAACTACTACTGCCTGCTTCTTTTATGCTTTTAGCACCTTACAGTTGCACCTACACCCTGTAGCAACACCCAGGTTCCCCTAGGCCTGAGACCAGTAACAATTGGGGGCTTGTCCAGGATCACCACCCTATTGTGGAGACAGTTGTCACTAGACCTGGGAAATCAGGCTGGGGAGTTTCAGGGATGACTCCTACAAATGTGTCATCTGGAGAGCTTCAGGTACAGAAGGGAGATAGCAACGTTCAGAACGCGCAAGTTGCTGACCTGAGATATCCAAAGTTAATTAATATTGAGAAACTAGCAAAATACCCGCGCTTCGCAGCGGCGAAGTAGTGCCTTAAAATTTTTATTAAGAAGAAAATTTAACCTTTTTTAAACTGAGGGAAAATATGCCAATAATTATTTGTTAAGGATCTCTTTGTATACCATGTTGTCAGTTCGGCCCTCCGGTTGTAATATGACCAAGCTGTGCGCTGAGCTTACTCTTGAGCATGTAACTTACAGTTGGCCATGTGAACAGTAATCTTGTCTCAAATCTCACAGCTTGGATTGCTGCTGTCATAATCGGTTTGAGTTTCATGGTTTGTTTCAATTATGACAGTATTTGCAGGATTTGTTGTGTTGAAGTGACATTCGGCATCTGTCAAGCATTGTAAGCACACAACCGGTTTCATCAATAAAATCACATCCAGCTTTTGAGAGTTTAAACACTCATAAACATCAAAGTGTCCACTACTGAAATCGTCACCTGTGAATCTAAGATGTTTAAGAGGCATTGGTGGTTGTCGAAAGGTGTAAAATATTTGGCCATTTCGGTACACTTGAAAGCGACAACCGAACAATTCAGCGGCAGCCATCAACTCACATGCAGAACCATAGGTGAAGGGCTTAAGCATTTCACTCTTCTAGTGCTCCTGTGTAGTATAATTATCTCCTGTACCGTCATCAGTCCACACCTTGAACCTGTCCCAGTCATTCAATACATAAGACACAATGTTCCTCCGGATATCAAGAGTGAGCCTGATATGGCTGTGCAATATGTAACAAAGAGAATGGAAAAGGTAGGTGCCAACTCCGGGCATGAAAACCACTCGGTAAGTGACAGTTTTTTGATCGATAGTGATCACCTCGATAGACATGGTAATGGGGGTTGGAATGATAAATGAAATGGGTACCTGAGCAATGTAAAGTAAGTCTAAAATACATATACAATAACTATAATTGTAATAAACAAACAATAAAACAGCGGAGAAACCGTGGATTAAACAAAAAGGCTGTAGTTATCAGTAGGGAGACGTGAAGGAAGGGAATGTAGAGACTGGAGCGACGGACGGCCTTATATAGGCAGGCAGCCAACAACGTGGGAGGCGTTGTGATGGGGGACCCAACGCCACCTCACACAGTGACTGAGCTGCAGGCTATGGACGTATATATGTACATAAGTAGGATTCAGTTAGCGTTGGGAACCCATGTACCAAATTTCTTGAAGATGGGCCCATAAGTAACAAAGACTGTTGAAAAGTTCAATATGGTGGCCGACAGTGGCATCATACCACCGAAATAAGTACGTACATTGGTTTCGGTTAGCTCAGGGAAGCCACCTACCAAATTTCGTGAAGATGGGGCCGTAAATAAGAAAGTTCAACATGGCGGACGTTGTTGGCCGTTATGACCGTTACGCGTAGAATTTCTAAATGAAACCTGCTTAACTTTTGTAAGTAAGCTGTAAGGAATGAGCCTGCCAAATTTCAGCCTTCTACCTGCACGGGAACTTTGAGAATTAGTGACGTTGGAAAGTTCAATATGGCGGCCAACAGTGGTGTCATACCAATGAAATAAGTACGTACATCAGTTTCCGTTAAAAGTTTAATATGGCGGCCGACAGTGGCATCATACCACCGAAATAAGTACCAAATTTCAGCCTTCTACCTACACGGGAAGTTGGAGAATTAGTGATGTTGGAAAGTTCAATATGGCGGCTGACAGTGGCGTCATACCACCGAAATAAGTATGTACATTGGTTTCGGTTAGCGCAGGGAAACTGCCTACCAAATTTCGTGGAGATGGGGCCATGAATAAGAAAGTTCAATATGGCGGACATCGTTGACCGTTATGACCATTACGCGTAGAATTTCGAAATGAAACCTGCTTAACTTTTGTAAGTAAGCTGTAAGGAATGGGCCTTCCAAATTTCAGCCTTCTACCTACACGGGAAGTTGCAGATTTTATGACGTTTGGAAAATTCAATATGGCGGCCGACAGTGGCGTCATACCACCGAAATAAGTACGTACATCGGTTTTGGTTAGCGCAGGGAAGCCACCTACCAAATTTCGTGAAGACGGGGTCATTCTTCTACCTACACGGGAAGTTGGAAAATTGGTGACGTTGGAAAGTTCAATATGGCGGCCGACAGTGGCGTCATACCATCGAAATAAGTAAGTACATAGGTTTCGGTTAGCACAGGGAAGCCACCTACCAAATTTCGTGAAGATGGGGCCATAAATAAGAAAGTTCAACATGGCGGACATTGTCGAACTTTATCGACCGTTATGACCGTTACGTGTAAAATTTCGAAATGAAACCTGCTTAACTTTTGTAAGTAAGCTGTAAGGAATGAGCCTGCCAAATTTCAGCCTTCTACCTACACGGGAAGTTGGAGAATTAGTGATGAGTCAGTCAGTCAGTGAGTGAGTGAGTGAGTGAGTGAGGGCTTTGCCTTTTATTAGTATAGATTACAATCAACTCACACTTCTGCTTCAAGTACGCAAGATGGAGAAGGAGATGAAACTGCAGAACTGACATAACTAGGTGATTATTCCCCTTTTGATTATGTTAAGTTGTGACAGGCTGAGAAATGAGGAGGACGAAGAAATGTCACACTTGCTTTACCTCCAGGATATGATATCACAACTCCTAACTGGAAAAGATTTCACCACAGCTAGTAGTGAGGATTGTGCAGGTGACATCACTACAGGACAGAAACAAGATACTAACCTGAACAAAGTTGAACATTTGGCACAAACTTGTAAGACAACAAGAACTCTAGGGACATGGATCTGGTTGTGAAATGTATGCAAGGAGTTCAAAATCCATGGTGGGCAAATCTATGATGAGGGTTCTGAAATTTCATACAGTAACCTTAGCAAACAAAGAGATGTAGGATTACATGAAGGATTTACCAAGTTAGAAGTTATCAGTTCTATTCTGAAAACAGTTAAACCTGGTATCTACAAAAGATTTCATATCAGAAGGGATGACTTCATCATGGAATTTCTTAGGTTACACATTAAGGATATAAGCAACAGAATAGTTTTAGGAGATGAGTAATACAAAACTAGAAGATAGGGAAACACACGAACAATTTGTATATCAGATAATGGGTTTTTGTCAGCATGTACTGCTGGCATCACAATAGCATAGAGATGAATTCAGCTATGACAAAAGATTAGGCCAGGGCATATTCCAGCAAACCCTTCATCAAGAACTAAATGAAAGAATAACAGGACAAGCAAGACATCAAACCATTTCTCACTGACCTGAAGGTGACTGACGACGTAATTCTGTAAGAGATAGCTGTATCTACCAGGGAGGAAACATTTCAGTTAGAAAAAGGATGCATTGTAGCTTGCTGTGTATGGGGCTGCGTAGTCACAGAGTGCGAGCAGCAGTGGAACCATGGACCACAGGGCTGTGGAAGAAGGTGGCCTGGTCTGATGAATCACATTTTCTTTTAGATCATGTGGATAGGTGGGTGCATGTGTGTTGTTTACCTGGAAAAGAGATGGCAACAGAATGCTCTCTGGAAAAAAGGCAAACGGATGGAGGCAGTGTGATGCTCCGGTCTATGTTCTGCTGGAAAAACTTGGGTCCAGGTTTTTATACAGATGTGAGTTTCACATATACAGCCTACCAAAAGATTGCTGCATACCATGTACATCCCTACCTGGCAACAGTATTCCCTGATGACAGTGGCTTCTTCAAGCAGGATTATGTACTCTGACACACTACAAAAATTGTTCAGGAATGATTTGAGTTAGATGACAAATGTTCAACACATTCACTAGGCCTACAAATTCCCCAGAACCCAATCCAAT
Source organism: Polypterus bichir lapradei (assembly GCA_026402145.1). NCBI lineage: Eukaryota > Metazoa > Chordata > Cladistia > Polypteriformes > Polypteridae > Polypterus > Polypterus bichir. The sequence goes on along the minus strand of JANRMT010062835.1, from coordinate 53,685,057 downwards.
TGAGCATCTGTGGAATTTACTAAAAAACAGTCTTAAAGACTTGAAGGATCTGCTGCAAACATCTTGGTGACAGATACCGCAGGCCACCTTCAGAGGTCTTGTGGTGTCCATGGCTCTGTGGGTCAGAGTTGCTTTAACAGCACAAGGGCAACCTTTATATTATTAAGCAGGTGGTTTTAATGTGGTTTATTGGTGTACATCTTAAATATTTTTGCTTATTACAACTATTATGATTATGAGCTACCAAACATATCCACTAAAGCCTATACACCATCAATCTCCTCACCTCTAAGGATAGCAGTAGTTTCAGTTTACAAAGAGGCAACCTTCATTGGGATGTCACAGCTAGATACAATATCTTATGAACAACAGACATGAACAGTTATATTGATTCTACTTCACTGTAGACGAAATGTTTTCTTCTTTACCTCTCAATTTTTAGGATTAATTCCGGTTTTGGAAAAAAATAATAAAAGTAGTGAATATTTGGTCGAATGACCAAAAGTACAAAGCTTTTTCAAAATATCATTCTGGAGTGACACAGCTCAATACCTAGATTGTGGTAGTATGATGTTGCAATTTATTTTATCACTGGTAATTTTCAGGGAACTGCTATTTTTTAATTTGGAGTAGATGTGGAGAATGGCATTTGGGTGTTAGGCTGTTTAATATGTATTTCTTGTAGCCTGAAGTAAACTTTCCAGTCAATAGACTCACAGACACCAAGAAACTGATGCCCTTCACCAAAAATGTTTTGATGAGCAAGGACATTTTTCCATTTCTCCAACCAACCGCATTTTTACATTTCAAAACATCCTAAGAGTTAAAATTACCCAGACAATGTAAAATTCCTATCAATAGACAGACAGATAGATAGATTTGCATTTGCAGCCTTAACAGCCTGGCCAGTACTTGGATGTGATACAAACCAGGAAAAGCTTAAGTTGGTACTGAAAAAGGTGTTGGTGAGACCAGCAGGGGTCGCTTACCCTGTGGTCTGAATGTGGAACCTAATGCTCCAGTATACTGACAGGGACAATGTGCTAAAAAAATGATGCCATCTTTCAGATGAGACATAATATCCAGGTCCTGTCTCTGAGATCATAAAAGAACCCTGGGTATCCTCCACAAACACTATGGTTTATCCCAATGTCCTGGGTAAATTTCCCACCATGGCTTTGCCTTTCTGCCCCCCTAATCTTCCCCTGTCTCTAACTTACTAACTATCTCTAACTCCTTTACCATCAAACAGCTAATGTGTGGAGAGTGTACTGGCTTCCTATGTATCATTCAGGTGGTTGCTGCACATTAGTGATAGTGGAAGTGGCACCTCACTCACTTTGTAAAAGCGCTTTCAGTAGTGAGAAAAGAGCTAAATAGATAAAGAATCATTAATTATTATTACTAACCATGAGTGGGCAATATACTGGTTGATCCTGTAAACATGATGAAAATGTTCTTCTATTATGTCGCACCCTCCACACGACAAAAGAGCTCAGGGCCTCAGTTTACAACCCCCAGGCACAGGATCCAGTCTCACCCTCTGAAAATGACCATTTATCTGTCACAGCCAGGTGTTACGTGGGCATCCCCTTTGGCCTGGTCCAGCTGCTTGGGTCCTTAGCAATGAGGATCCTGTGAGCCAGATCACCCTTGGGGAATTGCACCACATGGCTGTAATGTAGTAACTGATGCTCCCTTACGATGCAGGTAATATGCCTCATTTGTGACTCCATGAGCTTTAGACCATAGAGGGTGTGACACTTGCTCACAGATTCCTCAAACAAACGCATCCTTATCTGCCCTCAGAGCCCTCACAGCTGTCTCAGTTTCCAGTACAGACCGGAGTTACTATTAAACCATGCAGCGGGACTCCTCTTGATTATATCCAGGGTACCCTTTAAGATGAAATACCTCCTGGGAACACCGGAAACACCAACACAACCCTCAGGAACCTTCAGTGTTCTTGTCACAAAAGGTCTCCCACATCAAATTAGGATCAGCAGTTACACCCAGGTCTGCAAGTTTCTCACACAAACTGCATGCAAACTCATTAGAAACATGCCTGATCTTGGAAGTCTAAGCTGGATCTTCAGAGCAAAAACAACAAGTCTGTGGTCAGAATTCACAAACTGAGCACTTCTAATGACCCTGCAGTTCTGCCCACGAGGATGTGATTGGTTTCCTTCACAGCACCACCAGTATTGGAGTACCAAGTCCAACAGTGCAGCTAAGGGCGCTGGAGCCAGGATACAGCGATCTGCAGCCCCTGACCTTTTGCAAAGTCATGGAACATGAAGCCACTTTGACAATGAGTGCCAGACCTGTGGGGACCAACAATGTTCATAGCCAGCCTTGTCAGTGCGGTCGCACTGAAGTCACCCATGCCCAGAGGAGTGTCACCTCAAGGGCACCTATCTACCAACTGAGCACAGTTTCAAATAAAATGTTTCTCTCACCATGACATCACTCACTGGATTCGGAGCACAAACTTAGACAACAGACAAGGCACCCAGAAAGGGCCTTAATCAGAGTCTCATAATACACTTGTTAAAAGGAGTGACATTGGACACCATTAGAAGGAGCCAATCTGCCACAGCAACAGCTACTTCCCAAATATGACAGGCATTAGAGCGACCAGACCAATGAAAGGTGTACCCAACTACAGAGCAGTCCCAGGTCTGCACATCTCGGAGAGTGCCTCCAACAACAGAGGAAGATGATCATCATGCTAGACAGGCAAAACGTTCAACACACATACCCAGATGGGCCATCTCAAATTGGGACCGGAGTGCTGCCGTGCAGCAGGCGACGCCTCAGCACCACACCAGTTCCGATCCCCAACAAGCCTGACCCCATTGGCTCTCTGGCAGTTTCAACTCTTTCGGGGATGAGGCCATCGAGGACTTTCCCCATCCATGCATCCTTCCCATGGTTGGCTACAGCAGAGCTACTCACGCTGAGAGCAGAAGCAGTCTCGTCTGCCGTTTCAGAGATGCGTGACAAGTTTACGGTGCCTGGAATGGCGATCATGCCACCAACCCACAAGTTTTCCCTTCAAGTTGGAGGACCACTTGCAGGGTCCGATGCAGTTAAAAAAAACTGCGCAAAACTTGCAAACATGTTTAACCATAAAATACATAATGCGCAAATCAGTGCAAGGAAACAAGAAATGTGATTTGCTGTTGCCATGTTAGCATCTTAAAGGTAATGTTTTTTGTGTATAGACTTGTATGCTGTATGTAACAAGTGTGTACACCTTTAAGGGATTACAAGAGCAAAATTAGGGTCTAACGTACTTGGTGAGTCGATGCAAACAGGAAGATACAGTTGTGCTTGAAAATTTGTGAACCCTTTAGAATTTTCTATATTTCTGCATAAATATGACCTTAAAACATCATCAGATTTTCACTCAAGTCCTAAAAGTAGATAAAGAGAAACCAGTCAAACAAATGAGACAAAAAATATTATACTTGGTAATTTATTTATTGAGGAAAATGATCGAATATTGCATATTTGTGAGTGGCAAAAGTATGTGAACCTCTAGGATTAGCAGTTAGTTTGATGGTGAAATTAGAGTCAGGGTTCACAAACTTTCAAGCACAACTGTAGGACACTAAGAAGTCTTGTTTGTTTACCAGTGGTGGAGTAAGTGAATGTGAGAGCATGAGAATGAAATAAGGAAGCTGTACTTTTATCAATTCGAGGGACGTAAATACCTGCTATTAAACTTATTTAAACAGCAGAGTGTTTCTAAGTTTTTTAATGGATAAGAGGTGTGTCTGTGTGCGCAATTAATCAGTATTACACTTTTAAAAGGTGTAAGGAAGAGTAAGACTTTTAAAGGTACAGAAGGCAGAAGTTTTGAAATAAGGTGGCTTTTTAAGGTAAAGACGACAGACATTTCATGGTAAAGTAGTAGTTATACTCTAATCACATGGTAACATGTTGCATGTTGATTAGCACATGCAAGTAAGGATTTTACCCTAAATTGTACCCATGACAGTACTACCCACGTAAAACTATTATTTAAAAAATGTTTTAGTCTTAAAAGCATATACAAATTCATTATACCAGTATCTAGCAAAAGTATACCATGATATGAATTGCCAGTCAAAGCTCCTACTATTAGCTTCAACTGTATACTTTTCCTAAATATGGAGTACATAAGACCTGTTACTAATGATCACCTCTCCAAGCATTTACATATGGTTACAGCTGGAGACTATCCTTGAATTAATGTTCAAAAGACAGGAATCAGTTCATAAAGGGACCTCAGGCCACTGGCCAGCTGAACATTAATGGCATGTCACAAAATAGAGCAAGGTATAAAAACTATAAGTTGAAATGTATTAGCCATAATGTTAAATCAAGAATATTTAAGCTTATTGGCTATTCATTGTGCAGCCTCCATCTCCCACATCTTCAAATAAATCTGTAAGTACCCTACTTATATGCAGACCAGGAATAATGAGACAAATACATCTGGCGCATCTGACAGTTTCCCTGTACTAATAAACATCAGTACGTAAATAATGGTTAAAGTGAGCAGGACCCATGCTGATAATACGAAATGGGGAATGAATTATTTTTCTGGAAAAGAAAATCATCGTTTTGGCTTACCATACATCACAATGAGACAAAGGTCATTTTGCCTGTGCCATAAATAACAGTATAATTTCAGTTACTACTTACCCTCTTATCATGGCAAATGATTCATCACTAGAGAAGAAGGCGGAGCCAGGGAGGACTGTGACTGTCTCTTTTCCTATGAAAAAACAAAGGAAAGATGAAATTTGAATTGTAACCTGTAAAATATTCTACAAGTAGAGAAAGAGACTTGGAATAATGAGAAACATAAACATGTGTTCTATAATTTAAAAAAATGAACATATGGGAAGATTATGACATCCCTTTCTTTAAAGTCCTGCAAATCAGTGAACTATTTATCTTGATTAAAAGTTCCAGGATTTTTCACCTTTTAAAAATAATCGAATCTGTTCTCTAAATATGTTTTTCTTGCCTATACAACAGAATGCTTCATGTGAAAATCAACCTCCTTCTTTCCACATTACTAAGCACAATGTTTTCTAAGACTATACAGTATTATGTATTTGTAACTATTTACAAATAACACTTTGCAGGAACATTTCTTCTGGTTTTAGAGAAGTAAATCTATTAGACAAATTTTGAATTGATTATTCTCACATAAAGCAAATGCAAAAATTTTAATGAATAAAAGGTGTGCTCAGTTCATCATATTCATAAAAATGCTGCCAGTACAAAATTTTACAATGTAAAACAGGGTCTAAAAATAACTAAGCAGTAAGAGATTAATTAAAATCAAAAGAATTGCACAAAATAATCTCATGACATTATTTCTTGGTATAAAAACACACATCTAATATTAATTACAACTGAAAGTTTAAATTCGATTTATGGCACATTTTCGAAGCCAGTGTCACAAAAAGGCCAAGAAAACTTATTGTAGGCAGTGCACATTCTTCTAAAAATTGCATATGAAAAAGAAAATCAGGAGAAGAAGTTTTCAATTGCCCAGCCCATTATAATATAATAAACAGAAATAAAATTAGCATTTTGTTTTGCTACATGTACTTTTATGGACCTGCTTTATGTTTCTATTGGATTTTTTTATAGACCTATTAACTGAGGCACAACACTGATATATCTTATTCTTTACATTTAACATTTTATTTTTCTTTTAATCAAACACACCTCCACCATAGATAGTTTAATTTAGTCAAAAACCACCTGGGTGAACATGTAAATCCAGACAGGAGGACAGAACTTAAAGTAGAGACAATATTCATTGTAAATGACAGCTTCCACCATGATATTAGTGACTTTTACTTTTCTCGGTTTACTTTTTGATGCAGTAATAATCAGTACAACACTTAATGCTGTATTCATGTGTCATGATCTGCCTTTTCTGGTTCTCATTTGTTCACCCCATAAGTTCTTTATTTTTAAAAAAATATTTTGACATCATCGCTACTCAATGTTATTTTACAGATGATGTCATTTAATGTGTTTCCAAGGCCAAAGACATGCTGTTTACTGTTACTAGGTCCCATCAATGGTCACATGGCATGAAATGTGAGGTATTATGTCATCAATATAAGAACAAATGACAGGAGTGGTCTTACTGTCTTTGACATAGCAAAAATTATTGTGGAAAATACGGAGAAGGTTGAATACAAGTTCCATCCATGAAGTTATAACTATAAAATTAGATTAACACTGCTCTACTACCATATTCAAAGGTTCAAAAATACCTTTGAATATTAACCAGCTCTTCAAACAACATGACATTTCTGTGACCATGTATAACAGGCTAAAACATGAGTTTCAAAGATTGGATGACAGCATAGAAGCAGTTGGTTAATGCTGCTGCTTTATGGGTACAGCATCTAGTGTTCAAATTCAGTGTCATACTGCCTGTGTGGAGTATGGATGTCTTCCTGGTGTCTGTGCCGAGTTTACTCAGGTTATTAGGATTTTCATCTCTGTGACAGTGTGGGCAGTTCCTTGCTCTCTCTTCGCTTTTGGGAGCCTCTTGAACCTGACACCATCGATAGTCATGATCGGAATGAACATGGAGGATGAGTAAAAAAACACACCAAGCAAGGGGATGGTGAAAAGTGCAAGTGCTATTATTATCATAATCCACAAAACAAGTGTCCCAAAGTGCAGTGCTCAAAACTGTCAACTAAATAATCCATAAAATGAACTGTGAAGGTAAAAATGTATAAATAGAAAAAAAGCATCAAAAACAAGGTTAAAACAACACATTGCAGGAAAGTCATTAAACAATCTGCCAGCCTTGGTGCTTTCCTTTAAAACTGACACCTATTTGACTAAAGTTTATACCAAAAGAGTAACTAATTTTGCAATATATAACTATGTTTAACTTCCTGAAATACAACATACTAGCTGCGCTACACATCTGAGACATGCTGCAATCTAAGCAATCAATGTAAACCTCAGTGTTAATGTTTACAGTGCACCATATGTTGTAATCCATGTAGTGATAAAATGCATTTCATTTGTCATTCCAACAGATGGTGCATCCGAAACATGTAATAATACAATGCATTACTACAAACGTTTCTGAAGCACCATCTGTTTGAATTGATAAATGCGCGTGTCTCTGTTAAATGCCTTTTGATATGGGATTGTTTAAAACAGAGTTAATGTTTATGATAGTCCATCTGTTATACTACACATATTTTTTGAGGCAGTATCTGTTGGAATGACAGAGACATACAAACAGACAGACACATATCCTTTTATTAAGGTGGATTCGTAACTTAAGAATGAAAAAATAAGTATGTGCCAGGTAGAAATTTCATAGTTTTCATTGTTATCGGAACCTTGTTCTTTGTTTCACTCTGAAATGAAACTTTGTTTTTCTCATTTATAACTTATGCCACTATAACTTAACACTTATATTCTTCATCCAAGGCAGGAATTAGAGATTTTTCAGACACTAAGAAGCATGGAATTACCACTCATTTAGCATAATTCTAACATTTAATTGAATTGGAATTAATTACATCTAAATCAGAATCAACTGTTTAATCACAGAAAATACCTGCTCACTTGAGATTTATTTCTTTGTAGTCTAATATTATATTTTACTCAGCTTTTCATTTGTAGAATGTCTACTATTATATTTTACTCAGCTTTTCATTTGTAGAATCACATATTTTTCAAAATGCAGTACTTAAATGACAAAATAAAACAAATGTGGATATTTTTCATTGAATGATATTAACCTGATATTGATAGGTCAAAAGTATATGGGGAAACCTTACCAGCATTAATCAAGTCAGCATCAACTTCAGATTCAGTAGGATAAGGACCCTGAAGAAAAAATAAAACATTCACCACAGGTATAATGTATATGAGACTGAACAAAAGATTTTTTTTGGTGTGCTTTTACATAATATTTGTATTTTCATGTGTATAACTCCACATGCGATTTCAAGATCTCTTTCTTGGCAGTGGCCAATAAGTAGTGTACATTAGCTATTGACTTGAGTATCTCCTAGAAGTATTCAGGCATACTCAGACAGGTTGAAAGATGCAATGCATGTACTAAGTAGGTTTCCATATAATTCACCTATTCCAGTATCATTGATCACAACATTCTTAGAAATCGCCTTAGTCAATGGGTGGGCCTCTCTGGCACGGTCTTAAATTGGTTTGAATCCTACCTGACAGGGAGAAAATTCTTTGTTAGTTGTGGTAATTACAACTCAAAGACACATGACATCCAATATGGTGTTCCACAAGGCTCTATCCTGGGTCCGCTACTCTTCTCAATCTACATGCTTCCGTTAGGTCAGATTATCTCAGGGCACAACGTGAGCTACCACAGCTATGCTGATGACACACAGCTGTATTTATCAATAGCACCTGATGACCCCGATTCTATTGATTCACTAACAAAATGTCTGACTCATATCTCAGAATGGATGAATAGTAACTTTCTCAAGTTAAATAAAGAGAAAACTGAAATCTTAGTGATTAGCAATAATGGATACAATGAGGCTATTAGAAATAAACTGGATACATTAGGATTAAAAGTCAAGACGGAGGTAAAAATCTTAGGGGTAATTGTTGACTGTAATCTGAATTATAAATCACATATTAATCAGATCACTAGGACAGCATTTTTTCACTTAAGAAACATAAGTAAAGTTAGACCTCTTATATCACTGAAAGATGCTGAGAAATTAATTCACGCGTTTGTTTTCAGTCGACTAGATTACTGTAATGCACTCCTATCAGGACTACCCAAAAAAGACATAAATCGTTTGCAACTAGTGCAGAATGCAGCTGCTAGAATCCTAACTAGGAAAAGAAAATCCGAGCACATCTCTCCAGTTTTAATGTCACTGCACTGGTTACCTGTGTCATTCAGGATTGACTTTAAAATTCTGCTTATGGTTTATAAAGCCTTAAATAATCTCGCCCCATCTTATATATCGGAATGTCTGACACCTTATATTCCAAATCGTAGCCTCAGATCCTCAAATGAGGGTCTCCTTAGAATTCCAAGAACAAAACTTAAAAGAAGTGGTGAGGCGGCCTTCTGCTGCTATGCACCTAAAATCTGGAATAGCCTGCCCATAGGAATTCGCCAGGCTGATACAGTAGAGCAGTTTAAAACACTGCTGAAAACATATTACTTTAACATGGCCTTTGTATAACTTCAATTTAACTTAATTTAACTTAATCCTGATACTCTATATGTTCAATTTCCTCATAATAACTATTCATGGTGGCTCTAAAATCCGTACTGACCCCTACTCTCTTTTCTGTTTCTTTTTCCGGTTTCTTTGTGGTGGTGGCCTGTGCCACCTCCACCTACTCAAAGCATCATGATGCTCCAACAATGATGGATGGACTAAAAGGCAGAATTCTACGTGACCATCATCATCAAGCCCTTCCGTGAGAACCCTAAATCCAAAGAGGACTGTTTCATTTATGTTAGGTAGAATGCCCAGAGGGGACTGGGCGGTCTCATGGTCTGGAATCCCTACAGATTTTATTTTTTCTCCAGCTGTCTGGAGTTTTTTTGTTTTTTCTGTCCCCCCTGGCCATTGGACCTTACTCTTATTCGATGTTACTTAATGTTGATTTATTTTGTTTTCTTATTGTGTCTTTTATTTTTCTATTCCTTATTATGTAAAGCACTTTGAGCTACTGTTTGTATGAAAATGTGCTATATAAATAAATGCTGTTGTTGTTATAGATATAAAATGGTGAGCAAAACACTTCAAACAACATTTTCAAATAGAAGGTATGAAAATGAGATGCAATTTATTTTTTTGACTTTTTTAAATTTTGATTAGTGTAATTATTGATAATTCTCAGGAGAATGTTGCCTTAACACCATGTGTTTCTTTGCTTATAAGTTTAAAAGCTTCCCAGTTTCTTATTACTAATACAATTATCTGAAGGCTTCATTTTTTTATAAAAAGTTATTAGCTTTATAAAAACTGATTGTAAGAAACCAATTTTTATTTTTCGACTTCTTCAAAAGCTCTTCTTACTAGCATTCAACAATACTTTACAGGATGCAAAAAAAAACAACACATTTTCTTCATATGTTCATATAACTGGCTAAAAAAAAATAGTGATCAAATGCTGATCACGTTTTTTTGTACATCAACAACACAATTATAAAATGTAAAAAATATTTGCCACAGCATAATGCCATTTTTAAAATAATGTTTGCCCCAAACCTTATAACATTTTCATATTAACTTTTAAAAAGTAAATTGATAATAATAGCCTACCATGAATGGAAATACCTAGATTCTATTACTGCCTAGAAATCCACAGATCATCACCCACACTTGGACAAAGATGAGTATGACAATACAATACTTCGTGCTCACCAAACAACTTAAAGTGGTTTGCCACGCTTCAAAACATTACCATAAATATTAGATTAAATTATCAGTCAGGTTTTCCTTACTCTTTTCCTTTAAAATTCAACACCAAAATTCTTACATTATTTTATAAAAGTTCTTATTCCCTCTGTTATACACCTTTTACAAAAAGAAAAAAGTTACACTTATGTAGCAACACCCCAGTTTAAATGAAAGTGAATGAAAAATGTGCCAATTGGTAGCATTTATTATGAATGTGCTGCTGTCTGGTAGAGGTTGACAGGCAATTTTTAACAATAACACAAAAAACGTCATTGAGTAATTGTTAGATGCAAAAGGACTTTTGCTTTGTCTCTCTGTAAAAGGCTTTATAATTAGTCAGTGAGGGAATTACCTCCTTTTCTATCAAACAGCCATGTATGATGGTAGACAAATGTAGCATCAACATTGTTCAAACCTTCTCAGTGACTACTTGTAAACTGACAGAAATCTTTCTCAGATTTAAAATTTGATATGACCACCCTATATCACCTCCAGAGTAATTCCCCCAAATTACATTGGCCCCCAGGTTAAGAAAATGTTTTGATCCTGCAAATATTTGTAGCCTAATTTTGTATGACAGTCTGAACTTGTACTGAAAATGTCCATTGATGGACATAATAGCAAAAATGCAATAAAGTTTTATTGTTTATTTTACAAATAAGTGTTTCAAACTTATTAATAAAATGATAGTGATGCAATATTACTGCATTTTACTATTTATAATATGTTAACTTTATGCCTAAGCATTCTAAAATTTTTGAGAATTACACAGTACAGTATAAAGCTGAAAAGCAAAAGCATAACGATGACATGAAAGCTACAACTAACTGATGATTGATCCACAAGGTCCTATCATTGGCAACAGATCACAAAGTGTCACCTCCCTCTCCCAGTGGCAAATTCTCCTTGAGAAGTAAATGACTTGCGATTGAATGCAGACAGAGGCCATTTATCTGTTCTCATCCTCCTCGATCTGAGTGCCGCGTTTGATACCATTGATCACAATATTCTTAGAAATCGCCTTAGTCAATGGGTGGGCCTCTCTGGTAATGTCTTAAATTGGTTTGAATCCTACCTGGCAGGGAGAAAATTCTTTGTTAATTGTGGTAATCACAACTCAAAGACGCATGATATTCTATATGGGGTTCCACAAGGCTCTATCCTGGGTCCGCTTCTTTTCTCAATCTATATGCTTCCGTTAGGTCAGATTATCTCAAGTTACAACGTGAGCTACCACAGCTATGCTGATGACACACAGCTGTACTTATCAGTAGCACCTGATGACACCGGCTCTCTCGAATCAATAACACAATGTCTTACTGGTATTTCTGAATGGATGAATAGTAATTTTCTCAAGTTAAATAAAGAGAAAACTGAAATTGTATTGATTGGCAAAAACGGATTAAGTGAGGTTATCAAAAATAATCTTGACGCATTAGGATTAGAAGTTAAGACCGAAGTAAAAAACTTAGGGGTAACCGTTGACTGTAACCTGAATTTTAAATCACATATTCTTCAGACCACTAGGACAGCATTTTTTCACTTAAGAAATATAGCAAAAGTTAGACCTCTTATATCATTGAAAGATGCTGAGAAATTAATTCACGCTTTTGTTTTTAGTCGATTAGATTACTGTAATGCACTCCTCTCAGGACTACCCAAAAAAGACATAAATCATTTGCAACGAGTGCAGAATGCAGCTGCTAGAATCCTAACTAGGAAAAGAAAATCCGAACACATCTCTCCAGTCTTAATGTCACTACACTGGTTACCTGTGTCTTTCAGAATTGACTTTAAAATTCTGCTTATAGTCTACAAAGCCTTAAATAATCTCGCTCCATCTTATATATCGGAATGTCTGACACCTTATATTCCAAATCGTAACCTCAGATCCTCAAATGAGTGTCTCCTTAGAATTCCAAGAACAAAACTTAAAAGAAGTGGTGAGGCGGCCTTCTGCTGCTATGCACCTAAAATCTGGAATAGCCTGCCAATAGGAATTCGCCAGGCTAATACAGTGGAGCACTTTAAAACTCTGCTGAAAACACATTACTTTAACATGGCCTTTTCATAACTTCACTTTATCTTAATCCTGATACTCTGTATGTTCAATTCATTATAATAACTATTCATGGTGGCACTAAAATCCGTACTGACCCCTACTCTCTCTTCTGTTTCTTTTTCCGGTTTTTCTGTGGTGGCGGCCTGCGCCACCACCAACTTACTCAAAGCACCATGATGTCCCAGCATTGATGGACTAAAAGCCAGAAGTCCACGTGATTGTCATCAAGTCCTTCCGTGAAAACCATAAATACAAAGAGGACTGTTTCATTTATGTTAGGTAGATTGCCCAGAGGGGACTGGGCGGTCTCATGGCCTGGAATCCCTGCAGATTTTATTTTTTTTCTCCGGCCGTCTGGAGTTTTTTTTTTGTTTTTTCTGTCCCCCCTGGCCATTGGACCTTACACTTATTCTATGTTAATTAATGTTGACTTATTTTATTTTCTTAATGTGTCTCTTATTTTTCTATTCTTCATTATGTAAAGCACTTTGAGCTACATTTTTTTGTATGAAAATGTGCTATATAAATAAATGTTGTTGTTGTTGTTGTTGAGACAGCACAAGTGCGATGCATTTATAGGACATAAACAGCCACATGTCGATTAAGCTGCTTTTCTGTAACTGAGCTTATTGCGTGTACTGTGATTTAAATTAGTGACACTTGCGCAGTAAAGCACAAAATTATTGAAAATGGTGACAAAGTCTGCAGTACTATACCTCCCTGTCATTAACGGCTGTTACATATCTATCTGTGTCAAAACTAGTTTGCTTCTTTGCTTAGATGAAAATTGATGGAAAATCAGGTCAAAGGAAAACCTTCGGGGTTTTATAAGTTAATTTGTATCTGCAGGACTGATGCAAGTTGAGACCAACCTGTATTATGAAAATAGTAAATAAATTCAGGTAGGGCCTTTTTTTAGTACATACTAATCATGCAAATGGAGTACAAACATCATTTTATGTTGTGCTTGACATTACCAGTCCTAGAATGCCATTTTCGCTCTGAAGGTGAACTGTTATATCAGGCTTGATGAAGTTGCTGGCCAGCATGGGGATACCAATCCCTAAATTAGCTGAAAGAGTGCTGTCAAGGATCTTAGCAGCAAAAAGAGATAATAAAAATCAAAAACTTACAACACAGTATGATTTGGAAACTACCGTACTTTCACTAAATAGTTACATTTAAGTGCTACCTTATAAAAAGCAGTTGCTTCAAGAACAAAAAAGCAGCCCAGGAAGGGACATCAGTCCATTGCAGACATTACATGCTGAGCTTTTGTTATACAGGACTGAGGAAAGCAAGGGAAAGCAGATACAGATCAATCAAGGTTTGGAGAAGACTCAGATAAGAAAACTAAAAAATATTAGGTATTTTCCTGCTTCTTGCTTCTGTTTTGTAAAAGAAATATGTGAAAATGTCAGCTCTGTCTTGAAGCATGTGTTTTCTGTTAACTGCACCCACCAGCAATTAATTAATTTTAAAAACAGACAATAACCATTAAGTCTATTACCATTGCTGCAATACTTTCAAGTATTGTTCCTTCTTTGTATGATAATGCTGGGGAATTGTGGTGGACTGCTGCAAGCCTAAAGCAGGCATGTTGTGAGCTACCGGTATAAGGCCTCTTCAGCAAAGGAAAAGGATATGCTCAAAATAAAATAAGTTACTTTGTACCAAGTCACAATGCCAAAATGCCAGTGAAGGTTAAACCATATTCTAAAAGTAATAACACAGACAAATACATATGCATACTGTATATGTTGGGTACCTTAAGTTTTTAGCCAACTCTGCATAAAACATTTTCTACTTTAGCACATCATATGGCCAAAACTTTGCACGCATCCTTTCAAAATATTGAGTTCAGGTGTTTCAGTCGCACGTATTGAAAACGGGTGCAAACACAGAGCCAAGCAATTTCCATTAAAAAACGTTACAAGTAGAATATATTGTACTGAAGAGCTCAGTAATTTTAAGTGTGGCGCTGTCATAAGATGTAAACTTTTCTACAAGTTAGTATATGAAATTTCTGCTATACCTGATCTGCACCAGTACATCTACAAGAAATAACAGCTCAGGCATGAAGTGGTAGACCATGCCAACTCGGAGAACAGGGCCACTGAGTGTTGAAGGGCATTGGGATAGGTGTAAAAATCACCTATCCTCTATCCTGTATCATTCACAACAGTGTTCTAAAACTGCCTCTGGAAGCAACATCGGCATAAGAACTGTGCTTTGGCGATTTCATGAAATGGATTTCCATGCCAGAGCACCTGCACACAAGCCTCAAAGCACTATATGTAATGGCAAACATAGGCTGAAGTGATGCAAAGCATGCCACCATTGGACTCTGTAGCAGTGGAAATGTGTTCTCTGAAGTGAAAAATAACACCTCACTATCTGGCAGTCTAATGGATAAAATTGGGATTGGTGGATGCCATAAGAACACTAATTTACAAAGTACAGAGTGCCCACTGTAAAGTTTGGTGGAGGAAGGATAGAGGTCTACAGCTATGTATTTAAGGGTTTTGGGGTAGGCCCCTTGGTTCCAGAGAAAAGTATTTTAGATAATTGTGCACTTCAAACTTTGTGCCAACAGTTTGATGAAGGCCCTTTCCTGTTCCACAATGATAGTATGACAAAAAGACAAATTTGGTGTGGAGGAACTTGAATGGCCTGCATAAAACCCTGACCTCAGCCCTGTTGAACACCTTTGGGATGAATTGGAACACAGATTGCAAGCCAGGTCTTCTTTTCCAATGACTGCCTCTGACCTCACAAATGCTCTTTTGATTGTATGGGCAAAATTCACAGAGACACATTCCAAAATCTTGTGGAAAGCCTTGCCAGAAGAGAGGAAGCTGTCATAGCTGTTAAGTCAAGTTAGCTCTAAATTAATGCTCATGATTTTAGAATAGGATGTCCAGTAAGTTCAAATAGGTTGTAATGGTCAGGTGTCCACAAACTCTTTGGCTATTTACTGTATCTTTAAAATGGGTAAAGGTACAATCAAAAGTAAAAAGCATTAGAAACTTGAATATTTGATTGAAAGCCTCTGTGATTTGGCAAAATGTTAATAACTAATGGATGTTTTCACATATTCCAAACTTTAAAAGCAATTGGAAAAAAAAACATTTCCTTACACAATATTAAAAAATATTTTTTTAAAGATACAGTGGTAAGGTTAAAATCCAATAAAGACTGCACAGGTGAATGCAACTGTTAAATAAAAAAAAGATTTTCTAACTGTTACCTGTCTTGTTTCCTTTCCATGCCTGTGAAAAAAAATACAGGCATATTTTTCCAAATAAAACAATTAACCACCAAGATAATGTAAAATCCTCTCAGTGGTTTTACTGGTAGCAAGAAAGTAATTTGCAACATTACACTAGCAAGCTAACTAAATATAAGGATCAGTAGATCAAATCTCAGTAACAGAAATATCCTGCAGGACCATTTTTTAACCACTTCATGTGCGGCCTCAAGGAAAAAATTCATTCAATGTGCATGGTCTTTTGTTTATATAACCTATACTTTTTGCTCAACTTCATTTGTTAAGGTGGTTGATAAATTTTACCTCAGCTTCAATAGTACACACATCCACTTATGCAATAAAACCAAATTATAAATTATGGTCAAACAGCATGAAATTTAACAGGAGACCGAGTTAGCAAAAAAGTGTTTTGTACAAGTAGGTAAGTTCAAATTAAATACCTGTGAGGTTTGCTGAAAACTATACACTCATAACCATTAACAATGACTCAGAAGTATTATTAGATGTGTAGGCAACATCAAAAAATAAAGATCAAAAAAGGAGGTTTTTTAAAGTCTTACTACAAATACCACTGGTTGAAATTCTCAACAGAAAGGATACCATACATTCCATCTTCAAACTCCAGGGCTGCCCTGCGTATAATCCTCTCTCGTACCAAGTCAGCCTCATTCTTTGGCTTTGGTTTTGCTGTCTCTGCTTTGCGAACAGTTCTTTTCTATCCAAATAGAGAAGACACATATTATTATTGGATGACTGTGGACTAATAAAGAACTGTTAGAAAATAATCTTACAGGCTTTAAGCATAAACCCAAATACCAATCTTAGTCTGTAGGATGTATTAATAATAAGGCTGTCACAATAACTGGAAAACAATATAAAATAACTAAATCAAATATTTACTTCATTGCAAAGAGTTATGGAGCCAAATAATTGTGTTTATTTGAATTATTTGTACACAACAGTCAAATTCATTGTTAACCAGATCATTCCCAATGATTTGCAGTTAAGCTTAGGAATAACTAGAAATTTTAAGTTATGACACTTATTAAGAAAGGCACTTACAAAATACAACATGAAAAGAAATACTGAAATAATGCAGAATACATTTAAATTACGAACTTTCACCAATGATCAATGTAAGTAGAAAGTAGGTACTCATCCAAAATGTTGATATGAAGGGTTATTTTTTAACATTTTTCTAAGAGAATTAGCAATTCAATTGGCTTATGTTGGGGTAAATTTATGGGAATGACACAGACTGCATAAAACATAATCTGGAATACTTTACTAATACAGGTACACCAGGCTAATACTGTGAAACACTTCAAAAAAACTCATAAAAACCCACTTTGACTTGACTTTTTTATAGCTACTGTCGGAGAGGACTGGGGTGGCAACCCGGCCGGGACGCCCAGGAATACCGGAAGAGGGCTTACGTCCACCTCAGACCACGTGGGGGCGACCACCCTGGTTCCTTTGGGGGCCACGGGTACAGAGCTTTGAAGCTCTACCCTGTAGGGGCCCATGGTCACCGCCAGGGGGCACCCCGTGCCTTGGGAGCCCTGGATCTCGGCAGTGCCGGGGGGAAGACAAGCAGGGACACACGGAGTGCTTCCAGGTACGCAGCCGGCACTTCCGCCACATTGGGGAGTGCCGGTGGAAGATTGCCGGGAGTCACCTGGAACACATCCAGGTCCAATAAAAGGGGCCGCCTCCCTCCATATGATGGCTGGAGTCGGGAGGAAAAGGAGACAAGGTCTTAGGAGGAGGCAAAGAGGCGGCCTGAAGAAGGAAGGCATTGTTGTGGCCAGGACTTTGGGGACTTTTGGAGGTTGCTGCACTGTATATAATGGATGTGAATAAACGTGTATTGGGTGACTTTAACGTGTCCACCTGTCTGTGTCCGGGCCGGTTTCCACACTACATTTTATTTGTACTCCTAATTCTATGCGCATATAGTCCAATATCATATTCTTCAGAGATTTTTCAGCCTTTAAAAATCTCTACTTGTCTCTGCTTTCTTTCCCACTTTTTTTGTGGTGTCATTTTGTGCCACCACCGCCACCTGATCTAGTGTTAATCAGGAGACGCTGCCCGCATACCATACCTGAATAAGCTGGAAGGTCCTGTTGAGAGTGATGTCTCCCCAAATGACTTTTTTTTATTGCACATCAGAGCCATGGTCTGGCAAACTGTGGTGAACCCCCAAGGAACGTTGTATCCCTCACAGGATGGACCACCTTGCCCTACAAGGCTCACCTGAGGGAGGGGCTACGTGAAGGATGACAGGTGAAGACCAGCATCCCATCTACACTTGACTTGGGAACCTTACCTAGCAGGGACACTCATAATATTGATGGATTGGGGAGAGAATATATCCAGGTTATTGTCTCCACCCATATGCTAAGTGGCAGCATCCCTGGGTCTCAATACTTATTCAGACACCAGCAGGGAATGCCGGAAACTGTAGTCTGGTAGTGCAACTCTGCTGGGGTCTGTGTGTTCCAGTAGGGGGTGCTGCAGGGAGTTACACTCCCTATTCTCTGGAACTTTCGTATGACCCGAAAGTACTTCCAATGGTTGAAGCCCTGGCAACGGAAGTACTCCCGGGTCCTCAGTAAAAGAGACCACAATGCATTGTCCAGGAAAGTCACATCAGGAAGCAGAGACAGGCAATACTCACCTTGGAAAAGTAGCAGTGTGGTGGAGAGAGAGAGGGAGAGAACAGAAATAATGTCACATGTTTGTCAATTTTATTCAATGTATCTGTAATAAAAACCCCTTTACTTGAACACAGGACTTGTATCATGCGTCATGTTTGGAGCCCAGTGGAGCACCCTAGCCTTCACAAAGTACTCTACCTTTCTACAGATTATGTATCTAAGTTATGTAAGCTCATACTGATGTATAGCTGTATTACTTATTCATTATTATTCTTACATAATTTAATTTGCTTTTGTTTTCTTGTAACTCAGACATTTCTTTGAAATCTTGCAACGCACTTCAAGTTACCTTCTGTGTATGAAAATGTACTAGTAAGTGTTGTTGCTGTTGTTATAGTTGGACATTGCAAAGAATGCCTCCACAAGGAATACAAGCAAACCTTGGTTAAAGTCATTTAGATTTTTCACAATATTTGATTAGCAAAAGTATTTATTTTAATGCTTTGATTCATTTTATTCGAGTTCATCACAGCCAGTCGCACCCTCAACACACACACATACACATTTCAGAGTCACCAGTAAATCTTATAAAACAGGTTGTCTTTAGAACCTGGAAATTAAGTGGATTTTAAAGGAAAAAAACATGATCATGGGGAGAACATGCTACTTTTCAAAGCATCTAAGACAGTAAAATTCAGGCTAAATATAAAATGCAACACTCCAATGTCATTGACCACTATGTTGGTAAATTTGAAATATCTGCAATTTTTATAAGAAATACAGCATATTATAAATATCAACTTTAAAGGATATAAGTAAATACAGAAAGTATTAGACTAATTGTAATATCTTTTATAACATTTCAAATAAAGAACAGTTAAACATTTCTTATTTAAATACAGCAAATCAATTAAAATATGTGCAGAAATACTTGTTACCAACCTTGCTCAGAATCATACAATTAGATTGCACCAAAGAATTAACCTGCAATCTGTATTTCAACATACTGGCCACTAGAATATACTGCCTATAAAATTACTAATTGATTCAAATTATATAGCACTCACCTCTATTCTTTTTTCATAATTTTGTCCCTTTACTATCCGATGAATGTAAATACTGGGCACATGTATGTCTTCTGGTGCAAAAGTGCCAACATCAACAACTTCTTCAACCTAAAACAATGTGAAATAAAGGCTTAATCATACAGAGGGTATATAAATAATGGTGTTGATATTGAGCATAAAGGTTCTTTAAAATGTCTTCATCTAATGCCACAAGAACAATGGAAGAACTTGTTGCATCTTTCCCAAGAAGACTCATGGCTGTATTAGCTCAAAAGGGTGATTCTACTAAATACTGAGCAAAGGGTCTGAATACTTAGAATCATGTGATATTTCAGTTTTTCTTTTTTAATAAATCTGCAACAATTTTAAAAAATTATTTTTTTTGTCTGTCAATATGGGGTGCTGTTTGTACATTAATGAGGACAAAAAATAATTTAAATGATTTTAGCAAATGGCTGCAATATAACAAAGAGTGAAAAATTGAAGGGGGTCTGAATACTTTCCGTAACCACTGTATGTCCAAAGAGTAGTACCCCTTAATTGTTTATTGTATCTTGTACTCAGTAAGGCTCTTGCTTGCCTGAGCTTACTCAGGGTGTCACTTAAAGTGCAGGGTATTCAGAAAGTCTTCTCAATACATTGTAGGACATCATCCATGCATCTATCACACAACAGAACTCTTTACATAACCAAAAACACACATACTTGCAGTTTATATGAGGAATCTGAAGTTAATGCATGGTCATGCCCTCCAGACTGGTAAGGTAACCAACCCATGTCAAGATTTTTAAATAGTAATCTAGATTTCCCTTTGAATAGAGTAAGTAAGGGCCTAGGCTTTAGAATAGCATATATTTAATCATTTAGAGAAAGAAACTCTCTTTTGCCAGGTGTATATTACATTAAAAGTAACTTATTTACTTAGGTTTTTTTATTTGCCGTACAACTAAGAAGTTTTTATTCACCTCATCAAGCAATTTATCAGCACTTGATTTTATTTCTTAATTTTAGCTCCTTCTTTAAACTTTGAGTTCCAATAACTGCTCTAAACATTAAAAACTTCTGATCCCTACTTAATTACATTGTATTCTGAATTTATTTCTTTCAGTTCTGCAATTTAAAGTAATAAGCTTATTTATTGCAGAACTCACAAATGGGGTAGTTATTCACCCCCAGCTTATTGTGTTGTGTGCTTATAATTTTGAAAAGCTTTCACTTAAAATCCAATAGTTTATTATATTAATTCTATGAAGGAAACTCAGACAACTTTTTTAGAAATAAAAGATGTGAAACAATAAATGTAATCTTCTGCTAATAAAATAAAAGGAATTGGGTCAAGTGCAGTACTACCTACATAATCTTAAGAAATCAATGCAAAGTTGCATAAGACACACAATCAATACCAACACAATCTCTTTCTGCCTACCATGAAAATGGAAGTTATGAAATTGGATTAGCACTTTGAGAAAATCTGACCTTTTTAGGAAAAAGTGCTGGCTCCTCAGATGCTGATTTAATTAGGCCAAAGACTAGTGAATAGAAGAAAGAATTGAAAAAGTGTCTGTTTTGACCTTGAGAATGACATTTAGTTGTTCTCTAGAACAAGTAAGTCATTTTTTACATCAAGGTAAGTGATAACATGCCAAGCTGTGGCTGAATTTGAAGTGTATTCTAAAGACATAAATTGATAGCACAAGTAAGAAATAAGGAGGACATAAAATAGTAGTAGTACAATACCTTCAGTAAGACACAGCAATAACCTGAAATAAGCTAACAGGGATGCAGTTTAGAAGCATGCATAGGGCATTGTAGGTAGAGAACCTGAAGTTATCTAGTACTCTAGAATAGCATATCTTGTGTATGTACTAGTTTCAGTCATTAAGTACTTTGTATTATTCAGAGTTTTTTCCGTTACCCACTGACATTTCTATGTTTGGAAGGCCATAGTCTTTTTAGAAAAAACATAAAAACCTTAACAATAAAAACGTTTATTTTTTTTGTTAATCATCAACATTTGAATGCACAGGGTTTATTCAATTTTAATATTACACTTTGACACCTTTATTTTGTGAACTTTGTTTTATTCTTGAAAAACTATAGTTAGTTTTATCAGAGTGTCAAGCTTGGACACTTGAGGCAAACTGGCCCTCAGTATTATTAACTGATTTACTTACTATAAAGTGGCAGATTTGGAATTTTTTTTTTTTTGCACTCAAAATGAATTTTTTCCATGCTCTGAGTTACTTTTCATGTGTTCTGAATCCTGTAGATTCGGAAGTTATTATTATTTTGTGCTCTTTATTAATTTTGAGATGTTACTTTTTGTTAATTTTGTTTTCAGGGGTATCCACTTTATGATTCTGTTTTCAGGAACACATTGTTCAGTTGCTTCAGAAGATACAAACTGTGACATCACACACACATATGAGGCTTTGTAAGACAAAGTTCAGTATCCATTTCAACCAAGCTTGTGAATAAAAACATAAAACATGTTTTAGGCTAATGTTTTTGCTGCTTACTTTTCCTGAATTATCTGCTTGTACAACCTGACTATGATTCTTTGTGATATAGCGGGGTCCATGGTGGTTGTGCCATTTTAAATAAATAAATATCTGCTCAAGCTTTTGCAGGGTGTACGTGTGTGTGATAACATGGTGGAACAACTCAGGGGTGTGAACTGTGGTGATCAGCTGAGCATGCATTCATGTGCTGGAGCATGCAATTCAGTCAGATTGCTTCATTAGTGCTCTGGAGACTGTAATCAGAGTCAGCACACCTGCATCCCTCAGAAATGTATCAAGAAACCTGAGCCGAAATCAGAAAGAAAGAACAGAATCGTGAGTGAAAGGGCAGTATATCAAGTGCCTGAGCCAGAGTAAGGGAGAAGAGACGGAGCCCATTGGAGGAGCAACCAATCAGCGCTCTATGGATGGACTGTTGCACACTAAATTTACAGAGGAGTGAAATACAACTCCTAGGGATCCAGAAGACGCTAGAAGAGTGTAATGGAAGAGGGAAGACAGACGGCTGAGAGTGTTTCGGCAGACGGAGACAGCTAGGAAGAGAAGTGTGGAGTGCAGGTGTAGACGTTTCTGTCAGCTGTAAGAAAGTTGTGGTGAGTTTGGAAGACAAAGGAAGAAGACAAAACTGGGCCCATCTGGAGAAAAGAGACAGAGAGAGCAGAAAATACCAGATGACTTATGTTTTTATTCCAGTTTTATCAAATGATTTTTTATTAGATTTTATCTCACAGAGAAACACTTGTTTTTATGGATTATTTATTTATTTATTGAAAGAAGCACTGCATTTTGGGCACTTTATTGTTTTCTGTAATAAAAAACACAGAGCACATTTCACCTACCTCTTGCTTACTGTGTGTGTTCTCATTTGCCTGGCTCATCCTAAGTTTTGTTATTGACGGTTTCAGGTTTAAGTTGTCAGTGACTGTGAAGCCAACCCGGACCATCACATTCTTTCTTATCATTTTGCTTTGGCATCTTTATCCTTTGATCACCTGCTTTTTGACTTGTGACCCATTTCTTGTTTACAAGTTTGTCTCCCGATTATTCCTTAAAAATGATTTTTGTTTAAAACCAGTGATGAAACATCAACCTAAAGCAGGAGCAGTTATTAGGCTAATCATGAGTGGAAATGGATCCTGAGAATATGAACATAAGACCTTCATATGTCTGATGTAACATTAGCACCAGAAACCACCACAGACTAAAACTTATCTAGTAGCTTGGTTGATGGTCAAAGGTCATATCCTTGCTCAACAGAGACAATGGGTGATCTTTCATTTGAGTCTTCAACCCCAAACTGCAAATAATATTCCACCATAACAGTATGCTAAAACTTAAACAAAAGATGATTTGCAATTGGACTGAAAGTTGAGCTTAAGTGCCTGAACAAATGCACACATTGCAAGTGGACAAATAGTGTACAAATGGTGTAATATGTAATTAACAAGATGGAGTAAGAAGTGTACAACATTACTCAAGTTTATTTTTATGCCCTTCGATTTATGAACCCAATGCAGTGCACAGAATTGTAATTAGATGTTTTGATGTATTGTTTGGTTTAACTTGCACAGTTAATAACAAATATGTTCTAAGATTTTTCCGCTAAGGAAGACAGAACATTTGAAGAACGACAGCTGTACACATGATGCTGAAAAGTAGGGACTCACTGCATATTAAGTAGCACATACAAGTAAGAAAATGTGACTGTAAGGACCCAATAAACCTATAATGTAAATTGAAAGCAATTTGTGCTCAGGTGGAAATTATGAAATACATGTTAACATCCCATATTGGGCAATTACAGCAAATGGTATCTGAGGCAAATGATGGGGTCGCTGTTTTAGAAACTGGCAAAAAGGCAATGTGGGATGAGTTAACAGGTTCTAAAAGATATGGCACAAAAAAGAACTGAAGAAATCTTGGTGGCTCCAGGATATCTGAATGGGGCAACTCTAATAAATCCATCTCAGAGTGAAGGTTATTATAATTAACAGAAACTTAATCAAAAATGATTAAAAGAGCATTTTCTTAAACAAAATGAAAACAAAGCTAAAAGCTGAGCTTGGAGATTAATTTTTAAAGTGAAAAACTAGCATTATATATTCTACTGATACTACTGTAAATAGTCTGCCAATATTAGTTGTTAACTATATGTTTCAAATTTAATCCTAATGTGGTTCTATCATTTAAAAAATTATTAATTAAAACATGGACTGCTAATGGTTTTAACAGCATAAAAAAACTGTTCTTTTTTAGTATTAACACACTGGGATAGGCTGGACATGTATTTCAGTCAATGGCAATAAGACTATAGGAGTGGGAATATTAATTCATAAAACAATCACACTAACGGGTTCTGATTTGAAGTCTAATTTTGAAAGACATTATATTATAGTAGAGTACAAAGGTAAAATGAATCTCATCTATATATATCCAACCACTGTAACAAAGGCGCTTTATAGGTGCCGACCTGACACAGACTGACACCGGAGACACGAATAAAACTCAAGAAACTTTATTTATCTTCACCTGTGGGGCATGTCTTCCCCGTAACCCACAGGCACAACACAGTCCCTAGCACACCAAACAAAACCCACACATTACTTCTTTGCACCACCACTCCTCCCAGCAAGCGTAGTTCTCCTCCTCCCGACTCAGGCTCCTGGCCCCTTTTATAGTTCACCCGGAAGTGATCCAGGTGCTTGATTACCGAGTTCCGGTGGCACTTCCGGGTGTGGCGAAAACACTGCCCATAAGGGCTCAGGAGTCCCAGCTGCAGCACCCCTTGCGCGCCTGCAGGACCCAACAGGGCTGCACCAATTCCCATGGAGCCCTGCAGGAAACCGAGGCACCGCTCCAACCCAGGGGGGTTGCCATCTGGCGTCCAAGGGGAGGTATTGTATGACCCATGGCAGCTCCCCCTGAACATATACAGAAGGGCCGTCTCGGTACCGGTTATCCGCCACACCACCTATGCAAAGTCACAAACTTGCACATAGCTACAATCTCCTGACAATATTAAATTCTACTTTATATCATTCACCCTAAACCACAACCACACCATCTGACCATAAACTGACCAGTCCTTCCAGGTTTTGTCACCATTATTTTATACAATATTCTTTTTCTCATCAATGCATCACTAATTGACTACTTTTTTGCCCCCTTATGTCCATTTCGCAGCTATAATGCTATTGTTATTTCTGATCAAGAGCCACTTACTGAAAATGAGGGAAATTATGATATCAGGTCTTGCCTAAACAAGATAGTGTCACACAGCATCTGTGTATGTAGCTCTTTCTTTAAAAGGTGGGGGCACACAGCATCTAGCATCTGTGTACTGGAGCTTTTTCTTTAAACCCTTGACTTTTCTTGTTTGTGTTAGTGGAAGCTAAAAGGCACTTTCAAGAAGGCTTCAGTGCTAGGAACTTTTTTTATTATTACTATAATTGACTCCATATTTATGCATTACAGAAGAAGTTATGTAAAAAAAATTAAACAAATTTCAGAAAAACAAAAGTACAATATTTAAAGAAGTCATACAACTGATCCCATATATCACAAGAATTGCATTGAAACTCTTCCAACCTCAACAACAACAGAGAACTACTTAAAAGTATAGGAGTTTAGCGGAAACACAGACAGGAGCACAGCCAACATATTTCAAAATAATAATGATTAAATCTTACTAAATTCTAAATGAGCACTGCAAAAGCCCACATAAAGAAAATCTGATTTTTTCTAATTAGTCAACAAGCTGACTTTTGTTTGTTTTTGTTATACTTCAACTCCTGTTGCTTTTTATTGTTACATTTTTCTACTTTTCTGATCCTTATGCCTGTCCCTGACCTAATCATTATTATTAACAAAAAATAGTCATTATTTTTGGCTTTTCCTGGTGAGGGTTCTGGTATTGCAGCTGGGCTGTTTAATCCTCCCTATTTCCTGAATCTTGATCCACTCCTTCTTGTGTAGAAACCTAAGTTTAGTTGATTGATATTCACAGTAACGTTCTTTCTGTCACTTCCCAAAGCTCATTACCATATGGTAAAGATACTGATATAGACTGACTGATAAATGAAAAGCTTTGACCAACGACTTAACTTAAACTTCACCACCACAGTTCTGGATAATCTCTGCACAACTGCTGATTGATTCATTGATTGCCTTCACAATCATTCACCCCAAAACTTCTAAACTAAAAACCCATGATACTTGAACTCCTCTATGTGGAGCAGCTACTTAAACCCTTGCTTGAAGTTAACAAGGAATTCTTTTCCAGGAGAGGGACATGACCTCATCTTTGGAGGTGCGGATTGCCAGTTGTGGCGGTTTAAGGGTTAAGTGAATATGATTTCAGTTATGTTTGCTAATGTGTTTGGAGCTATAGTAAACAAGTTATTAGGAGTAGCTGAGCCGTCCTAGTTTTTTTTCTTCTTTTTTCGTATAATATTTGAGATCATATGAATAGTACACCATCTCTAACTAACGTTAGGTAACTTGTGTTTTGGAGTATATCAGTAATTAGCGTGTTACATATTTTGGTCCGTTATTTTTTTATTTTGGCATAATATAGTACATGATGTGATAAACTATAACACCTTTCCTTCAGAGTGTGATGATTAAAACATCTTTCTCCGTCTGCAAAATCATTCTTGTGTATTCCTGTTACCTCTACTCCCTCTGAGCATCTCTTCTCAGCAGCTAGGAACATTGTCTCAAAGAAGAGAGACAGCCTCACACCAGAGCATGTCGAAATGCTCACGTTCCTGCACTGCAATCAGAAATATATACACTGAATCTATACTAATAAACGGCAAAGCCCTCACTCACTCACTCACTCACTCACTCATCACGAATTCTCCAACTTCCCGTGTAGGTAGAAGGCTGAAATTTGGCAGGCTTATTCCTTACAGCTTCCTTACAAAAGTTGGGAAGGTTTCATTTCGAAATTCTACACGTAATGGTCATAACTGGAAGCTGTTTTTCTCCATTTACTGTAATGGAGTTCAGATGGAGGGGCGGAGTTCGTATGACATCATCACGCCTCTCACGTAATCACGAATTACGTAGAAAGCCAGGAAGAGCTACAAAACGCGCTTTAGAAAACATGCATTATATAATTAAGAAGGCAGCGAAACAATTAGAAGCGAGCGACTGACATATAAAACCATATTCAGCAGCATTCGACTGTAGCGCCCACGTCCGAGGTTCGATTCCCGAGAGGGGATGCACTAAGTATGTTCGCGCGCTTCTCGATTTATTTTAACCTCGCATCCCCTTAGTTTGAGACGTATGAAAACGCATGCGGTTAACGCAGAAAGACAGATCACCTATTCACCTATTGAAGCTTCATGAATAATGAATACTTTATTCGCGATCAATGATTGTTTTGGTAAAGCCATACTCAGTGTATTCATTAGATGAACGGTAAAAAAGTAAGAGCGAGGGGACGGTAACTTACTGAAGCACACAAGCAAAACCACAATAGCACGCGGGCTCGATGTACCAACTTGCACGATCACATTCCAAAAAATATTTCTTTTCAAGTTCTATTTAGTCCATATGAGTCAAACTCAAGGCCCACGGGCCACATCCGGCCCGGCGTGTAATTATATCCGGCCCGCGAGATCATTTTATATACTGTATTATTGTTATTAATGGCC
>JANRMT010062835.1:53602363-53656937 GCA_026402145.1 Polypterus bichir lapradei | reverse complement strand
ATATATAGATATATATAGATATGGGAACAACACTCATATCAATGACAAAACAATTACATTAACAATCATGTTACGTTATTTTTTAAATTTTTCCTTTTCTTTTTCATACCTTCTTTAACACACTACTTCTCCGCTGCGAAGCGCGGGTATTCTGCTAGTCTTTAATAAACTGTACATTATTGTTTTATTTTATTTGTATTTAAGCTTTATTTAAAATTTTGGACTTTAAGACACACCAGTGGCCATTTGTTGTTAAGTTAAATGCACTTTTTTTGTTTAAAGACTATGTGCACTTTAGTTTGTATTGTTTAATGTATTTCTTTTTTATTGTGATGGTCACACTAATATAAAACATCTGATTATTTACAAACTCATATGTTTCACTAGTTATTTTAATTTGATTATTATTAATTTTAATCGTATTAATGCAGAGGCATCAGGGTGACATTCACAGGTGGCCAGAGATGAGCAGATGAGGCAAGGCATGCACTGGAGCCCAGAACAGGATGTGCAACCACAGGTCACAGGAATCAAAATAGTCAGGCATGAAATAATCGTGACTAATCAGGGATAAAAATTGAACGATTAGTTGACTACCAAAATAATCATTAGTTGCAGCCCTAGTCACAGTATGTCTTTGTACATCTATGACAGGTGACAGATTTGGTTCCTGCCTTGTGACTAATGTTGTAGAAATAAATTATCACAAGGCAACATCTAGCTACATTCAGCCTGAAGGAAAATATTACAAATGGACTGGGACCAAATTATTACTTCTTGTGGTGAAATGCCTTAGGCTCACACTGGTTTTAAGCCTTTCAAGTTGCTGCATTGGAAAGTACCGCAAGATATCCTGAAACTTGGTTTAGAGCGGTTGTAGCATCCAAACAATGCTACTGACACTAACATAATTGAGCAAACCACTCACTCAAAACAGATTTTTAGAAAACACAGCCATTATTATATTAACATTTGAAAGCATTTCTCATATCACATTACAAGTTCATAACATGCTAGCAAGAAAAATTTGATAAAAATAAGAAAAAGGGCTTAGTTGAAGGACATCAGCATTGCTAGGAAGAAGTTTTAGAATGTTTTACATTAAACATGGGATATGATATGAAACCTTCCCTTACAATATTACTAGCTGGTTTGCTATTTTGATGAGAAAACTGGATATAGTGGGTACTAACATAGGATGTGCAATAGTTGCACAAACTTGGGGACTGTGGTTAAAGAAAGATTATATTTGATCAGTGAAATCACACAGGAAGAAGTAGAAGAGTACGCCAATGTACTAGACGAAGATAGCAGTTTGATAATAACTTTGACATTGCCCATAAAAATAAAAACAGATATTGGCTGTATTGTATTCTTTTCTTTGGTTGAAAAAGCTTGGATTAAGTTCTACTCCAAACTATAAAACTGCCCACTAAATTTTGACCTTTCAAAATTTAGTGGGAACACCACCCCAATCTATTTGGATAACACTGTTGATTTTTCAAACACTTAGGAAGGACTCATGTGCTATCTAGCAGCCTTACATTAAACCTTTTACATTTACTATTTTCACCCCTCATTGACTAAAGCAAAATTACTTTTCATGAAATGGACAAATTAAATTGTAGTTTTCAACTTTCAAGCAATCCTGGATTTCTAAAATTTAGAGAGTTAAAGGCAAGTGAAGGCTTTTTTGAGTTAGAGTTTTGTAATCCTCTTCTCTTCTGTCTTCTTATAAATTAAGTGAGGACCAAATCATAAATTATAAATCCTAGAAGCTAACAAGGCAGCTGAGGGCTTTAAGTAATATATCAGGTTACTATCAATTTTCTGCAAATTTTTATCCATGTAGATACAGTAAGTCTGATAGTTAAACAGGAGAAGCACTGTGTAGAATGAACCATGAAAAATCAGGGTGGGGGGGGTTGAAAGAAAAAAAAATGAAAAATAGTGAAAAAAGAAAAATAAGAGGAACCAACAAGAAAAGAGTAAACTTAATTTATACTATAAAGAGGACAACTGACAATTTCAAAAACCTCAAAATTCACCTCCTGCCCCTTTTAAACTATGCTGCAAGTCTCATGCTGAGCACAGTGGAGCACCTGTGCACATATACTTGCAGAGTACTTACACACACCTTGCAGAAGCAATTCTGACAATTGCAGCAGTGGTGCTATAGGCTATATGACATTTAGCAGAAAACCTACAGCAGTGTACCCAGAGTAATAAAATGTATAAATCACCTAGCAAATCATGCCATCTAGGAAACTATACAGTATCTCAGACATAATCCAGCTCCATTATTGATTGGGTTGTTCCTCAATTAAGCTTTTTTGGGCTGAGAATTAATCTTGTTTACCAAACATTGCCCATTTCCATGGAAGACTTCTCATTAAGAATGGAATCCCTGAGTTAACAGATGGGTTCTTGCCATTTTGCCTTACTGCTGTAAAGTAATCCATTTGAAGAATACTGACTATATAACCTATCGGCACAAAAATAAAAGAGGTGTTATATCTTAAATGTAAGCAACAAACTTCTTTAACAGTGAATGCTTTAGGGAACACACAAAGAAAAGCAACCTACTTAAGCAACAGAGTTTGAACTGGATGCTTAATATGTCCGGGTGCACTTCACTGATACAAGGGAAGTACTGCTTTAAATGTACGGGCTCTTTAGAACAAGCTTCATTTCCAGACAGCTATGTCATTATAAGTGGCCACCTACAATTATGTCCAGCAATGTTATGAAGAAAGAAAGAAAGAAAGAAAGAAAGAAAGAAAGAACAATAACTTGCAGCTACTGTAAAAGGATTAAACTTCACAACTCTCTTTCCATCAAGGAATAAGTACTCTTTCCTCGTGGGTTAAGTCGTAAAATCTGCACAGGCGGTAAAGGATAATTATAAGTACTGCACACTGGCATAGTTTATAAAACAAACTGTTACAGAATAACTGATATTCCACACCACTTGGAATGAGAAATATTGTACCTTTTCACTATGTAACACATGGTGTGCTTTAATAGGTCATGCTACATTTTTGAACTGCAGAACGTCTACCCTTTTAATGTATTCCCACATTTATTATGAGGGAATATGTGGGAATAAAAATTCCAATAAACAGTACAGTACTTGGTACAAATGGCAAATGACTTCTTGAACTCTGTTCTTATAAACCTCAATACTGTAGAAAATAAACCTTAATGCAATTGTATTCCTGGGAGCCTCACAAAAAAAAGGAAACATTTGTTACTCTCTCATGCAATTAGAAGGAAAAGCTGGAAAGAAATCATTTCTGTATTACACTAAATCACTGTTCCCACATACATCAAAAAGCAAGCTGTGGCCTCAACAGTGCACTGCAAACATGCTTTGGACTTTTCTTTAATCAAGGATTTTTTTCTTTCTTGTTCTATTTAGTTTAAAAAAAGAGAGCAGTCAAACAGTAAAAGCTACCTTATGACCTCTATTGTCATTCTGAAGACATCTGGCTCAATGGGACTCTAATTCGTAATTCTGAAAACTTAATTCTCACTTCAGTTTTTTCTGCTTTTCTTAGCTGGGATTAAGTGAGGAGCTATGCATGGTTTAAAACCCACACTGTTTTTGTACCTCTCATGAACCGTTGATGCCTTGAGCTCTTTACTTTATGGTGGAGATTAACTTCACCCTAGCTTCTTTTTTTGCCTCTTTTATGCTGTTTACATACTCCTGGCAGTGGAAATTGTGGCTTATAATAATTAACAACGCATACAAAGTACACTCTAAGGTGTCTGGATAAAGACTGAAGGATTGAAATGATTTGGATGAAAGCAGTCCAAACTATGAAATGAAAGGATAGACTGGGGGTCCATCATTACTCATATTACTTTCCTTATATCTTCCTGTGTCCTACAAGAAAAGACCTACTAGTTTCAAAATCAATTTCCATACTTCAAAAACGGAGAATACACAACACTTCTGGATTTCAGCATTTATGATAAAAGGCTTTCAGCAAAACGTTCATAACTGATGTCAATGTAATAAAGATCAGCTTTTGCTATCCAGGCTGGACTACATTGTAAAAGAAGGTACACCTAAATATTTAAAATGAATACCTATAACAAGGAAAAAATGGGATGTATGTTAGTGAGAGTGAAACCATGCGAACCTTTTACCCCCTTGGTAGTGTTCCTTCTGTATAAAACATCATTTTATCATCATTTGCAACATTTTCAGCCACAGTAACAAAATTATTTTAATTCTGTCACTTTTACTGTGTTTTGAAAGCATTTACAGTTTTTGACAATTCTTGGCTTGACCTAATAGTTTTACCAAAAACTGGACTGCGGATTGTGAAAATTCATATTAATCTAATTATTTTGCTTTCTGTTTTGGATGAACTTAGTAATTGACAAACAGATGCCTTATGACTTAAGTAATATGAACCTGGAGACCTTTGTGAAAATAGTCAAGCAGTTATATTCCATTTCCTTCAAATGTGTAGTGTAATGTATATACTACAGAAAATGACGAATTTCACAGCAAAAGCCAAATTTCATAGACTGTGACATAATTACCATGGTTATGAATCTTGCTCTAGCTATAAATAATAATCTTCCCATTACAGTGAATTAAAATTATTTATATTGTGCTTTTTCACACACTGTCTTTCTACAAAAGCTAAGCACAATAAAAATAATGGCCATTTAACAGCTCTTTTGGGTCACAGAAATAGTGTATTATTGCTGTGACATAACATGAACTAAATGTACTCATAAAGTATGGGAAATATATAGTCTTTTGCAGAAAAATAGTTGCAATAGTAAAACTGGATTTAAAGTTGGGAAAAACATGAAAAAGAGGATGACATTTTGAAAATGAAAGCATCAGGGTTTTGCAATATTTGAAATAACCTGACTTCTTCTTCTTCTTTCGGCTGCTCCCGTTAGGATTTGCCACAGCGGATCATCTTTTTCCATGTCTTCCTGTCTTCTACATCTTGCTCTGCGACACCCAGCACCTGCATGTTCTCTCTCACACCATCCATAAACCTCCTCTTAGGCCTTCCTGTTTTCCGCTTACTAGGCAGTTCTCTCCTTAACATCCTTTTCCCAATATACTCAACATCTCTCGCCTCACACATGTCTCGCCTCTCTGACTTTGTCTCCCAACCATCAAACGAGCTAAGTACATTAATTTAAGAGTAATATTTAAATATCAAGTCAGTTTATTTGAAATAATTTGACTTGATCCTTAAATATTACTCTTAAATAAATGTACTTGGCCCACAATTATCTCAACCATAAATATATGTAAACATAAATCTGACAACAGCAAATGACATAAATCTGACAAAGTACCTTGCTGACAGTATTAGCTTCAAAACTGCATTGTTCCAAAAGCAGCTTCAAACAGTTTGTGTGAATAATATACAGAATAATATAGGCACTGATTAATTCATATGACACTGTATAAGATTTTCATTTTTATCTTTTATATCAATTTTAAGTAATATTGATTGTTCTGTTACTAAACACAAAATGTCAGTGAAAACATTTAGTCAATGTCCATTGTAAGATAATCAGGTAGTCTGTGGTCTATGCACAACATCGTTAAATGTCCCCATTACAATAAAAAGTACCCAATTAGTTGTTTCATGGAGGGAAAGTTCTAGCCAAAAATTAAATTCACTCCCTATTGCCACTAACTAACCTACAAATGCCTTTTGGGTTGGCTATCAAATCTAAACTACCATTTTAGTTATACAGTATATACATTTATATTAGTGGTATACTAGTAGAATGAGCTTTCAGAAGTCAAATATCCATAAATTCCAATTTATTTTTTCAGTTTCATCAAGCTCTTAAAAGTACTGGGCTCCACCAACAACTGGATTTCTTGAAAAAAGAGAAACCAGTTAGTTTAGTGCTTCAATTAGTTTGCTTACATTCTACTTAGTTTCTTTTTGCTAAATATATAAGCTTAACAGTTGTGAGATATGGCCTGCCATTCATCTCGGCCTATACCCCCAGGCCACCAGATGAAGCCCTCCTTGCAGCATAGAGGTGCCCCAAATGCCAGCAGGGAATCGTGGACAGTGGAGTTATAATGCACAGCCCTGCTGGATACCATGGGGGCCGCCAGGAGTCGCTGCAGGGATTTATATTTTCCATAAAGTCCGGAAGTATTTCCAAGTCACGGGAACGGAAGAAATGATATACTTCCGGGCTGAAGAAAAAGAGAAGTTTTTACGTGACCCGGAAGTGCTGGATAATCACATGGACTGAGGGCTCAGAAGCACTTCCGGGTCGAGGACTATAAAGGACTGTGGGAGATCCCAGACAGATGAGCTGAGTTGGGAGGCAGGGTGGCTAAGCGTCTGGGAGATTGGAGGATTTGTTTATTTGATTATTGGGTTTTGTTATTGGATATAGTGGAGTGGTGGTGTTTTGTGCACATTATTATAATAATAAATAATTATTGGACTTTTTACCTGGTGTCTGACGAGTGGTCTGAGGGTTCAAGGAAGCAAGAGCGTCCCTAATCTGTCACACAGTATACAGTATATGCTGTATATAGCCTATTTTGTTTATTTATTTGCAACCAGTAAAGGCGCACTGCATGATAACATGCAGTGAATACACTTGATTTGAGCATTCATAGTTTTAATACTCTTTCTCTGTACATTTAGCATTTGTTTGAACAGAGGTTGATGCGCTTGCTGCTTCCTGAGCAGCTCTACTTTTCTCCACCCTAGCATCCCACTTCTCTTCTTTCGTCGGCATCTTTTCACGTTAAAACTGATTAAGTCAGTGTTTGTGTTGCAATTGCTTTTTCTTTAATTTTTCACTTAAGCTGGCACTTAAGTCTTCAGTCTGCCTCAAGAATGATTTAAGATATGAAGAAGTAGGGGAAGTGACGGCGAAGGTTGTAGGGATGAGAATGGCGCCTGTATGCATGTCCTGCACGGCCACCCTACTGGCCACTGGCGAGAGTTGATTCTACAATACATTCATCCATACATCATCCAACCCGCTATATCCTAACTACAGGGTCACAGGGGTCTGCTGGAACCATTTCCAGCCAAAACTGGGCACAAGGCAGGAAACAAACCCTGGGCAGGGCGCCAGCCCACCGCATTCTACAATAAAATAAAAATAAAAAGAGGAATAACCTTGGAGGTCAATGATCACCCTGAAAGCGGACAGTAGACGTCACATAATATATGTGTACCAAATTTCAGGTCAATAGGTCAAATGGTTTGCAAACTAGAGGCGATTTAAAATCCTGGACAGACAAGCGAACAGCCACGGTAGCATATTATATATGAAGATATGCTCTTTTTACCTAACATTAAAAATACAAAGGTCAATTTGCATTTGGCCTTGAGAATCCATAGACTCCAACTCCTGCAAGGACAGACCCTTGACTAGCTAGTAGGTACATAATACCAAATATTACCTTATCTGCATGACTATGGAATTCAGTAAGTTTGGGCCTTAATTTGAAAGCAATGTCTACACAAAATGATATGATCACTACAGAGAGAGAGAGAGGGGTTGGGAGCATGTGCTGATAGCCCATTGCCGCATACACCACACGACAAACCACCTGTATTGGGACCCATGTACAGCGGGTGACATCTCAGCATCATTACAGGTCACAAATGAATTTTGTATTCTGTTCCCTTTGCCAGCAAGCATTTTTCAAAACGTCTTTATTAATGCTACTAAGCAAACAAAGATTTTTCCACACACATGGCATTACATGGCATGTGGAGTTATCACTGCAATGTTATATAACAGGGGTCCTGGAGGTTCACAGTGGGTCCAGGTGTACATTCCAACCAGTTTCGCAATTGGAAGCCAGGCCTAGCAGAGAATCAAACTTGGTATTTCAATATATGGCTTGTTACTGCTTTCATTGTTCTGAGACAAATCTCTGTCAGATTTTTCATTTTATGAGAACATCATCCATATATTTTGTGGTCCAGAACAGATCTGTACATCTTCATTGCTTTTTCTCTCATTTATTTCAAAACATTGCATTAACGCAGACACTACACAATGCATTTGCACAGGTTTAAATGGAACCAAATTAGCTGGAGAGATTGTGGTTCCTTCGACATTTCCACTTCATTATTAAAAGATGGCTGGTTAAGAAAACAGGCAACATTTAAAACCTTACTACAGCTGTTAAAAAACTAAAATACACAATCATTCTAAATTATAAAAAGTGAGGTAACTAAAACCAAGCCCAAAAAAAATAATTACATGAGTGCCCGTAGGCTTTGTGCCCTAGAAACCAAGTTACCCAAACTATTTTGTAACATTTCAGTAATTACTTACCACTCTGATGCTGATCTTTCTGATCATAAAATAGGTCAGTATGAAAGCAATTTACTAGAAGAATTCATAATTTACTTCGGAATTACAGTATTTGAGGGTTCCTCTAGAGTGCCTTTTTCTCTTGCCCGATTTGATTAAAAACTAATCAGCACATCATTTTCTCATAACAGGCTTAAGTTTCAGCTTTGGTATTTTTTTCGGTCCAGCCATTTTAGCTCTAGGCCGTCCTCAAGAAACTGTGATACACATACACAGACACCCATCATCAAGATATTGATGTTTTCAGTATCAGGGGACCCTAAAACGTCAACATCGTCAAAAACAGGATATAAAAATGTTTGATGAATCTAAAGCTTTCACTTCTCCATCCTAGACAATAGGTTATGGTGGGGGAGGGCGCAAAGCAAAAAAACATAGTGCTTTAGTAGTAAGTAAATGGGTTTTAATTAAAAATCCGGTTAAAGCAAATATCTGCATCTACAGCGGACATCCAGAGCTACAGCGGAGAATTCCTATTATATACGAAAGGCTCATAGTTTCTTCTGCATCTGCTCTTTATTTTTTCAAAGTTAAGATTTAAAATAAGCTTAACTTCTTGAGCACTTAACTTTCAGTTTAGTGGTTTTAGATCCCTGCCCGTTTAAAGACTCATGAATTCTGTTGCTCTGTGTTTTACTTCATTCATTCTGTTGGTGAAACTGACACTGTCTGAGTACTGTTTTGGGTCTATCTTAAAAAGAAACACTGAAATCTACAAACTTCCACATCTCTGACTCTTTAATCTCCAAATGCTTTATTCATAACTGTTATAACAGAGTACATACATACATACATACAAACATACATGCATACAGACTATGTTACGTGGGATTTGGTTCAAGGCCTTACACTGACATCTTGTGGTCTAACAATATATATTCTATTACCTCACTCATGAATTCATTTCCATCTGCCTGTGCAATGAAGTGACTTGATTTTCTTAAAACACTACAAAAACATGTACCTATTTTTCATATGGCTGCTACACTTTCTCCTCTACCATTCCAGTTATTCCTGCATTCACTTACAAGCCTTTTACTTTATACCAATATCGACTACTTCTAATCTCTAAATGCCTTAGTTATATTGGTATAATATTACTACTATCCTAAAGAATGCTCATTGACATATCCTATCATTGTCATACATGAACACAAATACCAGATCAAGTTTCACATTCACCTCAAAACCATGCCTCCTATTAACAGCACAGACCTCCATTTGTACATTTTCATACATCAGCATTGTTGCACAAACTAACCAATTTTTTTAAAAAAGAGAGGAATAAACCAAGAGGAAAATGAGGTACTAAACA
The DNA here is from genome assembly GCA_026402145.1 of Polypterus bichir lapradei. Classification (NCBI taxonomy): domain Eukaryota; kingdom Metazoa; phylum Chordata; class Cladistia; order Polypteriformes; family Polypteridae; genus Polypterus; species Polypterus bichir. The sequence goes on along the minus strand of JANRMT010062835.1, from coordinate 53,647,252 downwards.
ATATCTTTTGGTGCTTTAATTTCCCTCTAAATTTTGGTTAATGTGCATCAAAATGAGGCTGAGCACCAAAATGAAAATGTAAAACAAATTTCAAAGTTAAGAAGCCAAAACAAAATTTTAACTATAAATTTTTTGTAAGAACAATTTTTGCCTCTCATAAGCCATAGAAAAGCTTTCCTTTGCCAAGAGAATCAAATCTCAGACAGTTCCCTCTGTGGATGCTGCCATTTTACATGCAGCTTGCCACTTGACTAGCAATGGCTGCTGTTGTTGTAAACCATATGGTCATATCCATTGTAAATGAAATGAAATGAAATATTATGAAGATAAGTTAAATAATAACAGCATTTAACAAGTTCCTAATATAACCTTTAATTCACACTTGATATTTTTAATGCCCACCTCAGTATCTACAGCTTATTTCAAGGGTTTCACTCTTTATTTATACTGCTTTGTCTAATTTATTGCTTTGCTTTCTTTGTTTTTCAGTTGTTTATTGCCACTGGTACTCTTATTTTCCAAGGTAGAAACAATGTTATGATGAAACAGGTGCATGGTCATGAAATGTAGTGGACATCGCCATGTAAGTCAGCCTACAACATAATTGTGGGGATTTTCATTTTTTTCTATAAAGGCATACAGTATGGAGGAAAAAGAGAAGTAGGCCATTACACTGAAAGGGAGTAGAAAAAAGCATACTACATTTTAGGAGTTTTTAGGAGTTGGATAGCGTTTAGTGTTTTGTTTACTCTTTGGGGCATTTTTGATCCTTCTGCTACACCTCCAGTTTGTCTATTTGATTTTTTTTTGTGCTTTTATTTTGCCTTATACGATTTCTCATATTAGGAATTTGTTAGTTTTCGCATATCCCTTCGGGTCAGAGCGCAGGGTCAGCCATTGTACAGTGCCACTGGAGCAATTGAAGGTTAAGGGCCATGCTCAAGGGCCCAGCAGAGCAGAATTTCTTTTGCCAGTGATGGGGATTCGAACCGGCAACCTTCGGGATACCAGTGCAAATCCTTACCCTCAAAGCCACCACTATTTTGTACAATAACCTATTTTTTTTTAATGATACTGGACTAGCCAACTGTGTTCAAGTTTGGGGATCTCTCAAGAGTGCCCCATTTTATGACAATATACAGGTATACATATGCATATTAAATCCTTAGACTCAGAGCCACCACTATTTTGTACAATAACCTATTTTTTTAACCAGATACTGGACTAGCCAACTGTGTTTGAGTTTGTGGATCTCTCAAGAGTGCCCCGTTTTGTGACAATATACAGGTATACATATCCATATTAGAGTGGGATGAGTCATGTCAAGCAGCACAGAGATGTGATCTTAGTGGATATTTAGAGTGAGCAAATGTCAAGTTAATATGACAGCAGACACTAACAAAGCAAAGAGTTAGACAGCTAAAAGTAAAAATGAAAATAATTAAGACAAACAAGCTGACAGCCAACATGAAGTGAAGGTTGGGCCAACAGCATACAAGCAATCAGTTGACTGATAATGTCTAGATGGCAGCCTAGGTCCACAGGTTGGGCTTCATATCTGTCCTGTAGCCTGACTGTCTCAATGCACTGAGTCCCTTTAACTTACCAAGATGATCAAACAATTTAAAATATTTTCAAGAAATAAAGTTTTTTTGACTGATGAAATTATACTGCATACACTTTGAGAGCTATATACACTTTCTGAAGCTTGTCTTAGTAACAGACTTATTATTTCTTGAGAAAATGTCGTAGCAAAATTTTATTTCTTCAAAAAACATTAGTTGAAGATGTATGTTATGAACTACAGGTATATATCATTTCAAAAATGTTGGCCATTTCAAATTTTTGAGATGCTTATATTAGACCTGAAAACAGAATCAAGTGCAATAGTAGTACTAAATTACAGACAAACTGAGACATATTTATTTTTCATAAGTGAATTTAGCTCATGTTTAACCTACAAAGAAAATATGTCCATGTAGTATTTACTGAAAACTATTTACACACCTACTGAACTCGGTAGGATTTAGTAAACTGTTAAAATGTCAGATTGCTTCTCAGATTCATATATTTACATTTACATTTATTTATTTGGCTGACACCTTTATCCAAAGTGACTTACAACATTTAAGAGATATATGGTTACATTTTTTTCTTTTTCCAATTGGAGCACAGGAGGGTGAAGCGACTTGCTCAGAGTCACACAGCGTCAGTGGCAGGATTTGAACCCATCACCCTCAGGGTTTGAAGACCAAAACCTTGATCACTGTGCAGAGTACAGGCTGACAGTTATAAAAACTGTTTTTGGCCAACTCTAATGCAATTCCAGATGAATTTATGAAAACAGGAATAACCCTTATGAAATTAAATATAAATTACAGATTCAATAGTAACAGCACTGATTAAGATCTGCATTGAACTTGGGCAGCTGTGCTGCATTTAGACTTCTAAAGATAATACTCAAGAAGAGAATAGAAAGGATTATGAGAATTTGTGAGGATGAGCATGTTTTATAAAAATTATATATTAAAGTTTGAAAGGACTGAGATGGAGAATGATAAGATTGATACATTGCTTCACCATGGTAATGGAAGTATAGACTTTAGAAAAGGAACTGGCTGCCACATAAACTATGTGGAAAAGAGAAACAGATTGATGTAGCTAGAGTACTGCATTTACAGTGAAAACATGTATAAATATTCAATACCAGAATACAATGTTTGGAGAGTAAGCACTGGAGAATTACACACCCAAGCAACTTGTACATATTGTTAATACTTCTTACAAAACACTGTTTCATACTTACATTTAAAAATCAGTACCAGACTTCACATGAAGTGAAAAGGCTGATATGACTATCAGAATAAGAGTACTCCTGATGTTTTTCTTTCTGTTATGCTTATTTTCCACTTTCCTGTTTATACTATCAATCTGTTTTGATTCTCATGAGAGACAGCTCTTTATTTGTAGTCCCTTATATTAGGACAGATATGGTGGCAGGAGGCATAGTGTTTAGAACTGATGCCTTACACCTCCAGAGTTTTGAATGCTTTTCTGCTTGATCTTACACATTGAATCCTTGCCCTCAGTTCATTGGTAGAATATTGTTGGAAATATAGATGAACTGGTATAGAAAGCTTTGTCTATATATGTTTTAATAATTAAATGTTCCAAAGATTAATTTTCTAAGAAAGTTCCACTTTAATGTTTTTACTTACTCCTTCTAATGTAATGACTGCAATCTCTCTAGTGAGAAGCACCAACCTCAGAAAGGCACTATTTTTACCATTACAGTTTCATTATCATTTTGCTTACCAGTAAGATAGCGTAACATCGAAGGAGGCAGTCAACATTTGCAATTTCTTCTTTCATAAACTTCTTTCAGTGGTACCCCAAGACACTTGTATAGGTGCATGCACAACAGGCCAGTTTTACAGAGACTAATCTACCTTTCCAACATTGCTACAACCTTTTTGAAAACTACTATAGTAAATAAACTGGCTACTCACAACTAAGTAAGATTTCAATTTTTTACAGTAGCAGCAACAATCATTTCTCCATATAAACCTGATTATCCCCCTTCTTATTTAACCCAGCAATGAGGAAGCAGAATTTTAAATTTCAAAGGGGTTGGGGAGCCTCTTTGAAGATAGATTTCATCAATAACCAATTAAAAAATGCCTGGAAACCATCTGAACAGCTTGTGGAACTAACAAGAAAGCTCTATGCATACATAATGGGATCCAAATAACTTGCCACATAATCAATCAGTTATACATCCCACAAAGCTCTCTTCCATTTATTGTACCTTAGATAACAAGAATTGCAGATGTAAGTACAGAATAGGGCTGCAGTTGCCTAGCAACATTTGAGCTACAATTTGGCTTTAACATTTTTGTTATCTCTAAATCACTCATGTGAATGTGAAAACCTAGCTTTCTCTTCTGCAACACTCTTCTATATAACCCTTTTTCCCCCCACTGTTTCAAGCTAATTATTCACTCAAAGCTATTTAAATGCTTGGCAAATAAGTTATTATCATTTATCATCTAACCACTGTACAATAGCGGTTTATCATTAGTACAACAAGAAGCATAAATGTATGCCACCCAAAACCTTTTAATAAGTTAACTACGTTTTGTTACAGTAACATCTCATGCCAATACGGTCTTGCACTCCCTGAAATAAACAATGTTAATGGCAGGGTAGCATTGAAAAGTCATTCTTACAGTCAAAATGTTAATGGAGTCAAACATACTTTTTATTCAAAATATTTGCCCCTACATCCATGCCTAACTAAGACCAAAACAAATTTTAAATAGGTGCACTGGCTAGTGATGATTAATTACAATATTTGCATTGTAAATGGTATGTCCTCAATGTGATAGGATTACTCAAATACCTTCTGTTTTCATAAATCAAGTCTAATGGACTCTTAATACTCAAGTCTAAATACTCTTTATGTTTGAAAAAATCTGATTGACCATCCAGCACTCTGCATTGAGCCAAAGAATTAAATTTTTACAAAATCTAATCTGCCATTTCAACACACATTTTATTCTATCAGTTATATTTTTAAATGTCAATTATTGGTGTGCTCCTTTGTACAGTATATTTTCTAGTGTGGTCACTCATGAAAAATGCATCAGCTTAATTTCTGTGCAACTTCTAATACAAAAAATGAGGATGGAAGCATGAGGTCAGTAGAAATGTGTAAGAGCAAAGTAAGTCTAACTGAACAAGTACACAAAAATAAAATGAAAAACATTCAAAACTGACACAGGAGTAACCAGAATAAAACTTTAAGAGCTGAGAAAGAGAGAGAGAGAGAGATAGAGAGACTGGTAGCAAAAAAAGTCACATACATGCCAGTGTGAAAGCACAGTGACAGGACCTAGGATCCCACATGCCCTGAATATGATACGGATGCATTAGGAAAGCAAAAGAAAGGTTGCTAGCCTAGAAACATGAGTCGTGTGCCTCCAAGAAAACTGGAGGTGCAGGTGACCTAGTAGATAGGAACGGACAAGAAGGAATGACTCAAGGTTATGAGACTCCTTTGCTTAAAGATGATAACCCAGTGCAATTGAGCTTTGCTGCTGATTCAGGGCTGAATGCAGCGAGAAAATGAAGGCTTGTGCTCAATTGCTCATCTGCTAAAGGGTACATGGTCCCAACTGTGAACAAATGGAAACATGCTCTCTCTTTAAAGGAAGTACTCAGGTAATACTGTCTACATGTGTGCTTGATGCAGTCCCAAAACAATTTTTCAAAGAAGTTTCTAACATGCTAATTTACAGTGTACTTGGCATTGGGCCATTATATACCAGCATTTTTTCAGATTCTTTAAAAACTTTACTAAAGAAACCCCTGCATAAGAACCTATGCCAAACTTCTACTTGTTTTTTTTTTCAATTCCAGAAAAAGTAATTTTTCAGCAGTTAAATGATTACTTGAATAAAAATTATATTTTCCATAAACATGATGTAAGAGCCAATCTTAGAAAGTTAAAACTTTGAGTTAAACTCATATTAGAATTTGCTTAATTTGAAAAGAATACAAATTTCTTTCATAGTCATAGACAATGGTATTTTCCCCCTATAAGTTAGTAAGAGAACTTTCTTGCGATAACTGAGATATATTGTGCTAACTGTGTCAGTTGTTCTTTAGAACAGGTCCCAGTAAACAGTTTTCAACTTAGAAATGGAATAGGCATAAAGTTTTCTGATTGTTTTGAAATGGTTCAGAAGCTTTTAGAAATGATTTGTAATGATTTGAAATGTAACAAGATTTAAGCTTTGAACAGAACTTTTCTTTTTTTTTTTTTTGCTATTTCAATTTTCTTTTTTTTGTGTGAACTTTTTTACTTTGAATTTTAACTAAAACCTTTAAAAACGAAGTTATTTTGTCTGTGGAATCACTTCAGTGCGTCAAGCTTTTGTTGAATCCCATTTTTATGGTAGAGCTGCTGAACGTTGGTAATTTTGGAAAAAACGCAGCTACATATGGGTTATATGTTTTACATCAAATCATAGTGCAGATATTTACAGTACATGAGAAATATTATGAGACTTGAAATAACTACTGACTACCGTGGGTGGAAGGTTAGATTTACGAACACTATACTAAGATGTGAAAGAATTAGGAGTCACTTGTAGCTGGTAGTTAGTACAAGCCATTCTTTAAAAAGTCCTCCGGTTATATAACTAAAACTACTTTTATTTATTTGACAGGGTAGCAGAAATCAGTGCCATTTTGAAACTGGTATTTTTATTTTAAATCTCTCTCAGTATTAACTGTTTACCTATAGAATACTCCCCTAAAGAAATAGTACGGAATGGCATGTTCTGTATAAATGCCCTTACAAAATGAAAAAGAACTTGTATAGAAGCAACTAGTTCTGTTATCAGACACCCAAAACCTAACTGTATTCACCATGCTTGTCTTTTTTCTTGTGTGCAAAATGATACAAGCCAGAGTGATATCTAGCAATTTACTACTCTGCTGAATTATCTCCAGTTTCTTTCTGGTCTCTATAACTGCAAGGAAAGAGAAGCTAAAATAGAAATACAAATTACATTTTCTCCAATAATTATTATCTTGGTGAGGATGATCATGCCATCTGTTCCAAAAATGTACAATATACTAGAAAGAGCATATTTTTTAACCAAGCAACAGGAATATAGTATGTGTAGTGAAGTAAGCCATCATTCATTTTAAACTTTACTTGCTTTGCACAAACGTATGGCTAACTGTAGCATACTGTAGGGTCAAATCCAATCTAATTATTAACTAACTACTACAAAGAAAACCAATACTGTAGCAGACTTATGAATTAAATATGTCTTACATGTGGATTTCTATGCTTGGCTGCTCAATTCAAGTTCTTCTTTAATTTGTGAGCTGACCGAAAATTGATGGCTGAATTATACTGAACATGAATATACATACAACTTCATCTAATTATAATAAATAGCCTTTAGGAAAATTGAACTGCAGGATAGACATACCACTATAACTATAGAAATGCATAATTAACAGTAGGCATATATCTGATAACTAAAAGTGATAACCCAGTAAAATACAACATGTTATTTTCAGCTTTGAAAGGCTATTAAACTGAACCATTAAAGATTACTATCCATAATCCTACAGCCAGTTAATTTTTGTATGAATTGCCAAGTCTAAAACATCCTTTTAAATTAAGTTTCAAGTTACATAGGCAGTAGACTATCCCAGTAGGACTGGTCAGAACTCTAGGAATTAATACAATATTCTGTATTGTTACTTCAGACTGACTATGAAATGTTGTCCATGTAGCTAATCAAAATGGCAAATAACAAATGAAATGAGCTTTGCTCTTAGAAGTTCTGTATATAAAGCTATTGTAATCAAAATTAAGTAGAATACAGTGGTGATTTCAAAATTTGTTAGATTTAAAGGAGAAAATGTCTGGAAGTGTAGGTAAATGTGTTTAATCCTCTGTCCAAGCATTTCAGTACTGACACAGCCAACATGTTTGCCACAGCCTTAGAATTTTTATTTTTATTATAGATTAGTTCCCTCTATCAAAACACTTCAACTCACACAAAAAACTATAGAATTTGATGTATCCAACAATATGTATAGAAGTCATTGTTCCTATTTGACTGCCAGCATGTTTATTTATAGCTTTCTTTATTATAGATGGTCTTTTTAGTGGGGTGAAAAAATAGTGCTTTTTGTATTCTGTTAAACAAAACTTTTAATATTTAGTTTGTATGGATATTATGATTCATTTAGGATTAGTTAGGTAAGATACAGCTTTTAAGAGGATACATTGTGTAAATAAGACTGTACTGTAGAGCTCATAAGGGAAAGCTAGCATTATTTTTTGGTAGTGTGTATTTAAACAGTTTTACATTATGATGACACAAAGGAATAAATAAATGTTTTTCAAGAACAAGAGTACATTGTGATGTACAGTATGCAGTTAAGATTGAATATTGGGAGATATGCAAATTGTCACATACGCATGTTTAGGAAACAAATAAAGGGCTTGAATACATGTAATTCCACGCAAGACCAGGGGGAGGCGAAGTGCACTGATTCTCTCTCTCAATCTCTTACAGACCATTCTAGGGAAATCCCGCCTGGCTCTGGGGCAGCCAACGACATCACTTCCGGTTCCGGTCCCAATGACATAACTTCCTGTAATGGCCTTTAAAGCTGCCATCTTGTGAATATTGAGTTGGTTCTGTTTTGGACTGAGTCGTGTGAATATGGATCAAATGATTAAGAAGTTTTGCAGCCGGGAACAATTATACGGTTGGCTACACCAAACCTTCGCAATGTCTTGTGGTCTTTATTCTTACAAAATATAAAAGCAAATACTAAAAAGGTATTAGAACTCCTGGAACTATATTAGGGTAACCAGTCTCTGTTAGGAATGGTTTAGCCCTTGCATTGAGGGAACATGGAGAGCAAGAAGGATCTCAGCCACTGTTAAGGTATTCAAAGGTTAATTGTTAAAATCCTTTCAAAAGGTAGGCAGCTCTTAGTAAGGATTACTGATGCAAGTGTTGCTTGGTGCACATGTACAAAAGGTTAGTAAATTCAGGAACATTATTTAGGCATTTCCAGGATTACCTTGTCCACCAATAAAAAATAACTTTAGGATGCTAAAGTACCTTTCATGTACACCTTCACAATACACATTGCATATTACAAAAAAACTGTAAAAAAACAGTATTGTTTACCTTAACACAGTCTTGATATATAAAACTAGTTAAACATGTTATATAAAAGCAAATATTCCGAACATTTTAACAATATATTCTGCCCCTCACAAAAATGACACATTGCTGGTATGGCTCTTATGCACAAGGAAGCTTTTGAAAATTGATTGATGTCAGTATCAGCCATTCAAAGGCATTTCATTTAGCTTACTAAAAACTTCTTAGCCTAAAATATATGGAAAACTCTTCTTTTTTACCATCCAGATTTAAGTAAGACATTTGACAACCATCCTGAAATAGTACCAGCGTTTCCTAAGCAAGCATGCCCAAGGTGTCACTGTCATGTTTAGTCTAACTTTCTCCAGAGTGACTTATTGGTAGTGATGGCTTTGTATTTTGATACAAAATTCCTGCAAGAAAACTTTCACAACGGTAGCAGATGCCTGTAAATGTTTTTGGCAGGCAATGTGGAGTAAAACAAGGTCTTTTTTGCCAGCACCCGCATCTAAAACACAGATGATATGTTTAAGTTATTTATATATTTTTATCAGTTTGCTTGCTTAATTTTTGCTGTTGTCATTGTCATGACCTCTACCGATTGGCTTAACAGAGGGACCGAGCTGGGAAAGATGTGCAGAAGGTTAGGGTGATAAAGGATAAAGATGGAAACATACTCACAAGAAAGGAGAGTAGATGGAAAGAGTACTTTGAAAGGCTGATAAATGAAGAAAATGAGGGAGAAAGAGAAGGTTGGATGATGTGGAGAGAGTGAATCAGGAAGTGCAATGGATTACCAAGGAGGAAGTAAGGACAGCTCTGAACAGGATGAAGAATGGAAAGGTTGTTTGTCCAGATGACATACCTGTAGAAGCATAGAGGTGTTTAGGAGAGAGAACAGTAGTGTTTTTAACCAGATTGGTTTAATGGAATCTTGGAAAGTAAGAGGATGCCTGAGGAGTGGAGAAGAAGAATAAGGGGGATGTGCAGAGTTGTAGTAACAATAGGGAGGTAAAATTGATGAGCCACAGCATGAAGTTATGGGAAAGAGTAGTGGAAGCTAGGTTAAGAAGGGAGGTAATGATTAGTGAGCAGCAGTATGGTTTCATGCCAGGAAAGAGCACCACAGATGGGATGTTTGCTCTGAGAGTGTAGATGGAGAAGTATAGAGAAGGCAAGAAGGAGTTGCATTGAGTCTTTGTGGGCCTGGAGAAAGTATATGACAGGGTGCCTCGAGAAGAGTTGTGGTATTGCATGAGGAAGTTGGGAGTGGCAGAGAAGTATGTAAGAGTGGTACTGGATATGAATGAGAGAAGCATGTAAGAGTGGTACAAGATATGAATGAGGGAAGTGTTTCAGTGACGAGGTATCAAAGTAGGAGTGACAGATGCATTCAGAGTGGAGGTGGGATTACATCAGGGATCGGCTCTGAGCCCTTTCTTATTTGCAATGGTGATGGACAGGTTGACAGACAAGATTAGACAGGAGTCCCCGTGGACTATGACGTTTGCTGATGACATTGTGATCTGTAGCTAGAGTTGGGAGCAGGTTGAGGAGACCCTGAAGAGGTGGAGATATGCTCTAGAGGGGAGAGGAATGAAGGTCAGTAGGAACAAGGCAGAATACATGTGCGTAAATGAGAAGGAGGTCAGTGGAATGGTGAGGATGCAGGGAGTAGAGTTGGCAAAAGTGGATGAGTTTAAATACTTGGGATAAACAATACAGAGTAACTGGGACTGTGGAAGAGAGGTGAAAAAGAGTGTGCAGGCAGGGTGGAATGGATAGAGAAGAGTGTCAGGAGTAATTTGTGACAGACGGGTATCAGCAAGAGTGAAAGGGAAGTTCTACAGGACGGTAGTGTGACCAGCTATGTTATATGGGTTGGAGACGGAGACAGCTGGAGGTGGCAGAGTTAAAGATGCTAAGATGTGCATTGGATGTGACGAGGATAGATAGGATTAGGAATGAGTACATTAGAGGGTCAGCTCAGGTTGGAGGGTTTGGAGACAAAGTCAGAGAGGCGATATTGCAAAGGTTTGGATATGTGCAGAGAAGATACATGCTGGGTATATTGGGAAAAGGATGCTAAGGATAGAGCTGCCTGGCAAGAGGAAAAGAGGAAGGCCCAAGAGAAGGTTTATGGATGTGGTGAGAGAGGACATATAGGTGATGGATGTAACAGAGCAAGAAGCAGAGAACAGGAAGATATGGAAAAAGATGATCCACTGTGGCAACCCCTAACAAGAGCAGCCGAATGGAGAAGAAGATTATTTTGCATAGTGTCTGCCCAGAATGAATGGAAAGCTGAATGTGTACTTTTGCTTTAAGTCAAATGTAAGGATATGGTTTGAAGACAATGAAAAAATAAGGTTGAGCTACACAAACTGGACATAATGTACCTGGAGAATACATTTTATCAGTTCAAACATATTTGATTTTTCCCATTCAATTTAATTCATTCTGTGTGCTCACATTATTTTAATAACAAAATTATCAAAAATTCTATTTCATTTTCACAATTTTATACTATATAGTGAAATTCATAACCGACATAAGTGGGAAGACAAATTTACAATGAATCAAAGGAAATAAAAAGGTTAATGTTAGGGTGAAATATCATTACAGTAAAATACTATAAAATAGATTTTTGAAGCTTAGGTCAGAAAGAGTTAATGAAGTTATTGTAATCACATCAGGACTAAGCCCCTTTAATCAAAGGATAAATAAAGGCAGTGCTCCTAGAAAGTTATGAGGCCAAGTAATTATGTTCAGTATACAGTGTATTCAGAAAGTACTCAGACACCTAAAATCACTAAATTCATTTTTATATCCAAATCAAACAACACTCAGTATATCAGAATGACAATGCAAAATCAGGGTTTTAGAAATTCTTATAAATATATTAAAAATGAAAAATTAAAATATGACATTGACACAAATATTAAGACCCTTTACTCAGTGCTTAGCTGAAGTACCTTTGCCAGTAATTACAGCCCAGAGTTGTTTGGGGTATGTTGTGACAAGTTTCACACACCAGGATTTGGGGATTTAATGCCATTCTTCTCTGCAGCCCCCCTCAAGTATTGTCAGATTGTATGGATACCATCAGTAGACAGCTATTTTCAGGTCTCTCCAGAAATGTTCGTTTACGTTCAAGTCCAAGCCCTTTCTAAGCTACTTAAGAATGTTCCCAGAGTTGTCCCTAAGCCACTCCTGTGTTGTCTTTGCTTTATACTTAGAGTCACTGTCCTGTTGGAAGAACCTACAACTCAATGTTAAGTCCAGAATGCTCTGGAGCAAGTTTTCATTAAGGATATCTTTGTACTTTGCTCCATTTAGATTCCCTTCAATCCTGTCTAGTTTCTCATATTCTGCTGCAAAAATAAACCACAGCATGATGTTGCCATTAGAATGCTTCAATGGGAGAAAAGAATTACACAGGTGATGAGTGGTGCCTGGTTTCCTCCAGATATGACACTAAACTTCATCAGACCAGAGAACCTTGTTTTCACAGTCTGAGAGACTTTAAGGTGTCTTTTCAGGACTCCATGTGTCTCTTACTGAAGAGAACCTTCTGTCTGGCCACTCTGTCATAAAGCCCAGATTGGTAGAATGTTGCAGTGATGGTTGTCCTCCTGAAAATATCTGCCATCTCCACACAGGTTCTGTGTGACCATCGGGTTCTTGGTCACCTCTCTTACTATGGCCTACCTTCCACAAGATGCTCAGTTTGATCGGGTGGCCAGCTCTAGAAAGAGTTGTGGTTATTATAAACTTCTTCCATTTAATAATTATGAAGGCCATTGGTGCATCAATTTTTCCCAGATTTGAGCCTTGACACAATCCTGTCTCTAAGCTCTGCTGGCAAGTTTTTCGACCTCATGGCTTGGTTTTTGTTCTTAAACACAAAGTCAACTGTAGGAGCTTATATGGACAGATGTGTGGTGTTCGTAATTATTTCCAATCAACTGAAATGATTATAGGTGAACTCCAAACAAGGTGCATAAACATTTCAATGATGATTAATATAGAGTGGGAGGCACTTGAGCCTAATTTCAAGTTTCATATCAAAGGCTTTGATTACTTATGCCAAAGTGATATTTCATGTTTTTTTTATTTTTAATAAAATTTCCAAACATTCCTAAAATTCTGATTTCACTTTGTCCTTCCTAGGTACTGAAAGTTTCTTGATGAGGAAGAAAATACATTTTAATGATTTAAACATAAAGCTAACACATAGCAAAATGTGAAAAAACATGAAGGGGCCTGAATACTTTCAGAATCCACTGTACATTTACATCCAGCAGAGTTGTCTTCTAAATTGGAGAAAAAGCCATTATTTTGTATTTTTAAAATCAATCATACATCAAATGTTTTTCCTAGGGATGTTAACAGCAAACAGCTCACAAGATTTCTCTTGATGTGATGCTCTCTATCATTTGTTTTACACCTCGAGGGACTCTCTGAAAATCATTTTTATTGCTGCAGATATGCAACCCATACACAAACTATTGGCTTTCTAAAATGAAAAAAAATACTAAACATGTTTGGATTTTATTATATTAATACAAAATGCCTCCTTATTATACCTTTCCATGTCAAAACCTTTTGGTAGATATGTTAGTTTTTATTCTACTTGTTGCACAAAACACACTTAACATGACATTACCAGAAATAGGAAAAGGTGTACAAAGTTCTGTAGTGCACTGGAAAAAGAACACTATATAAAGATGGCTACTGCATATTTGCAAATCAGAAATACACACATTTCCATCCTACAGCCTATGCCAGGGGTAGGAATGTACAATATGTATCATCTACAGTAATTTCTTGATTGATGTTTTAACAATGTGTGAGCTGAAATTATCAAGTATGTCACTCACTTTGCAAAAGACAATCAAAAACATGCCTTGAGAGTCCACACGTTCAATGTCTCATGTAACCTAACAGGATAGACTACTGCGCATACATGCACAGTCAGCGCACAGTCAGTAAAGTGAATGAGCAATTAGCACCAGGGGGCTGCAATCTTCATTGTTACATTTAACTGCAAGATGTGGATTATCCTCAATAGCATGGAGGTGGTTTGGCTTTGAAAAAACTAATGTTGCTTAAAAGACAGCAATCTGCAAACTATGTCGGAAAAATTTTTGCCGTTAAAGACAGTTCGACAACTAACTTGTTTCACCATCTGCAAAACGAAATTAATCTAGTACAGAGCCCCGTAAGTGTAAGGCAAAAAAAAAGTCAGTTTGAATGAATTATTAATCTATTCAAACAAATGACAATTTGTTTGAACAGATTATTTTTATTCTCGTAAGAAGCATAGGCCTATTGAGCACATTTTATTTCACAAGCTGTCTTTGTTCGGGGTCCTCAATTCCAAAGCACGTTTTTCTTATTGTTATTTAAAACACTCACAAAGATCCCTGCCTCCTCGTTCCACTCAATCCCGTCCCAATGGTGGAGAAAGCTGGAGCAGGTGATGACACAAGGGAGGGAGAAAAAAGAAAAAAAGGAGTCTTTTAGCAGCTATTGAAAAAAAAAAAAACAAACTACAGGAATTTAGAGAAGGCGAGTCTGCACACTGTTCAAGAGCTACTTGATGATACGTGAGGTGGACAGTGATGTAAATCCACTTGAGTGGTGGAAAACACAAGAAGTACACTTCCCCAAATTGGTGAATCTTGCAAAAAAAAAAAAAAAAAGTGCATCCCTGCCTTAAGTAGCCCTTCTTAGAGGGCTTTCAGCACTGGAGGAAATGTTGTAACATGCAGGAGTGCTGCTCTGAAGCCTGATGCTGTGGACAGACTGGTGTTTCTCTGGTGTTTCTGTCACACAACATGAGGTCTCCTCAGTATACTTTTATAATTTTTTCATTTTTTTCTGATATCTTTCTGCAATATTGAACAGAACTTGAAGTTAGTAATTTGTTTAGAAATGCTATAGGTTTGGATTTTTTTATATATGTGTGCAATATATTATAGAACTTGTTTACAGATTATATAGTTTGATTTTTCCTGTGCAGTATTTGACAGAACTTTGGATTTTTACACTATAGTACAGTATGCTAGATTTTGTTCTTCCTTATATGCTGCACAATTCACATTACAGCAGAGGAGTTTAAGTTTATCCAGACTGTAATGTTCATGCCCTGTAGTTCAATTATGATTAATACTTTATTCCGTTTGGATTCATATCTTATTTACGTTAAGGGTAAGAGTCTGCTTAAAATGCTCTCATTATAATAGTTTTGTTGGTCTTAGTGCAATGTTTTGATTAAATCCTGTAGACCACTTTGAAATGGTTTATTAATACTTGCACTGTTTGATCTCAGTAATACTTTGACTGGTGATTTTAATGTTTTGTGTTGTTTTACTTCACTTTTAAGTAAATAAATAAGACCCGTTTTCCTTAACTGTTGTTTCCATTAATCTCATTAGTAAGCTACAATTAATATCCTATTATTAAGACCAAGCTAGACCAATAAGACTTTTACAAACACATTTTTAAAGGATACAAAATATCGTCTAATCATTATCGTCAAAATCCCAGAAAATAGGGATATTATTTTTTGCCAATATCACACACCCCTAGCCAGTGGATGTCAAGTTAAGCCTTAAAACCTATGCGGCTGCAGTTTTCTGTTCAAGCCAGTTTCACAATAAATGGGCAATTTCATGCTGAACCAATCTAGTTTTTTTGTTAGTTGTTTTTTCTTTCTGCTGTTTTTCTGCATTCAGAAAAGTGCAGTAGTGTGAGATTTACATTTCTAACAAATTTAGAAACATCTGTACTTTACAGTATCTTTAAATGTTTAACTATTTTGATACTTTGCTATTCTGTAATGTAAATGTATTATTTTTATTATAATAATGACAATTAAAGATGAGCAGATTAGACACCAGGACAAAAACACATGAGTGTTGAATGACTGAATCTACTTCAGATTTCAACCCACTACAATACTCACTAAGAAATTTGGATTTAAATGAGATAGAAGTTCCGGAAAAACCAAATGATGAAAACCTTAAAACCAAAAAAGCAGTAAAACTATTCCTAAATAACACACATAAATGCTTGCAACATTACAATAACACTATACAGATCCAGTTTTGAAATTTATGGATCCATCCATCCGTCCATCATCCAACCAGCTATATCCTAACTATAGGGTCACGGGGGTCTGCTGGAGCCAATCCCAGCCAACACAGGGCACAAGGCAGGAAACAAACCCTGGGCAGGGCGCCAGCCCACCGCAGATTTATAGATTGATATCAAAAAAAAAAATGGGAAAGTTTGCTTAATTAAGGTACAAGTACCTTTAAAATCAGAAACTGCTTGGGACTAAATCCTGCAGGCACATGGGTGCCCCAGAATTCAACTTAAAAACCACTGGTCTATGCAAAAAAGAAAAAAGCAAATAGTAGCGAGTTCAAGAAAACAGTTAATGTAAACGTAATAACAAGCCTCTAAATCTGTTATTACTATCAGTCTACTTGACACCAGAAATATAATTATAAAAGACACAGAAACAACAGCTATTATCTTTTATGTTGCATAGCTTCTACCACAACAATTTAACCATTCTTTATTTTAATATAACAACTTCAAATGGGTCTGCTTTGCTAAGCAACAACTAGAAATGCACCATGAAATACTAATACACACTGTATATATTGTAAATTGCATCAAGAGCAGGATGCTCTGTTGCTGCCATAGCCATCATCTCCTCAGAGCTGTACTATGCATAATAATAAATTAAGTTCAATTGATACCGTTTTCTTAAACCTATACACACAGAAACTCTGGCAATGGGAAGGTGGGGAAAGGAGATGGGATTCACATACCTCAACTATTGTCACCTTTGCTGCCTTACACATTGGCTGATTGAAATTTCTTGCAGTTTTTCTAAATAGGAAAAAAACAAAATGAATCTTAGCATTTTTCATGAAAGTACACTTGAGCAAAATTGAAATGCACATGAGAAATAAGTAAACTTCAACTTCATATAAAAAGCACTAAAATACTGAAAGAATGTTAAAATTCTGAAGAGAAGAAAAAAAAATGCAGGCTTTGAAAAACAATGAATGGGTTATAGTGACCTCCTGTGGTAAGTATAAGCTTCAAAAATTGTGTTCTTTCTGTAAAATCTATTAATGTAGAATCAAAACACTTCATAAATACACTACTCCTCAAAACATTCATAATAAAAAATTAATAAAATATTCATTATCTTTAATAGTTTCTCTTCATGGCAGAAACCAATTACAATATTTTTGTTTACAAAAGAGTAAGAGAGTCAATTGCAGTCCCATCATGCTTATTCTAACGTAATACAGCATTAACTGACTCTATATTTTAAATATTTTTGGACATATCCTCTAATAGAGAATTAGATTTTTCCTAATTTGGGATAATACAGAACATCATTTACCCACTGAGTTATATGGTGGGCTTTGACTGTTGTAGTGTTGAATAGGCTATTACCATAGATTTATCCCTATGTACTTTGATGCAATCAGGGAGTACATCATACCACTGTTAAGGAATTAGGAGTGATTAAAATACTGAGGATGTTTTAGAAGGATGTAAAGATGTTTGTCCAAAATTATGTTAATCTAGTGTGTTCCCAAAATATATGGCCTAGTGATGCTGAAGCAACTTGGCAGTGTTCAAAGGTTGTGTCTTCCCCTGGGTACATTTTGGGCAATTTTAAATGAGATAAAATGACCAATGAAATTTCTTAAGATTAATTGTGGAATGTGTGGTGCATACAGAGCCAGTGTTTATTTTATGTATGGCTGAGTTCCACTCTTTTTCTGAGTTTCCAATTAAAAGGCTCCTTTCCCTCTTAGAAGTGCAGATTCTTTCAAATATTTTTATGAGTATGACTTCTGGGATTGATACAGGTAAATATTGTGGAATGTTGGGCAAGTTTCTTTTAACAAAAATTCTAATTTGCATATAGGAAAAACTTGTGTAGTTAGAAAGTTACATTTGGAGCATAACCATTCATACGATGTCTATACAAAGATCTCTAACTGTCTCAATCCAAATGGTTTTCCATATGTTAAACACTGAGCAGGTTCGAGAAGTTGGATAAAAGTAATTATAGTAGCAACAGATAACTGCTTCTCTACCTTGAAATATATCCTGCAACGGTTCCATATATTAAGTAAATGCTGGATTACTGGAAAAATTGACGACATGTAATATTGAAGAAACAAAGCGGGCGAAGAAGGAAGATTTAATACAGGACCTGTTTTCCATTTCAGGGAAGGCCAGTGAGAATTCATGAATTTCTGCCAGCTTCCAAGATTTTACTGTGTATATTCTGCTGCCTGGTAGTCAGAACGAAAGTTAGGTAGTGCCATACAACTTTTTTCTTTAGATCTTTGCAGAGATGGCTTTTGAATGTGTGGACATTTCGAATCTGAGATGAAAGATATTATAATTGAGTCTAAACTCTTAAAGAATGATTGTTTATGTATATAGAGGTACTCTGGAATAGAAATGACAGCTTAGTAAGGATGTTCACTTTGATACTATTACTTCTCTCCTTTCTAAGGTGAGATGGAGGGTGGACTACCTGTTAACATCTTGTTTGATTTTACCCTAGTACTTTTAAAATTTTATTGGAAAAGATCTTTGTATTTACTTGTGAAGGTTATATCAGGATATTCATACTGTTTTGATATAACAGTATTTCCAATTGAAGGAAAGCAGAGATTCAGTAAAAAAAAAAATATCTAAAGTTACTTTAAAATGTTTTGCAAAAATTTTTCTATTTCAGAAAAATGCTGCCATTCATCAGCTAGCCTTCTCTTAGATTTGTCTTTACCTCTGTGTTCAGTTTAATTTTCAGGACATTTAATGCATTGACTCTAGCCCTTCCTTAACACTTTACCCTAGAACTTCATACAGTCATGCAGGATGTTTTACCTTCTATTTCGGGTTTTGCCAGATGCTAATGAACACCGCACACAGCTCAATTTGGAATCAATGCATACTTCTTTCCTTGGATTTAGAATGATGTCTTATACATATGTAACCTACATTGTATACTAGTTGTGGTACATACTAGAAATCGAGGTGCAGTAATTTAACAACAGGTTTAAGTTCTTAATGGTTGGAAAAAAGAAAAAGCAAAATATATTTAAGAATGTTTTGTACCATGTTTAAAGTGCCATCTGAGGTTTATAATTTATTCAACTGTGCATGATTAACCATGTGGACAAGACTAAAAACTTAGCAATCTTACATTCAGGAGGCAATTTCTGAACACTTTTATGAAGCACAAGTGTTGCAGTAAGCCTGATAAGGTCTCCCTGTGAATGAGAATACAGGATGAAGTTTGCCTTTGAGAACACAAGTTCTTAAAAAAAATAAATAAATTATACTACTTTGAATAAATCAAAACCTTACTGTCTTACTTTACCTCTATATATTTGTTATACCTCTAATAAATAGATATGTGGTACAAGTAATTTGGTTGGTCTGTCACACCTATGAAAGATAATGTTTAATTTGTTATGTACTATATTTTCATAGTTAACAATGTCACAGGAAACTTACAAGATTCTTCCATCAGAGTCTCACATTATAGCAGTATAAAGTGCAAACTCAGTATGAATTTTCCTACAAAGTTAAAACATTGCCATTTAATATCTCATTTGAAACAAAGTTAAACAAATACAATTCATCTTAATTCAGGATTAGCATCAATTAAGAGGCTAGACATTGGGTTTATCTTTATGTACTGACTCGGGAAAAGTGATGACTCATTTAAATTTGAGGGGAATTAAGTTTGATATATGACTCGTTG
Organism: Polypterus bichir lapradei; assembly: GCA_026402145.1. Taxonomy (NCBI): domain Eukaryota; kingdom Metazoa; phylum Chordata; class Cladistia; order Polypteriformes; family Polypteridae; genus Polypterus; species Polypterus bichir. The sequence goes on along the minus strand of JANRMT010062835.1, from coordinate 53,627,710 downwards.
AGTTTGGCACACATTATATATCTGGCAGTAGTACTCATAATATTTTCACTATGGGTAGCTAATAGTCCCCCCAGATGAAAAACTGTTTTTTCCTTTCTTAAAACTAAACAGGCAGTAACATCATACATGCATGGAGTCGATTAGGTAGTGATGTAAAATGTGATATTGAGTACGCATAAAGTAGATTTGCGTTAAAGTTATGTGCATGGCTGCTACAGCTTTGTAGTGTCACGCTGGCCTCACAATGCATCCTGGAGTTCTGGGAAAAAAAAGTTTGTCTAAGTCAGCTGAATGGCAAATTTCCAGGAAAATATTTTGCAAACAAGGTCACTGGCAAACAAAGCATATTCAATGTGACAAATGGTTTACTAAATTTAACTGATCAACACTATTAGCTTCCCTTGGCATTTCAGCTTAATAACATTAATATAAACACCAAAGATCTGAGGGGTGCAGCCAGTTGGAATTCGATGTTCACAAAGCTGTGTCAGTGGTCAGCAAAGCAAAACATTTACTACTGACTGGAAATGCTCCTCAAAAAATAAAAATTCTAGCAGGTCTAAACTGGCTGCACCTAGAACCTTGTCCTTTCTAATACCAAGTTATTTCACTTGACGCTGTATGTACAATAAAGTGATGTTAATGTCCCTTTTTGTCTCCACAACTGACATCACTTTTTAACTAGTGTGGTCTATGGCCAGCTTGTCACCACGGCCAATACCCCCAGGCCGCCAGATGGAGCCCTCCCTGCAGCATGGAAGCGCCCTGAAGACCAGCAGGGAATCATGGACAATGGAATTTTCATCCACAGCCATGCTGGATACCACAGGGGCCGCTAGAGGGAGCTGCAGGGAGGAGCAAAGAGTCCCATGTGCCCTATAACCCGGAAGTGTGTCATAGGCAGAGCAACAGCAGAAGTGACGTTCTTCTGGGGTGAAGAAAAGGACTTTTTATCTGACCCAGAAGTGATAGGAGACCACATGGACTGGAGATTGGAACACTTCCAGGTCAGGGAATATAAAAGGATTGTGGGAGCTCCCAGACCGCAAGCTGAGCTGGGTGGAAGGGTGGCAACGTGTCTGGGAGTGGATGATTGGTTTATTGTGATTATTATTGTGTATTGGATGAGTATAGTGGAGGAGAGGGTGCTTTGTGCACTGTTGATTAATAAAAAGTCAAATATTTGGACTTTTACCTGGTGTCTGGCGTATTGGACAAGGGTTCAAGGGAGCGATAGCGCCCCCTATCTGTCACACTAGGAACATCATTTAATGAGTTCTCTAATGTCTTAGCATATCATACTTCCATAATATAAATAAAACTGGCCTATACTGTATGTAAGAAAAGTATTCTTCCTAGCATAACCAACACTGAATGACAGCGACCCAAGTGTGACATTGTGAAAAAGAGACACAAATGAATCAGGTTAGTTTTTTTGCAGTGCTGGGATCTGCTTATGCTTGGTTAGTTTTCATATACAAACGGAAAGCCTTGAGAAGCCAACCATGTTGTGCCACCTGCTAAAATGATTGCGATTTGTCATGGCTCATTAAACATGCAGCTGTCTGCTAAAAAGGATCATACCTGAATACCACATTTCCTGCATGATCAGCTTTCCATGCTTTCACTAGTGCAAAGTCACCAGTTATAGCTTTTTCCATAACATAGTGACGTCCATTAAACTCCCGAACCTGTTGATATACAAGTTACAACTATTATTGAACACTGAACAATAACTTTACATAAACTGCAATAGAGAAACAGATTTGCAAATGTTTCTAAACAAGCTATAAATTATACTTTAAAATAATTAAACATTTTTAATCAGTCATTGCATATTTTATGTATGAAACTTTTTATGAAACTTGCATTAAAAAGTTAAAAAAAAAGTTGACAAATCTTTTTTAACAAATATCATTCACTTTAAGAAATAAGCTGGGCATTGAAACAACTGGCATGAAAACACATCCATTTCCTAAGCAAAATTTTAAATGAACGATTACAGGATGAACTTTAGGGAATTCATCCAATACTGTAAACACAGTAAAATTCAAACATACTTATTCAGCACTAGAAGACATGAAAATACTGGGAAATACACCAAGTGTAATATGTAGGTCAGAAGAAAATAATTACAAGTGCAAAGTGTGAGATAATTACTAACGTTAATCTATTCCAGAAAAAGGTGTAAGAAAATAATTACAAGTGCAAAGTGTAAGATAATTACTAATGTTAATAATGATCTATTCCAGAAAAGGGTGTTGAAAGTTAGTTTGTAGAAAATATAATTTGGAGTTTATACAACAGTAAGAAAATAAATCAAATACTACCTTCACATACTGTAAAATAATAATAATAAAATGATATCCTCATCTAATGCTACTGATTTTGCCCAGTGATTTTTGCATTAAACATTACATGTTTTAGATACACATATTGAGTATACCAAGATCTTTAAAAATCCTTTTTTACTGTTCCTACAAACAGTCTCAAAAACAGACCACAGACTAGCATTTAACGGGTAGGAGATCATCTGAATAGTCTTTCCACTCTGGTGCTTTTGCAAGTAAACACTGAATTAACATTTTTTGCATATTTGTTTCTTTGCTTTTAGATATAAAAATTGCCCTGAAGAAAAGTTGTGACTCAGAACATGTTGACATAAACCAAAATAACTGACCAGCAATAATACAGCACAGACAGTACGACCACTTACTTCTGCTTGACATATAGGAATGACTTCCGACCAGCTGATTGAGTATTTGGCCTCCCTTTCAAGATTGTTTTATTTATTTATTTAGACTTAGTGGATATTTGCAAACCAATGTTTGCAAACCATTGTAGTTTTTGTTTTTCCTCTTTGCCACTTTATTTCCTCTGTATTCTTTAATTTATATAACTTTGCTTACATCTATTCTAATATACAGTATATGTGTATGTTTTTAACTATATTATTATTGATATTTAAATTTACTTTGCCTCCTATTTTATAATAATAAAAAAATTAAAGATACTTTTAATTACAATTGTTTTTAGAATATTTTATCATTCTTTACTGTATTAACCCTACTTGATGCCCTGCTTATTCTCTTCTTGTGTAACAAGAACGAGGACAAAAGCTTATCAAGTTATACATGTTGAGAAATGGAAGCTTATTTGGGAAAATAAAAAAATTGGCTAGCATAATGATAACAAAGTTACAAAAGCAGTAAAGCTCTAAATATTTTTAATATTTAACTTTCTTAACTAATGTAAAAATCATAAAAAGAAAAGAAAAAATACACAATGAAAAAGTAAAAAAATGTGTTATTCCTAACTAAAGTAAACTGGGTAAAGAAAGGGACCTGTTTTTCATACATACAAGTCCTCAGTCAGTCTTGCTATTATATTTCTAGTTAATGTTTTGAAATTAATAATTTAAGCAAATTTAATGAAGACAAAGATAGAATTAATAGTTAGAAAAGTATTGTGTAACATTTCTAACCTGGGTTATCTGTAACTATTTTCTGAATTCTGGGAAAGTGTTTAATAGTAAACCAATTTAGAAATACATTCTCTCTCAAAAATATATTTTAATCTACACAGAAAATAATCACTGTATTAGGGGCACCAACTTAATAACATATTGTTTCTCCGTTTGCCCAAGAATCAACCTGAATTTTTTTAGTGTTCAAATTGAAGGACCACATCGACTGCCACACTCCCCTAGCTTCTGTAAAATAATTTGTGGTGGATCTCAGTTCTAAATAGCCCACAGATGCTTGATTGAATTGACTGGGGAAGCCACAGCATCAAGGTGTACTTAATGTCATGCTCTTGGAATCATTTCAAGAGGCATTGTGCTATAGAGTATTATTTTCCTGAAAAATCACATTTGTTGCTGGATGCACTACTTCCATGTGGGAAATTGCATAATTGGCAAGAACATCTACTTATCTTGTAACAATTACATCTTCAACACAGGGCATCAGAAGAAGCAATGTGTGCATAATATATACACATCGCACCATTACACTGTCACCACTAGCTTGCACAACACTCATGAGGTATTCATCAAATTCTTGTCCCTTTAAGCATGAATCAGCAGAAATGGGTATTTACTGGGCAGACCAATGTTGCTTTTCCCCTAAATCTGTGTTTCTTACCTCATATAGCTGTCATCGCTTTCTGTGGGATTTGTCTGGGTTAGCAGCTACCATAATATATGGACAACACAATATAACAAGTGCCTGGTAGGGCACCACTGTTGTAGCAGTATTAGTATTAGTACAAGTAATGTCACACATACAGAGTACACTAAAATTCTTACTTCTGCTTAACACTCATTCAAATGACTATAGCCTTTTTGTTAATTCTGTAAAATAATTCCATCAGCTCTTTTTCATCACCCCTTTGTTTAAAACAAATAGCTGGTTGTTTCGGTGTTGGTGCTCTGTTCCTGATATAGCTATAAGAAAACCCCAGGTATTTTGCTATTCCTGTTACACTTATTGTTCTTAATTATTGTGGTAAATATTGTTATTTTCTAAAGCACTTTCAGATGACATATTAGTTTGACATATAAATGATATCTATTATTTTTCATATTACTGCATCTGGTATCCATTACAACAATCTATAATCTTGTAGGAGTTATCCGGCAAACAACAGAGCTAGAATATAACAGTTAAAATACTGCTCCTTAACTAATTTAAATGAAAAATAACTTCAAAAAAAGCACACTTGAACAAGGTCTGTGTAGCAAGAATGTTAAAATGGAATTAATATTATATACTAATGTTCGTTCAGTGTTTTTGAAAAATGCCAAGTTGTTGATGTTTAAGATTATTTCCTTTTGTGCTTCACTGTAAACAAGATGCAGGGGCAGCAGTATAACTTTCATAATGCAACAGATATATTTAGCCATTGTACAAAATAAAAAGCAGTGCTATGCATCACATGAGGCAACATGATTACTTTTTTTAAATAGCGTGTATGCAGGCTGGTGACTCAGCTAGAATTAGAAGAGTCAGCAGCATCAGTCCTCATAAAAGCAAGTTTTTTTGCACAAAGCAATATTTGCTGAGAGCCATAATGTAACAGAATAAAACAGTCTTCTAGCTGTTTACGCTTTACACCCATTTTAACTGAAAACTGAATTTAAATTGAATTTAAAAGCCCTGCCAAAAACACCAAGAACAAGTTTAGTCAGCGTCAGCTGCAAATATAGTCACTGCCACTGCATGGAAAGAATGCAAGACTTAAAAGTCTGTGTCAGATTACTAGCAGGCTCAGAAAGCTATTTGGCAACTATCCTACCAACATATATAGCATAGCTACATATTCAGAACCTCCTTTTTAAAATGCAGGAAAGGTTTGAATTTTTATAAAGTACCATCACAATAATTTGAAAAGGAAGTGAGGTGACAGGAAAAAAAACAAATCATAATTTAAGAGTTATAACTTAAAAGCATTGTGCTCCTTGTGGCAACACTTTCCTTATCTATCCATGTTTTGAACCTGATTTCTTTCTACTTTCGGCTGAAAAGGAAACGAAGTTAAATTTCTGCAGCATAATGCTCAAGGCAGAAATAATCTCTAGACACAAGGCCAGTGCATCAAAGGACACACTCACATTCAAAATGACAAATTTAAAGTGATCAGTCTTAACATGTACAGCTGTATGAAAGAACACACAGTGAAACAGGCAGTAACATGACCTAGAAGTGACCCTAATCGTTGGAGGTGTAGGGAAGCAGTACTAACTTTGTCATCAATTTCTGAAGATCAAATTTGGAATAGCATGTCAAAAATGGTTAGTACAAAAATAAGGTATTGTTCTATGTAGTGTTGGATTGGAAATAAATGCCCAAAAAAAGAGAAAGATGTATCATGCAAACCTATCGCCAACTGGTCAACTGTAACTGGCTGCTTGCATGCCTGAGATACGGTATGACTAGTGAAGTCATTATGTAGTCTATTTGTACAATAAGTTGGTGGGAGTAAATTTAAATATATGAATACAGAAAAAAATGTGAGGGTGTTTGTAAATAATACTGAGGATGAAGTAGAGTAAGAGTACAATAAGCAGCAATTTCCAGCATGAACAAAACTACAGTGTGAGGCAGAGTGTTTAACTATCAGTGTAATAGACTCCGGCATAAACCACCTAACCACTATTTGATGAAGGGATAAATGGGATTTTGTAGACTGGACTTTCTTAATTGCTACCAGGGGTGTCATCAGGTTTGGAAGAGATCGGAATCTTAGAATCCTGTGAAAATCAAAGAGCGTACCCCCTTCACTTTTCATGCAGTGATTAGGACATAAGTGAAATAAGACAGATGAAAAGATCAAGGGCTTAACCATATTAGTTGTGTACATCACCAAAAGACAAAACAATCAGGGGTTTGTTCCTGCCTTGCGCCCTGTGCTGGCTGGGATTGGCTCTAGCAGACCCCCGTGACCCTGTGTTAGGATAGAGCAGGTTGGAAAATGACTGACTTTACCATTTATAAACTCATATTTAGGTCACTGAAAAGCCTAAAACTAAAAAATACATGCGGATATATACTTTTCTGTGTAAAAATGATGTGACATTTAAATGTGTAAAATTCTCTTTTGTGCATGAAACAGCATGTTTCATTAAATGTTTAAGAAACTTGAACCCATCCTGGCAGTATTACTCAAAGGCAGAAACAACCCCAAGTCAGAAGCCAGTCCAATGCAGGACACATACACACACTCAAACAAATAAAACTAACCATAACATCTGTGGGATGTGAAGGGAAAGCTGAATACACACAGAAAAACAAAGACAGTACACAGGCAATGTCCAGGACAAGTTTATAACTCTGGTGATGTCAAGTAGCAGTGCAACTAAGCTGCCACAAATGTATTTTGTTATCAGCTTATAAGTGCAGAAAATTTGTAACATTATTAAGCTATGCATCTTAAGGCATTCTTTAGCTAATCTCTCAAATCAGGCAAATAATCTCAAGCATAAAGAAGGTTTCAATGTGTACAGTATTATTCTGAGACAGTTTGTGTATTAGTCAGGCTGTCTAGCTCTCAAAAGCAACCAGGAATTTAAATAATAAAAAGAGTTTACAGGCAACAGAAGGGTGTTTTCTAGTATAGCCTGAGCAGAAAAGAGCTCTGCAAGTTGGGTCACAGTACAATCTAGCATAGTGGATACAATGCACACAGTGCTATCGAAGAGGCAGTGGTAAGAAGGATTTTTTTTCAAAGACACCCTTTTTCATTTACACACATATTACACATTGATCGTGACCAAAAGGTGAGCTTGAAGCAGTAATTCAAGTGAGGGGCCAAGTCAGGAAAGCGCAACCGAAGCCAAAACAACCAGAGCAACTACCCTTCAATTAAACCTGTCAGTACGACTCAAACGTCAAGTCAGTAATTAATTATTTCTACTTCTGGGAAACTAAGGGTACCTTGTTCATTAACAAAAAAGCTTTTATGCTCTAGGATGATTGGATGTTAGGATACTGCCCAGATATCAGAAATGAAAAAAATTATACATAATAACTGGAAGACTAGCCACCTTCAGTATGAGTGAAATTAAAAAATGCATTTACACTATTCTGAGAGCTTTCATTAGTAATTCATTTTACAGTATTACATGATCTTGATTTTGTTCAGAATGACACCTGTCCTACTAAACACACAGTTCCCACAAACAGTGTTCCCTGACAGAAAATAAAAACTAAGCATGTCTAGTAATAACTAACCAACTTGAATGTTTGGAATTGTGTCAGTCAAGCCTCTGTGTGCATTCTAGTTCCACCATCATTTTGTTTCTTTATGGCTTGCAACCTACTACTGGAAAAAACAGATGAAAAAAATGAGCAAGAAAGTCAGAGAGAAGCAGGTAATTGGAGCAAAAGTCAAAGTCTTACTTCTCTTGGTTCACTTTTAACAGCAATGCTGCCATCTTTATTATACTTGATTGGAGATCCCCCTTCCTGAATCAGTGTGCCATAGCCAGTGGCAGTAAAAAAGGCAGGTATCCCTGCTCCTCCAGCACGTATCCTCTCTGCAAGAGTGCCCTGTAAGATGACAGGGAAGGAAAAAGATATAAAGTATGTAACATACTGCAAAGAATAAAACTCTCATCCTTTTCCTGTCATTCTGTGAAATCAAACCACTAGATTTCCTCTCATTTTAAGCAAAGCATGGAAAAAATAGTTGTATATGATCAAACTCTTAACATATCTTGATGCACCTGTAGGGAATGTGTCCACTGTATTAAAACCTGTCCGAACAGCACCGGCTGAAGCACCTACTTTGAGAATCCTAGAAGTTGATTAAAAAATATACTGTTTAAATTATGCCACCCTTTAAATGGCTGGTAATTGGCACAAAAACTAAAGATTGTGTAGGGTGTAATTAAGCAAACTAATACACACTTCTCGTTTATATCTTGTTTATATTAAAATGTTCTTGTTAATTAAGATTTTGGCTTCTAATTACTTTTATTCCTTAGGGGGTTTTCCAATTTTTTTATTTCACAAATAACTTGCCTATCAAAGACACCCTGACCTGCACAGATGTTTAAATGTAGCTTTACTTACAAAGAAAGGGAAGCTAAATTCTAAGCTCCTTCAATAAGGATGTTTTCTGAGTAATAGTTGATTCTATTTTTGCCTTAAGGCTGCAATGACAATTTTTTTTGTCTGTACCTGCTCTCCTGGCGTATGGTAATAAACAAATGCCATTCACCTTGCTATCTTCTGTATAATTAAATCCTAGATGACTAATAGCATTCCACATATACTAACAAAAGGCAACAAGCCAGCACTCAAAAAAAACACTCTAAATTGCTAGGTGCAAACAAACACTGGGGAGGTTCTGACAGCCATTTTGAAGACACCCACGGTAGTACAAAGAGAAAATATATATATACTAGCCAACCCGCGGCGTACCATACGCCGCATAATCAGGCCTGTTTTTTAATGATTTTTAAGCACAGGGAGAAAATTAACATTTGAAAAATCAGTAATGTAATAAATCAGCAAGAAAAGCAACATCGTAAAAATGCACGGAACGAACCAGCACACAATCGTCCGTGACTGAAAACTGGCGGACCGCCATCGCGCCTTCTCCTCCCAGATGGAGGGATGGGGGTGGACAGCGCTGAGGGTGGAACGGGAGGAGATGAGAAGGACGTCCATTCCGCTCCCTCCGTCATGCTAGTCTGCTGATTTCTCGCTCAGTATGCACTGGCTGCTCATGTGCCCACCTCCAACTCGTCACTTGAGTCATTGTCGTCTTTACACAGTCCAGATGCACCTGTGACTCACGTCTTCCGTGTTCCTGCAGGAGCATCTAAGAAGACGCATGTTTGTCGCAGATGTGAATTGCTGTATGTAGCATGTAAAACAGTTTGCTATGGTGCATGCGGTCGTGCGTCGTAACCGAAAACTCGGTTTTTAAAGACTGCTTACTTCATTGTGTTTTAACCTCAGTTGTAAAGGATTGTTTTAAGGATCCCATGGGATACCCCTCGCAAACCGTTTTACACGCTGCATATGGCGATTCACCTCCACGAGAAACATGCCTCTATGAGCAGTCAACGTGGCTCGTAGGTGCATGTGGCCTCTACGATAGACGAATATAAATGACGCCGTTTTTTCTGTGTCGTCGCGTCCGAGTTGGTGGGCATGTCTCTGCAAGTTGTTGTTGTATCCAATGGTCTTGGAGTTGGTGGGCATGGCTCCTTCCTGCGTGCGCCATAGGTGTCTTACTTGTCGGCGGCTTAGTGAATCCACGCCCCTTCCGGCATGCTTTCCATGGGTGTCTTGCCTTAGTGAATTATATATATATATATATATATATATATATATATATAGATAGATAGATAGATAGAGAGATACTGATTATAGTAAACCATGTATTTTGAAAATGAAGGACCCAGATTTTTTAATCCTTAATTGTGTCTCACTTGCACATGGCTTCAATGCCAAATAAGTTAACAAAGGAGCATCCAAAGCACTTCTCTATTGAAATATCCCTTTCCCTTATCTTCAGTCATCCATGAGTAAATGTGTAAATTGTTCCCAGGATACAAAAAATATAAAGGTAATGTTCAAAAGACAGAACAACAGGTGGGTATTACAAATGCACTAGTTTTTTAATTAGCCACCATGTAATTTTGCCCTTCAAGGAGATAAAACACAGTGTAGTGGTCAAAGGAGCTTTTATGATTTATTATCTTGGCAATTATCCTTAAACATTGAGAGAGAATGACTGTTATGCATTGAAGTCTGGCAGATACAAAAAGCTTAATTGGCATTTTCTTCAATAACCAACTATATAACTAATCACATTGAAGTAAGTGGTCATCATGAACAGTGAAATTTTTTAAATATGAGACAGAAAGAAATAAAAATTTCAAAGACAGAAAAAGAGAACACTGAAGTAAAAAAAAAAAAAAGCAGCATACTTTGCATGCACTAGCGCGGAGAACAATTGACGTCACTGTAGCCCAGGATCATTTTATTTTTATCTGACCTCTAAAATAGATATTGCAGTATTTGTGGGAAATGATAACCTTTTCCACTGCTTTTTTATATGGTAGCAGTAGATATGATTAGTGAAATAGCTTATGAGCAACTCATTGGAAAAAATCTGCAGTGTAAAGGAATAAGCAACTACAGAATTTGAGTGGTAAAGGAAAATGTTTTAAAGCACACTAGCATGGGAAAAAAATACAAATATTGCTTTGGTGAACACACATTTGCCAAAAGCAATTTAAATTTCAAGTAAATTATATTTATGAAAATTTAAATTTCAAGTAAACTGTATTTATGAAAAGCACATCAAAAGGAAAATAGCAAGGTCATTTTTCTAGCAAAAAAATGCCTCAAGACCCTTTTCCTATGCACCCACTGCGCCAAATGCCTCTTTTAACACGTAGAAAAAATTCAGCCAATCAGTTAATTTCTTTTTCTATTAACTTCCACTTGACAAATATGTTTCACTGATATTGATCTAAATGAAGACCTAATCAGTATGAGGTAGGCGCTTGTTCTTGGAGTCGATCAGTTTCAAAAAGCAGAAAAAGAGCAGCAATAAGCAATATAGGCTACTAACATGATAAACACCTCTGAACAAAGATATAGAAATCTATCAGATTTGATGAAATCTGTATGAAAGTAACACTCAAAACATATCTTACGGAGCACTTTGCGTAAGTAGACTATATGACTAAAAATAGCCAAACTGACAAACTAGTCTCATTATTGTCTGTGTGGCTGCCTAGCCTGCTTGATTTTCAGATTTACTATTGAGCCCTACAGGTCTCAAAACAGTATTAGGTTTTTTGATAGTTTTGAGTTGTTTATTCACTTACAACTTTGGGTTTAGAATAGGTTTGAGTTTGTTTTCTAATAAGTAAAAATAAATTAAGAATATTTTTTTGTTTTACATGTATTTTACTGAAAGAAAAAATTAACTTTCCCTTGACGAAAGTCAAATACACAAGAGAGAATGGTCATATTAAAAGATAGCAAATTCTAATAGCTTTCTAAGGACATGTCTCACAGAACAATAGACACTTTTTATTGAAAAAGAAATGTAATGCGTTAACATATTTGATGGGTGATCATATTAACTCTTGCTCTTAAAATTAAAAGATTGAACTTGTTATTGCAAGAAGTGAGGGCTCAAGGGTACATGATGCCTGTACATCAAATTTCCCCCTTGGAGATCGGTGCGTATTCATATATGTATGTTATGCTCAATGCACTATAGTGACATCTGATAACAGGATGGTACCCCCCCTCAGGGATATGACATACATCACAGAGCGCAATCATATTTATTCATGACATCGAACATTGAGTAGTTTGTCCCCCTTGGAGACTGGCACGCATTCATACTTGTGTATGTCATTAGACAGAGAAAAACGTGCTGTGCTTAGTGCTATCTAAAATGTGCTTAGAGAGGCCTTGGTGCCCCCCAAGTCACGGCTCCCTAGGCCATATAGTAAAAAAAAACTTTTAAACTGCACGGCATATAATTCACCATTTAATAGCATTCAGTTTTTAGATTTAAATACCATTAATTTATACATTTTTTAAAAAAGTCTCTCTCACCTGTGGGGTTAACTCTACCTCCAGCTCCCCTGCTAGATACTGCCGTTCAAATTCTGCATTTTCTCCCACATATGATGAAATCATACGTTTTATTTGTTTGGTCTTAAGTAGTAATCCCAGTCCAAAGTTATCAACTCTGCAATGAAAAAAAAAAGACATGTATATGTAAATTATGGGCATCTATTAAAAAAAATAGAAAGCAAATATTAGAAGTTCTGATTAAATTAAATTAAAATGCAGGGCAGGTAGTTATTTTGGAATGTATGGATGCTTCTTTAGCACTATGGACAAATTCAGAGTCAAACCAAAGTCATCAGATTCCAAGACTACTTTACAATGGTATATAGAATGCAGTCAGTAAAGAAAGAAACTGTCAGTTCAGTACTATCCAATCTAGGGTACTATTAAAAGCTCATTTAGTATAGTGGTTAATGCACCAAAATAAATTTCTTGTACTTAAATTTATAATTACTGGTCCAGTTACTATAATCTTTAGTATTAGTACATTCTTCTAGTATCTACATGGGTTTTTGTGGTCTCTATCAGGTTAACTGGAGAGTCTTCTGGAGTGTTCAATATGATGCATGTCATGTGCCTAAGCAGTGACCGAGCAAATTTAGAAAAGGGATGGATGGAATGGATTTACATTTAACATCTGACTTTCAGTACAAAAGCAATGAAAACAAAAATAGAACTCTAAAGTGTATACCTTTATTAGACACATTCTTAAGATATATAATAATATTATACAGTATGCAAGATATATAATGTACAAGGCTAAATCTGATAGATATATTGTATCTGTTTTCAGATACTATTTCTTCTTTCAAAGATATGTAAAGTAAGGTTGTCAGATGACTCTGAATTGCCCGTATATACTGTAAGTGGCTGTATGTGCGTACTGTATGTGTTAATGTGCACTACAAAAATCAGTTTCTTCTTTGTGCTTAGAATGCTCGGGATTTAATTAAGAAAATCTGAAACAGAAAAAGTGGATTCCCTGCATTGATATTTCTGTTTTTGTATAGCAACTTATGCATATTGTCACACACGTGTGAGTAGGAGGCAGCTAAAGGGCTCAAGTAATGGTAATACCACATCAGACCAGGGTGCGGCGGGGTGCACCGACCTTCTTTCTCAGTTCCTTGCAGAGCCATCTTGGGAAATCCCGCAGACCTCCGGCCCCCAGGATGATGTCACTTCCTATACAGGCCTTTAAAGCTGCAATCTTGCCTTTGTTTAATCAGTTCTGTTTTGGACTTGGTCTTATAAACAATTCTCTTTGAGAATTCAACCTTTTTGCAGCCAGGACATATTATACGAGTGGCTGCCCGAAACCTTTACTATGTCTGGTGTCTTATTGTGTCACAATATAAAAAAAAAAACTATTTTTTTAAGAAATCTATTAATATAGAATATCTTTCTCTTACCAACATTTTTTATTGATATGTAATTACATTTTTTTACATAGGTGTTATATTATTTGCTTTCTAGTCAATCTGAAAGTTAATCCTCATCCATAGTCAAAAAGTAACAGTTGCTGTATCAATTAAAGAATGATACCTCAGCTATTAATATTTAAAATAAATTTTCTTAGCTTGACCACAGAGCTCTTATTAAAAAATGCTGTTTGGATGGACAGACTGTCTTGGAAGAACATTAAATTACACTAAGTTAAGTTAATTGATAAATGCCTGTTACCATTCTTTTAAAAAAAAAAAAGTTCCATTTGCAGATTCAGCTGCACTTGATAATCTGATATAATGCAGTATTCAAAGTATGCTCTAGTCCTATCTAAAAACCCAAAAGGCACCCCAAAAGCAAATGACAGACATGTCATCACCAGCTTGACAGAGTGGATCTTTGTATTCATGGGGTTTTATCGCCATGTTGGTCATCCCTGCAACCAGAATTAGTAGTAACTGCAATTCAACAGACTATGTAGCATTTGTTCAAATAGCAATGTTCAATGTTTGTGTTTCTGAGACCACTATAACCACACTTAACACTTTTTTCCACGGCAAATGGTACGACCATTGCCTCCAATATCCACAAGTTGGGCATTCAGATATACCTTTTTAGGTATCAATGTTTTACTCAATTGTTACTTGATTGCATGTATCTTGACTTTTACTCTGCTCAGTTTGAGTCTCTGTCAGCCTCTTTCACCAAAGGGATGTTTTTGTACCGCAAGACAATTTTTGGCAAGAGGGCTTGTGTGTGGTGGCACACTATCATACTCCAGTGACATGATCATGCATGAAAACTCTATTGTTATTGATGTTCCTGATACACTGACATGCAACATACACTTAACATTTTGCCTGTTTTCCATCTGTACTGCATATTACTTCCACATCCACCTATTGTAAATAATATTGCTAACATTCATGATATCATTACTGATGATTGGGCAGTAAATTAAATAGGAAGGATAAATACAACTAATAAAATGCTCATTTGGCATATCAGCCAGATTGAGAAAGCACACTTCTTTACTTGTTTGCTTAATTACACTGAGTGCAAGACTAAAAGAAATAAGAGCACACACTGCTTAAAAACCCAGCCTTTAAACTAGTAAAATAATTTTTTTCAAATTTATGAAGAATTATTTGTCTTTGACAATTGCTGCCCATATATGTAGCAGATTTGAGCATCTAAAAGGATATCTTCCTCACAATTTGTATAGATTACACTCCTCTCTGTAACAGTATAAAGATTTTGGATGTGTGGCTTAAGAATTAGGTTAAGCAAGATGAACAAGTTAGCCCTGAAATCATTGGCTAACTGCTTATAACAATCTCACAAAAAGGTTTCAAATTTCAAGCAAGGGAGTCATGACACTTAAAAACAAATTCCCAAAAAATAACTGTAGCTAAAACCACGAGTTGACAGTAAAACAACAGAATACGCTAATGGTTGCCAAGCATGTAAAAGTGGTTGCCTGTGACAAAAGAAAAAAAAGAAAGGGTGTCACCCTGGGTAAATGTCTCTAATACTGCTAAATGGGGTTACAGGATAGGCAACTTAACATGTAAAATTGTTATTTTTCCTCCAGAAAGCGAGGTAAGTACACTAACATAATTCCTCCAAGTCAACAGATGAAACCAAGTAACTCTCATTTGGGGAGGCGAGTTCTGGAAAATTTGTAAATCTGGCTCTTTAAATGACAGGTCAGTTTACTTGTGACATTTTGTTATGCTCTTTCTTGACCTTGAAAGTAACTTCATGACTTTGTCTAAAAATGAATTTTAAAGGCCTCTCTCAGCCACAATAGTGGGTCTAGCTACTGACAGAATTTGACCAAAAACTTAAACAGTGGAAGAAAAAGATTTATATTAGGTGAAAGACAGAAAGCAAAAAAGGGTGTTGGATTTTTTTTTACGAGTTAAGCAAGTGCTGACAATCAGGTAGGAACATGTAAAACAAAGTTCATAGGGGCAGATGGTTTAACTGTGCCATTTCCTTTATTACATTACTCTCTCTTTGAAGATAACTTATCATAAACAAAGTACCTAAAATTATCAATATTGACTCTTCTGAGAAATTCCTTCTGATGCAGAAAAATGTTGCAAAAACTGAACCCCAGAATTGGATTTTTCAGATTTATAACAAAAATCTTTTTTTATGGTACACAATGTGTATAGCAAACCATCATTCCACATTATTCCAGCAATGCATTTGAAGTTTGCCTCAGATTACACTCACAGTACAGAATTAGTAATGAAAATTAAGCCACAGTAACTGGCAAATTAATGGCCTTTACTTGGGTTTATCATTATTGAATGTTGACAATTGATAATCGACAGGCAGTAGACCAAATTCAATTCCTCTGTATTTCATTGCATCCTTCTCATGTCATCTACTACACCTTCCAGATATTATTTGACCTTCATGTCCTCCATCTACAGTGCATCCGGAAAGTATTCACAGCGCATCACTTTTTCCACATTTTGTTATGTTACAGCCTTATGCCAAAATGGATTAAATTCATTTTTTTCCTCAGAATTCTACACACAACACCCCATAATGACAATATGAAAAAAGTTTACTTGAGGTTTTTGCAAAATTTATTTAAAATAAAAAACCTGAGAAATCACATGTACATAAGTATTCACAGCCTTTGCTCAATACTTTGTCGATGCACCTTTGGCAGCAATTACAGCCTCAAGTCTTTTTGAATATGATGCCACAAGCTTAGCACACCTATCCTTGGCCAGTTTCGCCCATTCCCCTTTGCAGCACCTCTCAAACTCCATCAGGTTGGATGGGAAGCGTCGGTGCGCAGCCATTTTAGGATCTCTCCAGAGATGTTCAATCGGATTCAAGTCTGGGTTCTGGCTGGGCCACTCAAGGACATTCACAGGCCTTGTGCCTTTTACTAGGGAGTGGCTTCCGTCTGGTCACTCTACCATACAGGCCTGATTTGTGGATTGCTGCAGAGATGGTTGTCCTTCTGGAAGGTTCTCCTCTCTCCACAGAGGACCTCTGGAGCTCTGACAGAGTGACCATTGGGTTCTTGGTCACCTCCCTGACTAAGGCCCTTCTCCCCCGATCACTCAGTTTAGATGGCCGGCCAGCTCTAGGAAGAGTCCTGGTGGTTTTGAACTTCTTCCACTTACGAATGATGGAGGCCACTGTGCTCATTGGGACCTTCAAAGCAGCAGAAATTTTTCTGTAACCTTCCCCAGATTTGTGCCTCAAGACAATCCTGTCTCGGAGGTCTACAGACAATTCCTTTGACTTCATGCTTGGTTTGTGCTCTGACATGAACTGTCAACTGTGGGACCTTATATAGACAGGTGTGTGCCTTTCCAAATCATGTCCAATCAACTGAATTTACCACAGGTGGACTTCAATTAAGCTGCAGAAACATCTCAAGGATGATCAGGGGAAACAGGATGCACCTGAGCTCAATTTTGAGCTTTATGGCAAAGGTTATGAATACTTATATGTACATGTGCTTTCTCATTTTTTTTATTTTTAATAAATTTGCAAAAACCTCAAGTAAACTTTTTTCACGTTGTCATTATGGGGTGTTGTGTGTAGAATTCTGAGAAAAAAAAATGAATTTAATCCATTTTAGAATAAGGCTGTAACATAACAAAATGTGGAAAAAGTGATGCGCTGTGAATACTTTCCAGATGCACTGTGCATCACAGCATAATGTGTTCATCTACAGTAATCATAACCTCCTAACCATTTCTTCCTTTTTTACCTCTGACCATTTCAGACTGCTTCTTCAATCTTTTCCCTTACCTTGACACTCCTCCCTCTGTCCTTCAGTATTACTCTGCCCATACAAATCATTAATTACTTCAGTCTTTTGGGTTTACTACATGATCAAGCAACATTGCCATGACTCTTTCCCTCACTTCATACAACTGTTCATACAACTTAAATAAAAAAAATATCTTTCAGTGCCAGATATGTTAATTTAGAAATCAAAATTGGCAATATCTAATAGGACATTTTATGCATATCTTGCTACCATCACCCAGTCTATACCCTCTGCCTAACTATCAAAACTTGTTTACATTCTCTACAAGACAGTTTTCATTTCAGAGTCTCTTTGCACTTAGTAAACCAACTTCCCCATAATACGAAACATCACACCTAGCAAGAAAATACTGCTTGGTGTATTTCTGTATTTGCATAATCAACCAGATATATTTGGGAACTCTGGATTTCTTCACACTTTCTGAAGAAGCTGCCCTCATGAGTATGGGGAAAGACACAAATCTGATAAAAGGGAGCTCAAATGGGAATCTAATTCAAGTCCAATTACTGTGAGGTGACAAAGCAATCTGGTTAATATATGTACACATGTCCTATGTACTTGGTGATCTGGCTAATATCAGTTAGTGGAGCCGAGATGTTTTCAACAGTGAAGTTGCCCATTAAATCTCTTGAATGACAATTCTTTGGGAGGAACAATATTCACTACCATGACCTTCAGAATCCTAGTAAAGACCTCTTTAATCTCTCAGGCCAGTGTTGGATCAGAAATGAATGTGCATTGTATTTGAAAGACCAAAAATATGACTTCTTACTAGTGCTCGACCAATATGCATTTTTCAGATAGATAACAATACTGATATGTGGGCAGCAAAGATGACCGATTACCAATACATATTCTACCAATATTACCAGTGCATTTAAGTATTAGGTTTTCCTACAAAAAATATGAATGAAAGCAAAAAAATAAGTGAATGATGTTTTCTAAACAGTCTAAACAGATTCATTTTTTTCTTACAACGTTAACAAAAAACACAGGAACATCTGACATTTGTCACTCTCTGAAGGTGACATGAGTACATATGTGTAATTGTTAAATGGATGCTTTTAAAGATAAGTATATGGCCCATGTTGACTTAAATTTGAAGAAGAAAGTTCATTGGGTACAAAGCTGTTATACTATGCACTCTAACGATTACATAAGGAAGAAATTTTTTCGTTGATTAATAAAAAGAATAAATCAAATAGTATACATATAAATAGCATGAGAGATGCATGCATTAATTAATTAAATTACAAACAGGAATGTGCTTCACATTGGCCTATGCAGTTTTACTTATTTATTTTTACATTTGTTTAGCTTTTAGAAGCTTTAAAAATTTGATTTGTGGCATACAGAGAGACAAATGTATAAGACAAAAAAACTTCTGCAGTTTTTTACAAGATAAATGCCTGACCATTAAAACAAAAACAAAGACAATCTTGGTCTCTGAGTGAAAAACCTTGCGCACAATGGTGCAGCATCCATTTCGGCAGGAGTGAATGCAATAAGGAAAAATAGCAGAACATGTAATGCAGCCTTTTAATGGGACAATTGTGAACTTAAATACAGTAGTAAGTAAATAAATGACTTAATGCACCCACTGTAAACAAAAAAATTGCATTATTGTCTGTTCTGGAGACAATGAATGCTGGCACAATTTAGCATTTGGAAGCACATGGAATTGCTTAGCGTGTACACTTTTAACACTCAATTACTTAGTGTTATTGTGCATTTCAATTAGAGGGATTGGCTTTTCAAACATGCCATTTATACTAAAAAAATAACTTAAAAAATATGCTTTGTTTGGAAGAGTTTCAGCATCATAACATCAAGGCAACTTCAACCAGTATAAATGCATATAGTATCTAGAGACCAAATATCAGCGCAATATTTCAGTGCCTAATATTATTGGTTGGGTCCTGCTTCTTAATTATGTTACTCTTATAGGTGTGGGTATTAGTGGCTGCTAACAATTCTAGTCTCTACTTACAGTATCTAGTTCCACCCTTGAACAAAACAACAAGTGAAACCAAAAAGGTTCTAGCCTCCCCATTTCTAATAAAGACACAATGATATGCTTGGCTGCTAGTAAAAAAACTTATCCAGTTTACTCAATACAGAACACAACTTGTTGTTGCTGTCCAAGTCTTGACATGTCTTTCAAGTGATTGCTGCCTCTTAATTATGCACATATCTGTGCCAGGTAACTGAAGCCTATCCCAGAAGATGGCAGTAGATTGGTGGTAGCAGTGGAACAACTTGGGTAGAGATTTAAAGAAACCAGGTTTATGAAGCATTACAAAATAAGGATAACTTGAGAAGACAGAAAGTAGCAAGAACAAAACATGGAGTACATATACTGTAGAATGGTGACCAGACCACAAATTTTATGCATGCACTTCACTCCTCCTGATGGCTGCTAAAACTAAGTATGAAGAAAGACATTTTTCAGGTAGTTTGATAAATGTAGTCTAAACAAATTTTAAACAGGTTTAAAACATGTTTGTAGAAAATGTTCTAAGGTTGAGCAGTCTCTGTTACAAAATGTTGTTGCTTCCATCTCATTTGTGTGGAATATCATCTTTCAAATTATGCATTTATATTGCAAGGAAAATACAGCATTAAATGGTAGCATATTAACTGTACCTACATCATTATATTTTCATCATTTTAATCATCCCATTTGCACTATGTGCTTTCATCGGTTACCAAAACTTTGTGTGTGTTCCCCTCTATCTCCTGCATGAAACATCAAGGTATTCTACAATTATTTCACTGCCTGGGGTGCTCTCAGTTTCTTTTGAATATTCACCGTGAAGTCACAGCACAAGTCAAACGTAACAGCAATCTCCCTTTGCATATTTCTAAAATAACTTTAGAGAATATTCTCTGCAAACAACAGAAGTATTTCATTCACATAATTTGATTAAACAAACGCACAAACACTACAAAAATGTTTAGTGTATCAATATGGATCTAATCAGGCTCAGAAAGAAATTAAACAAAAACAATGAATCATAATTCCTTTCAGTTAATTAATGAGAGAAAAAAATGAGAAATAAAACATGACAGGATTTCTAAAGAATAATTGTTGGGTGGAGGGTTTTGATTTGATTTGTGTTTACCATACCAAGTCCTTCCAGGCTTTCAACTTTAAAATCTTGTCCCCAAAAAGATTATCATTGTAGTTTTTTTTAAAACAAGTGCAAATGTACTCCCAGAGATGATTAAATGCATTACATGAACAACAGCAAATAAATCACTGATGAAATAACAATGTGACAATATTAATGAATGAAGGATAAGCTTTAAGCATGGTCAAAGCTGACATTTACTATGAAATATTTTTAATAGCAATTCAGTCATAACATTGATATTCTGAAATTGTCATGCCACTTTTCTATCAACTTTAGGGTCAATTTTCCCCCAATCTAAAGGACTCAAAATTAAACCTCTGAAATAGCTTAACAATGGCCAAGACCAAACCTGCTCCCAGTTTCTCCCCACTAAAAGGGCTGAACCTCTGGGTACCCTGACAAAGACCAGGAGCCTGCTCATGCCAGGTTCACAGAACACACAATCTGCTTCCAGTTCACTATGAAAAGATTCTGCATGTTTAGAAGGTATTGGGTACCATCAAAAGGCTTGCAGTAAATACTCAAAACAGTGGCCAGGAGCTTACTACCGCTGCTATCACACATATATCCTTCTGGTGCCTGTTTGCTAACTCTGAAAAGATTTAACGTGGATGAGAACAGCTCATTCCTTTTTGATCTGGATTACATTTGCTAGTGTCAGTAAACAACAAGACCATTCCAGTGACATAAAAAACAAACTTTATTTCAATCTACATTTATATTTATTTACAGATAAACCAGGCATATCAAATATTAGAAAGAAAATAAAGGATGAAAATATACAAACTGAACTATTCAAATCAACATCCATAAAGAAAATGTATCATCAATAAAACCAAGAGAGATGCACATTATTGGACAGCCTTCTACCTCTTAACACTTGACTCTGTTCAGGCACATTTTCATTTTGTAGGTGGCACTGTTACTTTCACCCCTATAAAGTATGTTTCATTGCAACTTCAAAATGGTCTCTCTCACATATCTTAACTGGGACTCTCTCTCTCATACCAAACACTGTGTTATTAAGTACTCTCAAGACCCTTTCTTTTTAGAGTGCCTTTGTAGCTGATAGCTGCATGAGTGACGACTGGACAAATGATAATTTCCCATGTTCTTCTTAGTTGTCAGTGCAGCTACTTTTAGCTAAATATGAAAATGTGTTAACTGCAAAGTCCCTAGCACTAATTTCACATCTTCTTACAAGTTTATTAGCACTTAAACATATATATTCTAATAGTAATAACATTTTATTTAGTATTTGCTTTAAAATTTGCAAATCTACCAATGTTCTTTCAGTTATTTGAATGAATTCCATTCTTTGTCTCTATTTTTTTATTCTAGGAGTCACTGTCACATGCTACCTCTTGTCCAAAAGGGCACCTGCAAGCAAAACTCTTATTTACATACACACTAGCAAAAATAATGCTAGCTTCTTCAGTTTATTCACTTTAAAAGATACATCTTACCTAAATAATGCAAAAGGAATTCAAATATCCACACCAATTAAGTATTACAAGTCTTATTTAACAAACTGTAAACAGCATAATTTACACACCCCAATACATTTAGGATAGTTTCTGGTGGGATTTGAAATTTTACTGAGCATTTGTATACATCATTAATGAGGGTTGGGTTTAAAACTTTGAACCATCCCCTTTGATTTTTAAAAGAAATATTTTATCCTCTTTTTTTAAATGTTAGCAGTTAATGCAGCTAATGGCAAAAAGAGTGCATGTAAAGATTCAGGAAAAAAAGGCTAAGGATGAAGCTCCTCAAATAGAACTACAGCAGAGAAAAAAAGGAAGAGCAAGAAAGGCAAGTGAATATACAAAGCTCTATACAAAGAAAATGTCTAGAGTAGGAGGGAATAAGAAAAATGTACCCAAAATACTCACCCAGCATTGTTGCTAACTGCTGTTATCCCTCTCACTCCAGTCTTCAGTAAACTGATTATTAGATTTTCAGGGATTCCACATAAACCAAATCCTAAAATAATAATAAATATGTATGAATATTACATTATACTAATTTATATCCAAATTTACCATTTGAATTTTTAGATTATAGAAATTAACATTTTTAACACCAACACTCTGCCTTATAAAAGTGCTCGAGAGGGAAATAGAAACCTTGCACTAATATATGTTCAAGCTGCACAGTTATCTGAAGAGTCACGGCAAGTAAACCAGGTAATCTCTGCAAGCATCATGTCTACAAAATACCAGAGTCTGTAACGCAGTTAATTAATTCAATGAAAAGAAGTAATCTGTAACCTCAAGGGAACTTTACACAATGAAGATAAAACATAACAGATGGTAAAACAGTAATGCAGCACCTTCTCTTAATGTGATGTTCTTATTAAATATTCCCAAGCAATACTTATTTACTTCTCTACATATCAGTATTCCGGTCTGTGAATATGTACATTCTGGATAAACACTTAGAACAGAAATTTCCAGCATTGCACTGTTTTTTTTTTAAACAGCTAAAAAGCAGCTCCTTCAACACTGCCAAAGATTATACCTTAAGAGACAGAATTCGTGTTATGACTGGTAATGACTAGTAAAAAGGGAAAAAATATAAAGGAGCAGCTTCTAGCCCAAATTTGATGCAAGGTACATATTTATAACGGGACTACATATCATGCTCATAACCTCATGAAAGATTATGTACAATTTTTTGGCTGGAGAATGTGTAGGCAACTGCTACTTATCTAGAACTGTAATGAATAAACTGGTTATGAAAATACCTTCTAAAACAAGTTATGTATTTTAACAGCCATTATAGGGAGTCCTCGGGTTACAATGTTTCGAGTTTACAACACTCACTCCCATAAAACTTAAAAAAATTGAGACATGAGTGTTTTGGCTTACGCCATTAAAGTCGTACTTACAGACTACGTGGGCAAACTAGTTTGGTTGCGCTCAGCGGAAGAATACACAGTAACACAGCGTATGAGTGAGGGAGTTGGCGAACTAGTTTTGTTGCGCCGGAGGAAGTGTTCTGTTTGTGTGGCTTTGTTTGGAAACTCTGTGGCCCTTATCATGGCTTCCAAATGAAAGTCACAGTCTGGTAGTGCTTCAAAGAAGAAGAAAGCCATCATGATGGAAGTGAAATTAGACATTATAAAGAGATAAGAATGAATAAAGGTAAGGAATTTTTTTTACACAAATTTTTTGTCATTTGTTCTTTTACTACAGTACAATGTACAGTACAGTATATTTATGTCCTTTTCCTTTTTCTGTGGCTTAGTTGTGTTTTTATGTTCTAGATTATGATTTTGCAAATGTGTTAGGATAGGTAAGTGACTTAGGCTAGGGTGTGTTTTGACTTACACCAAAATTCAGGTTACATCACTGTTGTAGGAATGGAACTGTGTCGTAACCCGAGGACCCCCTGTATATTTTGAAGTTACCTAAATATTATTCAGTAGATCTTTTGGCTGGTGTTTTAAATCTTACTTGATCATTACTTTAAATAATTCCTTGCTTCTCCTGTCAGAAACAATAAACTAAGTACAATGGTTGGCATAACAATGTGAGCTACAATGCCTGTTAATTAATGAGAACAATTAAACAGAATGTCAGTCAGCAATTACCATCAGCTGAGCAAAAAACTAGTAGCCTCCAATCTATAGCAGTAGTCTTATCCCATCCAGTTAAATAGACTCTGGACTTCATAGCCAAAAAAAAAAAAAACAGACAATTATATGGGATCCCCAAATTATTCTGATTTAGAATACCCAGCAGTTATAAAACAACAGTTAAAATCATATACTTTAACTAAACTGACTTTAACAAAAACAAACCACAAAGTGCCAAATAGATCTCTGAAATCCTTTAAAATCATTAAGACAGTTTCAGCCTTTCAAATCAATGCTCAACAATGCTTTTCTATTTAAAAACAATATGGGGGAAAAAAAGAGTAAGCTAGACAACTCATTAAATTCAAAATCCATTTTTTATGGATTTTGCTTGAATCAGTAAAATAAGTCTAGAAGTTTGTCAGTTGTGGAATAAATTCTATTTATAAAAATTATTAACCTCATTAGACATAATAAGGGTGCTCTATTTAAAGGATTTATTTTTGCAACGGTTACGATCATTAATGTAATATTTAAAAGATAAAGATATTTTAATAAATATTTCATTATTTTTATGATCATTATCTAAAACATTTCCCTCAAAGTATTGTGACTTTGGTGGAGGAGGCTTGATGTTCAGATTTATGTTGTCAATGTAATTCTGTTTCTGCTGGGGCTACCCATGGCACAGTGGTCAAAGTCAAGGGTCCAAATAAAGAACAAGAACATAGCAGGTCTGAAAGAGTGAGCAAAGAATCACTCCAGTGTTGTTTTTTTAATCCACTGGTGGTGGTAAAGTAACAGTTAAGTCCTTGACACTACTCTTGATTTTAAAAAATATCTAAAGCTCCTCATTCTCAATTGCACAGAAAATTTAGGGGTTGGTGGCAGGACTGGCACTCCAGTCAATGTAAAAAAAAAAAAAAAAAAAAAAAGCCTCACAATATTCCATTCCATTCAAACTAGTGTGGTCCTAATTTGGGATACTGACTAGGTTCACTGTGTGGTGGATGCAGCAACGCGCTGTATCAGTGCAAGCTCCCAACCTTTACCTCTCCATCCTCAAAGTTTTCAGTATTAACTGAAACAATGATGCTCGGGGTACAAGCAGGTGAAATGAGGTTCCTGTATAGGGCAGCTGGCCATGTTCTCCATAAAGAGTTGTGTAGTAGAGGAGAAGTAAACAGAAATGGTTTGTGCATATACGGAGGACAGTCTCTCTCTCTCTCTCTCTCTCTCTCTCCC
>JANRMT010062835.1:53581309-53602263 GCA_026402145.1 Polypterus bichir lapradei | reverse complement strand
ATTTCTTCCATATAGCACGGTTGTCTCTGCAAGACTGCTTTTTACCAAAATTCTAAGCATACAGGCTGTTTTGCATTACTTGCAACCTCCAATTAAAATTTTAAAAAAGTACCAGGGAAGCAGCACCAACTGATTAACATAAACCATGAAAATGAAAGCACTGGCCTCACTTGCACAACAGAAACTGTACTATTTACAAGAGTTATACAGAGCTTATGTTACAAAATAAAGTATGTTACAGTATTTGCCTTTTACAAAAAGAGCAATAATCCTTAAGTCTGAGATGTGCACACAAGCAGACTACCCAGGCACCAGCAAAAAATAGAAAGAAGTGTAAATATTGTCTAAATCTTCCTCCATAATGCCTAGATACTGTAGTGTGCAACAAATACGCTTTACAAACAGTATAAGGAAAGATAGGTTTGACTACTAACAATGTGCTCATTTTGTTTACACAGGAAGAATAAAATGTGTTACACTCAGTTATAATTAAATCTCCTAATGTGACTATTTGTGAAACAGCCAATGCTTTCAACCCTGACTCTGATACGTACAGTAGTTTTTGCATGCATTTTTCAAGTTTGATATGTGAAGACCACTGTTACATCCCCTTAATTCAAGTTAGTGTTGCAGGGGCCCAAGCCTACCCTGGCAGGATTGAACAAGAGGCAGGGACAAGCCCCTCACGGGTCACACTTATACACAGCTTATATTCACCAATTAAACTGATACTCATGTTTGGGATATAGGAGGAAAACTGATGACCCAGTAAAAAAAACAGGTTGACAAGTGGAAATGTACAAACCCAATACCGACAGTGTCTGGGCCAGGATCTCAAGTGGTCCATCTTGACTTCCAATTGCATTGAATTACTGTGTATAGCAAGTTAATGACATAGCTGACCATCACAGAGAACAGTGCTGCACCAAGTGTACAGAAATAAATAAATAAATAAACAAACAAACAAACAACTCAGAAAGAGCATACGGCCCACTCAATAAGACCAAAACTACTGCAGAAGCAAGGGATACACTCTCCTGATTAGTTCATAGTTTACATGGTAATTCTCATCTACAAACTGACATTGTAACTGACAGATTTAATTGTTAACAGTAATCCAACACCACCTCAAGGACCTATCTTGAGATATGAAATTCAAATTAGGCTTGAGCTTCTCTTTACTCATATGCAATGATTAACTGGAGAATTCTAAGAATTCTGAAATTCTTTATAAAAATATTCTTATTTGTATTTCAATATTATTAATCAATAATCCTCCTCCCCCATCTATAGCCAGCTTGAATACCTGATGTTGTTCTTACCTCCTACAAGTATCTGAGAGCCATTGGGAATGTCTTTAACTGCTTCTACTGGGTCAGTGAAGAATTTGGCTTTGTCCTTACTTATAGTAGAAAATAAGCAGCTGCAGTGCTAGAGAAGAGAAGAGAAAAAGTACTTAGATTAACTTTATCATAAAGGTTTAAGTCACTTGCTGTGACAAAAAATGGCAGTTTGTGTTTTTCTTTTTTCCTTCCTTAAAACTCAAATGCAAAAGCTGAGAGTATGAAAACTAGCACAAAATTACGACAAGGCAACCCTAAACTCAGCAACAGTTTCCAGAACTACCTCAAGAATTCTCACAAATTCCCAGGTGCTGCAAGAGGCCTAATTCCTCTGGTGTGTCCTGGGTATTATCCCAGTAGGCCATACTTCATACATCCCCTCCTGGAGGTGCCCAAACACATTTTCACTACAAGCCCAAAGCACCTCCACTTAGGAATGGACAATATATGTAATTTTTGATCTGATTTTATAACTAAAAAAATCAAAATGTAAAAAGCCAGTATTATAATGTTCAACATTTGTTTTTTTCATTTTCTACAGCTTCATCTGAGCCTTAAATAAATTCCACAACATCCCTAGCACTCTTTATAAGCTTGACTTCATCGACTCCACCCATGTTACTCGACAGTAATGAGCACGAGACAATAAACAGAGCAAGGATCAGAAGAGAAAGAGTTAGAGCTGGTAGTGTAGCTCTGCTGTTTGAAAATGATTTGGTTTTATCTGGTATGACAGTTTAAACAGTACAACATATAAGGATAAAATACATTACTGAATATGAAGAGGCCAACCATACACAAGGCTCCTGCAGTATATATACCCTTATCCCTCCTTAGCAAAATGGGTCCCTGCTAAGCAAAGCTATATAAAATGTCAACTTTTCCATTGCACACTATATGAGCAGACAATCAGTAGGTGCAAAGAAGTAACAGCTGCATTGACTTTCTATATTGCAAAACATGCAACAATACAAATTTCCATACTGGTTCGGTTGAGCCCTGGGTTAACAATGACCGCCACCAGTACTGTTAGCCAGCAGGGTGCTGGTAGAAATTGAGCTACTGTTGGCCGAAGAAGGAGAAGAAAAGAGGGGAGACGTGTCCGGAGGCAGGAGGAGAGGAGGAAGGTAAAGAGAGTGGAACTGGAACTGAGGGTAGGAACTTTGAATGTTGGCAGTATGACTGGTAAGTGGAGAGAGTTAGCAGATGTAGAGAGGGAAGGTTGATATATTGTGAGTGCAAGAGACTAAATGGAAGGGGAGTAAGGCCAGGTGGATTGGAGGTGGATTCAAATTGTTATGTCATGGTGTGGATGGGAGGAGAAATGGTGTAGGGGTTATTCTGAAGGAACAGTATGTCAAGAGTGTTTTGGAGGTGAAAAAAAAAGTGTCAGACAGAGTAATGATTATGAAGATGGAAATTGGAGGTGTGATGATGAATGTTGTTAGTGCATATGCCCCACAAGTTGGGTGTGCAATGGATGAGAAAGAGGATTTTTGGAGTGAGTTGAATGAAGTGATGAACAGTGTACCCAAGGGACAGAAACTGGTGATTAGGGCGGATTTCCATGGACATGTTGGTGAAGGGAACAGAGGAGACAAGGAGGTGATGGGTAGGTATGGTGTCAAGGAGAGGAATGAAGAAGATCAGATGATAGTGGATTTTGCCGAAAGGATAGACATGGATGTGGTGAATACGTTATTTTAAGAAGAGGGAGGAACATAGGGTGATGTACAAGAGTGGAGAAAGATGCACACAGGTAGACTACATCCTATGCAGAATAGTCAATCTGAAGGAGACTGAAGACTACAAAGTGGTGGCAGGGGAAAGTGTAGTTAAGCAGCATAGGATGGTGGTCTGTAGGATGACACTTGAGATCAAGAAGAGGAAGAGAGTGAGGGCAGAGCCAAGAATCAAATGGTGGAAGTTGAAAAAGGAAGACTGCAAGGTTGACTTTAGAGAGAAGGTGAGACAGGCACTCGGTTGTAGTGAAGAGTTACAAGGCAGTTGGGCAACTACAGCAGATGTAGTAAGAGTGACAGCAAGAAGGATCATTGGTGTGACATCTGGACAGAGGAAGGAGGAAAAGGAAACCTGGTGGTGGAATGAGGAAGTAGGAGAATATACAGAGGAAGATGATGGTAAAGAAGTGGGATAGGTAGAGAGATGCAGGCAGTAGACAAGAGTACAAGGAGATAAGGCGCAAGGTGAAGAGAGAGGTGGTGAAGGCTAAAGGAAAGGCGTATGATGAGTTGTATGAGAGATTGGACACTAAGGAGGGAGAATAGGACCTGTACCGATTGGCTAGACAGAGGGAAAGAGCTGGGAAAGATGTGCAGCAGGTTAGGGTAATAAAGGATAAAGATGGAAACATACTCACAAGCGAGGAGAGTGTGTCGAGCAGATGGAAAGAGTACTTTGAGAGGCTGATGAATGAAGAAAACGAGAGAGAGAACAGGTCGGATGATGTGGAGATAGTGAATCAGGAAGTGCAACGAATTAGCAAGGAGGAAGTAAGGACAGCTATGAAGAGAATGAAAAATGGAAATGCCGTTGGTCCAGATGACATACCTATGGAAGCAGGGAGGTGTTTAGGAAAGATGGCAGTGGAGTTTTTAACCAGATTGTTTAATGGAATCTTGGAAAGTGAGAGGGTGCCTGAGGAGTGGAGAAGAAGTGCACTGGTGCTGATATTTAAGAATAAGGGGGATGTGCAGGACTGTAGTAACTACAGGGGGATAAAATTGATAAGCCACGGCATGAAGTTATGGGAAAGAGTAATGGAAGGTTGGTTAAGAAGTGAGGTGATGATTAGTGAGCAGCAGTATGGTTTCATGCCAAGAAAGAGCACCATAGATGTGACGTTTGCTCTGACGATGTTGATAGAGAAGGCCAGAAGGAGTTGAATTGTGTCTTTGTGGACCTGGAGAAAGCATATGACAGGGTGTGGTATAGTATGAAGAAGTCGGGAGTGGCAGAGAAGTATGTAAGAGTTGTACAGGATATGTACGAGGGAAGTGTGACAGTGGTGAAGTCTGTGGTAGGAGTGACTGCTGCATTCAAGGTGGAGGTGGGATTACATCAGGGATCAGCTCTGAGCCCTTTCTTATTTGCAATGGTGATGGACAGGTTGACCGACGAGTTTAGACAGGAGTCCCCATGGACTATGATGTTTGCTGATGACATTGTGATCTGTAGTGATAGTAGGAAGCAGGTTGAGGAGTCCCTGGAGAGGTGGAGATATGCTCTAGAAAGGAGAGGAATGAAGGTCAGTAGGGACAAGACAGAATACATGTGTGTAAATGAGTGAGAGGTCAGTGGAATGGTGAGAATGCAATGAGTAGAGTTGGCGAAGGTGGAGGAGTTTAAATACTTGGGACCAACAGTACAGAATAATGGGGATTGTGGAAGAGAGGTGAAAAAGAGAGTGCAGGGTGGAGAAGAGTGTCAGGAGTAATTTGTGACAGACGGGTATCAACAAGAGTGAAAGGGAAGGTCTACAGGACAGTAGTGAGACCAGCTATGTTAGTATGGGTTGGAGACAGTGCCACTGACCAGAAAGCAGGAGACAGAGCTGGAGGTAACAACAGAGTTAAAGATGTTAAGATTTGCATTGGGTGTGAGGAGGATGGACAGGATTAGAAATGAGTACATTAGAGGGTCAGCTCAAGTTGGACGGTTGGGAGACAAAGTCAGATTGGTGAGATTTTGTTGGTTTGGACATGTGCAGAGGAGAGATGCTGAGTATGCTGGGAGAAGGATGCTAAGGATAGAGCTGCCAGGGAAGAGGAAAAGAGGAAGGCCTAAGAGAAGGTTTATGGATGTGGTGAGAGAGGATGTGCAGGTGATGGGTGTAACAGAACAAGATGCAGAGGACAGAAAGAATAGAAGACGATGATCCGCTGTGGCAACCCCTAATGAGAGCAGCCAAAAGAAGAAGAATAAGTGCATTCATTTAGCATTATTATTACCAAGCTAATACCCGCAGCTTCTCTCACGAAGATCTCTTTCAATAAATTGGCTGATATAAAAATATGGACAATTTTATTTCAGTTTTTGATTATATACCAAGTCTGCGCTGTATACGAAAAATCACACAAAAGGAGTAAATACGTTGAGCAAGGAAATATAATACTTCTCTGTATACAGTGTTAGATGTAGCACCCATAGGTTTCAAAATGAATAGGGAGTCAGGTGAACTCACTCTGGAGCATGCCAGATGAAGCTGGTCATGAGAAAAACAATAATCCCTCAAATCCACTCTTTTAGAGACTGAATTTGTGCTTTATTGAGAGTCATTGCAAAACACACTTTATTTGAAAATTACAGGCATTGGAACTGAAAAGGAAAGTCAGATGGTATAAGAGGTATACTACAGGCATTTGAACTGAAAAGGAAAGTCAGATGGTATAAGAGGAATATAGTGGAACCTCGGTTCACAAATGTCTAGGTACACGTACAACTCGGTTTACGACCAAAAAGTTCGCCAAACTTTTGCCTCGGTTCACGACCACACACTCGGTATACGAACAAGCCAGTTTCCCTTTCGGTTTGTACATGTTCAGTCTCTCCCTGTGCATTTCCTGTGCAGCGAGCAAGAGAGAGAGAGCGCGACACACACACTCACACACAGGCAGCGTGCATGAGAGACAGACGCATACACAGGCAGTGCGCACGAGAGACAGACGCACACACACAGAGGCAGCGCACAGACGCACACACACAGAGGCAGCGCGAGAGACAGCACGACACACACACACACAGAGGCAGCGCGCAGACACACACAGGCAGCGCGCAGACACACACACACAGAGGCAGTGCACAGACACACAGGCAGCGCGAGAGAGAGCTGGACGCATTAAGGTAGGAAGGCAGTTAAAGAATGCACTGGGCTTGATTTTGTTTTCACTTCTGTTTCCAGCGATTGGTTCGTAGCGTGCATTGTTGCAATGTTATTTTTCTTGGTGGTTTATTAAATTACGGATTTTTTCAAATGTTCATTTTTTTCCCTGTGCTTAAAACTCATTAAAAAAAGTGCTTTTAGCCAGCAGTTGGTAGCAGCCTCTTCAGCCTCTACTACTAAGTGAATTAATTCATGTCATCTTGTGTATATTCAGTTTTGCTAAAAGACGGTTATTGATTTCTGTAGCTTTATAATTTTTATATGTTAATTTAGCTTGTTCCAATAGCCAAGATATGGGTTTAGAAGGTTAAGTTTTCTATATCAGAATTTATCTTCTCCATTAATATTTATGTTTCATCTATTAAAGTACATAAATTGTCAGTGATCTTTAGTTTTCCTTCTTTTTCCTCTATTCTACCATCTCTTAATTTCAATAATAGGTCTGAAAACTCTTGTGCTTCAAGTCACCCATCATATTTTTGTTTTAAGTCTCAGTATTTTTATTTAATTCGCCACATGCTGACCGGCAATGTCACGTAAATATAATAGTGTATTTTAAATAGTTCAAGTCACACTAACCAGTAATGTCACGTACCGTCATGGTAAAGGAATGTCAAACTTTATCTGGAAGAATGTTTTGAAGTGGTGACTGCTGTGCGGTGCTGTGACGTTGTAGTATGAATTGAATTTTTGAAAACCAGTACATCTCAGTTTCTTATGTGATATTTACTTTCAGAAACACTTTACTAAAATTTCGGAAGAAAATGAAAAAATTGGCATGTTTCCTGTTTTTTCAACCACCCCGTATAAAGATAAAACATTTAAAAAATTGCAAAAAACAGTATTAATCAAAATAAAACTGAGACATATTAAAATATTTTAACATTGAAGGGGTAGTTTTAACCCCTTATCGTAGGAGTTTCACTAAATCTGTTCTCATCTTTCACCTAGCCACTAAAACAAACCTCCATGCCATTCTAGGACTTGGGGTTTAGGAGATCTGGTGATGAATCAGTCACTGGGCTTTCACTTATATATATATATATATATATATATATATATATAACAGTATATATAGATTAATGCATGTCCTGATGATCTTGTTAAGATTATTGGGGGAAATCAAATATACAACCATATTACTTGGTGACCAGAGGTTAGTAAAAGAATAATAAGATATCAAGTAATGAAATAAAAATCTGTGTGATTTTATAATGCCAAATTTTATATGGTGATATCACTTCACTGTTTATTAGGATTGAAAGTAACAGTAAAGTTTCACTGGGTAGTTGAAGCAGTTCTGTTTCCAACTAAATAACACCACCCTCCTCAGAATTTCAAGTACCCCTTTAAGATCATTCCCAGACTCCAACCATATAATGTACAATAGACAAATAATGATTCAAGAAGCATTTAAGAATACATGATGCAGCTGCTCAGCTACATATGCAGTACTTATTATACTGGTAATTGTTATAGCATTTCTCCTAGGAGAGAGATACCCAGAATAGTTCCTTTCAAATAATGTGCAAAGAATTATTATTATTACCTGGAGGGCAATATTTAGTGCCTAGCAGACACAGATGCTGGCAAAGCAAGCAAGGTGTTAAACACAATACATACAATGGAAACTTAAAAATAAATAAGGAAGAAATAAAACAAAAATGGTTGAAAAAATTATGTTATTTGATCTATTTCTTTGAGGCATAGCTTTTAATGAAATTGTTAAAGAAGAAAAAAAACTGCTTTCATTTGCTAATACTTCATATTTTAATTGTGAGAAAATATTTCTATATTTTGGACACTGTATAGAAAATGTGTATACACATGCATATATAGTACTAATCTTCAGTCTTAATATTACCATTTGGGTCAAAATTATCACAATATCAATTTAAGTCCATATTGCCCAGCTCTACCTCCACTGACTGCAATCAAACTGGGTAAGCACTATTTCTACCACAGGATTTTTCTGAACTCTCAATCCTGTCATTAAGAATGAGTCCAGATGTTATACACCACAGCCTCTTGTACATTGTCACACACGCGCGCTTGGGGAGCAGCTGATTGGCTCAACGACGCGGGACAACACCAAGAAAGTGGGTTTTGTACAAGGCACTAACGTCTCTCTCTCTTGTTCAACAGAAAAGGAGAAGAATAAAACATACAATAAGAAGACTGGCAGACGATTCCAGTCATCCGTTAAACCCTCTACTTCCAACCTTACCTGATGACTGCACTTCAGACTTTTCCATTCTACGTCATGTCCGCTCGAACTTCTTCCCAGCATTACTCTGTATTCAATTTCCTGTCAGTCTTTCTATATAAATGTCATTCATGCACTGCAGTTAAGTCCATTGTATGATTCATAATGCATAAGCCAGGGAAGGCTATTCTGGACTTCACAGTATATGGGGCTCAAACCCCAAACCTTTACGAGTGTGTTGTCCACTTCTTTTCACAACATAGAGTCTCATTCATTCAGTCACTACCCAGAGTTCATGGCAATAGGTCAAGATGGGGAAGTAGACTGACTGTTAAACTGAAACTTTTCCTCCTGCTTCATCATCTTATCTTCATGATTATTACTTCTGCACTCATTAATGCACAAAATCCCAGGATGGTTGAACTCTTCCATTTGGTGCATCTGGTCTCCTGCTACCTTCAAGAAGCAAGACACTTCACTATTTTATTAAAAAGGCTTGTAACTTCAGCTTTGGAGGTACCAAATCTCATCTATATCGCTCAAATGCAAAACTGCTCCAGTGTGCACCTGGGATCATAGCCTGATAAGGTCAAGGACAGCAATTTCAGTAACAGAAGAGATTAAACCCTTACTACAATTGATACAGTCAAAGTCTTGGATGTGCCTCAATATCCAGTGCTTGAAACCAGGAGTACTTACAGAGTGCTAGGCTAGGCTAGGCTAGGGAGCCCTTGGATGAGGCATCAGTATTTCAAAGACCACACTTAAACATAACATTGTAATTAAGAAATGCCAATAAACCTTATAAGCTGTCACACACGTGCGCATGGGAGGCAGCTAAAGGGCTCGGGTAAGGACAGTTCTGAGACATACCAGGATGTGGCAGAGTGCACTGACTCTTTTTCTTCCTTGCCTGCAGACCATTCCCGGGAGATTCCGCCTGGCTCTCCTGACGTCACTTCCAGGACCGAGCCTATCGAAGGAGACCTTGCCGGCTCCGGCCCCTGTGATGTCACGTCCGGGCTCGAACCAATGGCTGAAGACCTCAATGAGCCCGACCCCTACAATCTCACTTCCTGTCTTCCCCTTTAAAAACCTCCCTCTTTTCTCTATGCCCTCAGTTCTGTATTGGACTCGGTTTTGTGCACAGCAGTGCTATCATTTGAAAAGACAATTTGCAACCAGGAAAACAAATTATACGGGTGGCTGCCCCAAACCTTGCTTTGTCTCATCGTGGCTTTTGTGACAATGCATATTTTTGGGATGTGAAAGGAAAAGAAAAGTATCTTGAGAAAAACCTGTACTGACATAAAAAAACTATACAGTTCCACATAAGCAGTCACTGAGCTCACTATATTAACCCACAGGTCTGGAGATATAAATACACAGTGCCCTAAAGGCTCAAATCAGAAATATAACCAAGAGAGTATTTGAAATAGTTATTTACACACAAATACAATACTTTATCTCACTGGTTCTCAACCTGTGACACAAAAGCAGCTACGGTAAGGTACTTGCAGGAACGCAAAAAAAAAAACAGGAGCTACAAACAAGTGCAAAGGCAAAGAGAAAGAACCAGCTGCACTTACACATCAGTAATTATACTGTAAATCATGCTGCTTTTTTCAATGCAAAAAAGATTTTATTATTAACACACTTATCCATTTATGGAACTGGAAAAAAAATACTAAATTTGGCTTTGCTTTGTGACCAATCAGCTGTCAGTTGAACAGTAGTTTCACTTGTAGACTCAAGCATTTGAATGAAGGAGTTGAAATGATGGCCAGATTAATTGCCTTTTAATATAGCCCTATACATGGCTCTGATAAATGAATGAAGGCTTCACATTCATCCTCAGAGTTTAATAAATATGGCTATAGTTGTGCATCTCACCACCCATCCATTTTATAACCATCATGTCCTATTCGAATTAACATATACTGCATCAATGAAGTGCAGAACCCCACAAAAAACAGTTATCTGGGCTACTACAACATAATATTAATTGCTGAAAATAAAAGCAGAAAACATTAGATTAGTGTAATTTATGGTGTTTTTAAAATCAAACTAATGTATATTACTATAACAACTAAAATATGCTAAGTGTGGTGAAAGCACAAACGATAGATATTTGAATGGTATGGGAGTAAATGGAACACAGCTTACAGAAATGAATAATTATTGTCTAGTTTAGTGGTAAATAGTTATAGGAGGCAGCTTGAAAAATAAAAAAAAAAAACAGATTTTTACAGGAATTTTGAAATAATCTTAAATTGTCTAATTTGATTAAATAATGTTAATACATTTTATTCACAAAGGTTGCCATAATGTTAAGACAAATATAAAAAAAGGAGGGAGAGATTTGGAAAAATAATTAACAAATGCAGTGTGAGAATATTTGAAATTTTCGTTAATTTTGAATATTAAATATTACCCTTATTAACCAGCTAATGTCACCTCCATACAGAAATGGGGTTTCACAAAAGCAAAACTAAACTTTCATGCAATATTCTTTGTTTTACAGCCTCAAGACACTCAGTTTGAATACAGGCCTGTACTGTCTGGGAAGTACTTAAATACTCTGTGTTTACATTGTCTTTTCTCTGTGTAATCCAATGTTCCACCCACAGTACAGCAGAAAATATTATTGTTAGGTTAACCACCAACACTAAATAATCTAGTCATTACTATAGAGTGGAGAGACATTTTATTTTGTAGGTTGATTCAAGGCATGAACTCCACAACACCTTTGAAGGTATCCTGTAGTATCTGGCACCAAAATTTTAGCAGCAGATCCTTCAAGTTTATAAGTTTTACATATTCCCATTGTAGATACTTTCAGTGGTGGACAGGGGACAGCACAGGCATTCTGAATGGTTTACAGGATATGCAGCCCAATATTCAGCAAGCCAAGATGATCTGTGTGTTCCGACACCTTTCTCTTATAATTCTCTCCTAATTTTTAGTAATTTGTGCTGAAGCAGCTCTTCTGTGGGACTAGACCAGACAGGCAAGTCTTCACTCCCCACTAGGGAATCCATTCCCGGGCTCCCGATTACTGGGGGCCTGGGATTCCCGGACGTTTCGCATTCCTGGGAATGAAACTGCTAGAATTCCCGGCTGAACAGGAGCGGCCAAGCTCACATATAGAGCGTGTAAAAGTGTAAAAATCGATCAAGAAATAACAGAGTTATAGTTGAAAATAATTAAGTGGCACGGTTTTTTGGCTTTGAACACCAACCTGAAATTGCAATGCGTCAGTCTGTTGCATCCGCATTATCTGTGCCAAGAAACTTGCCATCACAGAATGATGACAAGAAACTGGATGCATCAGTAAAAACTGAAATGGCAGTGTTTCAGAGCAACGGCAAGCATGGGCATTGTTTAGAACAAGTTTATCAGTATCTGATGACTGTGCAGCCTACTTCAGTGGAGACACGTCGTGCTTTCTACGCTCTTATTACCACAAATAACTAGATACATGTATACTTGTATGAAAGGAAGAACTGCTTGTAGTTATGGTTAGTCTTTTATTGGTGTCAACATATTGCAGTAGTTTAATTAAAAATAAGTGTCACTCGTTCTAAAACTGTTCACATGTGAGATGCCCATGCACTGTGTCATTCCCGGGAGTCCCGGGAATGACATGTGGGATTCCCGAATTCCTGGGAATGGATAAACCTGTCCGGGAATGGATTCCCTACTCCCCACCTGTTTCAGTGAACCTTGAGACCCATGACTTTGTCACAGGTTTTCCTTTTGTCCTTCTTTAGACTACTTTTCGTAGGTACTAACAACTGCATACCAACAACAAACCACAAAACCAGCTGTTTTGGAGATACTCTAACCCATTTATCTAGTTTTCACAATTTGGCCCTTGTCAAAGTCACTCAGATCCTTACCCTTTCCCATTTTATCAACTTCTAATGCATCACCTGGTTACTTGCTACCTAATTTATCCCACATCTTGACAAGTGCTATTGTAACGAGATTCTCAATGCTATTCACTTCACCAGTCAGTGATTTTAATTGTGTTCCTGCTCGGTGCATCTTCTTCTTTCGGCTGCTCCCATTAGGGGATGCCACAGCGGATCACCTACATGTCCTTTCTCACCACATCCATAAACCTTCGCTTTGTCCTTCCTCTTTTCCTCTTCCATGGCAGCTCTATCCTTAGCATCCTTTTCCCAATATACCCAGCCTCTCTCCTCTGCACATGTCCAAACCAACGCAATCTCTCCTCTCTGACTTTGTCTCCCAACCGTCCAACTTGAGCGGACCCTCTAATGTACTCATTTCTAATCCTATCCATCCTCGTCACACCCAGTGCAAATCTTAGCAT
This sequence comes from Polypterus bichir lapradei, assembly GCA_026402145.1. NCBI lineage: Eukaryota > Metazoa > Chordata > Cladistia > Polypteriformes > Polypteridae > Polypterus > Polypterus bichir. The sequence continues at coordinate 53,589,469 of JANRMT010062835.1, read as the reverse complement.
CTTTAACTCTGCCACCTCCAGCTCTGTCTCCTACTTTCTGGTCAGTGCCACCGTCTCTAACCAATATAACATAGCTGGTCTCACTACCATCCTGTAGACCTTCTCTTTTACTCTTGGTGATACCTGTCTGTCACAAATTACTCCTGACACTCTTCTCCACCCATTCCACCCTGCCTGCATTCTCTTTTTCACCTCTCTTCCACAATTCCCATTACTCTGCACTGTTGATCCCAAGTATTTAAATTCATCCACCTTCGCCAACTCTACTCATTGCATTCTCACCATTCCACTGACCTCTCTCTCATTTACACACATGTATTCTGTCTTGTCCCTGTTGACCTTCATTCTTCTCCTTTCCAGAGCATATCTCCACCTCTCCAGGGTCTCCTCAACCTGCTTCGTACTATCACTACAGATCACAATGTCCTCAGCAAACATCATAATCTACAGGGACTCCTGTTTAATCTCATCTGTCAACCTGCCCATCACCACTGCAAATAAGAAAAGGCTCAGAGCTGATCCCTGATGTAATCCCACCTCCACCATCCGTCCCTCCTACCGCAGACCTCACCACTGTCATACTTCCCTCATACATATCCTGTACTACTCTTAAGTACTTTTTTGCCACTCCCGACTTCCTCATACAATACCACAGCTCCTCTCGAGGCACCTGGTCATATGCTTTCTCCAGGTCCACAAAGACGCAATGCAACTCCTTCTGGCCTTCTCTAAACTTCTCCATCAACATCCTCAGAGCAAACATTGCATCTGTGGTGCTCTTTCTTGGCATGAAACCATACTGCTGCTTACTAATCATCACCTCACTTCTTAACCTAGCTTCCACTACTCTCTCCCATAACTTCATGCTGTGGCTCATCAATTTTATTCCCCTGTAGTTACTGCAGTCCTGCACATCCCCATTATTCTTAAATATCGGCACATGTACGCTTGTTCTCCACTCCTCAGGCATCCTCTCACTTTCTAAGATTCCATTAAACAATCTGGTTAAAAACTCCACTGCTGTCTCTCCTAAACACCTCCATGCTTCCATAGGTATGTCATCTAGATAGATAGATAGATAGATAGATAGATAGATAGATAGATACTTTATTAATCCCAAGGGGAAATTCACAATAATCCAGCAGCAGTATACTGATACAAAGAAACAATATTAAATTAAATAGTAATAAAAATGAAGAAAAAAAAAAAAGTTAGCATTTACTCCCCCGGGTGGAATTGAAGAGTCGCATAGTGTGGGGGAGGAACGATCTCCTCAGTCTGTCAGTGGAGCAGGACAGTGACAAAAGTCTGTCACTGAAGCTACTCCTCTGCCTGGAGATGACACTGTTCAGTGGATGCAGTGGATTATTCATGATTGACAGGAGTTTGCTTAGTGCCCGTTGCTCTGCCACAGATGTTAAACTGTCCAACTTTACTCCTACAATAGAGCCTGCCTTCTTAACAAGTTTGTCCAGGCGTGAGGCGTCTTTCATCTTTATGCTGCCACCCCAGCACACCACCGCGTAGAAGAGGGCACTCACCACAACCGTCTGGTAGAACATCTGCAGCATCTTACTGCAGATGTTGAACGATGCCAACCTTCTCAGAAAGTATAGTCTGCTCTGACCTTTCTTACATAGAGCATCAGTATTGGCAGTCCAGTCCAGTCCAATTTGTCATCCAGCTGCACTCCCAGGTATTTATTTCTAGACCAACGACCTTTCCATTTTTCATCCTCTTCATAGCTGTCCTTACTTCCTCCTTGCTAATCCATTGCACTTCCTGATTCACAATCTCCACATCATCCAAAGTTTTCTCTCTCTCGTTCTCTTCATTCATCAGCCTCTCAAAGCACTCTTTCCATTTGCTCCATACACTCTCCTCGCTTGTGGGTACACTTCCATCTTTATCCTTTATCATCCTAACCTGCTGCACATCTTTCCCAGCTCGGTCCCTCTGTCTAGCCAATCGGTACAGGTCATTTTCTCCCTCCTTAGTGTCCAACCTCTCAAACAACTCATCATACGCCTTTTCTTTAGCCTTCGCCACCTCTTCACCTTGCGCCTTATCTCTGTGTACTCTTGTCTACTTTCTGCATCTCTCTGACTATCCCACTTCTTCTTTGCCATCCTCTTCCTCTGTATACTCTCCTGTATCTCCTCATTCCACCACCAGGTTTCCTTTTCCTCCTTCCAGATGTCACGTCAAGCACCCTTCTTGCTGTTACCCTTACTACATCTGCTGCAGTTTCCCTGCTGTCTGGTAACTCTTCACTGCCACCCAGTGCCTGTCTCACCTCCTCCCTAAACTCAACCTTGCAAAATCCACTATCATATGATCTTCTTCATTCCTCTCCTTGACACCATACCTACCCATCACCTCCTAGTCTCCACTGTTCCCTTCACCAACATGCCCATTGAAATCCGCTCTAATCACCTCTCACTCCAAAAATCTCCTTTCTCACCCACTGCACACCCAACTTGCGGTGCATATGCACTAACAACATTCATCATCACACCTCCAATTTCCAGCTTCATAATCATTACTCTGCCTGACACTCTTTTCATCTCCAAAACACTCTTGACATACTGTTCCTTCAGAATGGCTCCTACACCATTTCTCCTCCCATCCACACCATGATAGAACAATTTGAATCCACCTCCAATCCATCTGGCCTTACTCCCATTCCATTTAGTCTCTTGCACACACAATATATCAACCTTCCTTCTCTCCATTATATCTGCTAACTCTCTCCCCTTACCAGCCATACTGCCAACATTCAAAGTTCCTACCCTCAGTTCCACTCTCTTTACTTTCCTCCTCTCCTCCTGCCTCCGGACACATCTCCCCCCTCTTCTTCTCCTTCTTTCTTTGGTCAACAGTAGCCCAATTTCCGCCAGCACCCTGTTGGCTAACAGTATTGGAGGAGGTCATTGTTAACCTGGGGCTCGACCGATCCGGTATGGAAATTTGTATTGTCCGCATATTGATTTGGCAAAATTTTACACCAGATGCCCTTCCTGACAAAACCCTCCACATTTATCCGGGCTTGAGACCAGCGCGAAGAAGCACACTGGTTTGTGCATCCCCTGTGGCTGGGTTTCACAAAAGGAAAAAATGAAATACATAGAAATGCAGAGATTAATTCTTTTTTTTTTTTTTATCTTGAGGCACAGGAACTAAACCTAAGCAAATGTTACTAAGCAATCTACAAACATACAAAGCTAGGCTAAACATCTGTATACTCAGCATCAGAAGGGGAAGTATGTGGTCTCTGTGGGCAAAATGAACGCAAAGCAAGAAACTCTTGCCATCTTAAACATAATTTATCCTAAAACAAAAAGAAAAAATGTATTAGTTTGGTGGCATGATCGTAAAACCTACATTAGCCTGAGCTTGTAACATTCAGATATAGAACATGCATAGAATTAAAACATTCTTGTTTTCTGCTGTCTTAGTGCCAAATAGCTAATCATGAATAAGGAGATGAAATAATCTACTTTAAAATATCGTGGTTAAAAGTGATCATCACATAGTCAGGGGGAAGATGAGATGATAAAATATTAAATGTGGAATGTGTAAATTATTGCATGAGAATTACCACTTCAGTTCAAAGGAAAAAAGTGTGACCATACAGTTATTGCTTCACTATCAAAGACATCTTTATCTGCACTGAAAATTGCAAGACTGCATCATCAACTCTTGCTACTGAAATATTGTGTGCCCTGATTTTTCTAACACACCCATAGCATACATTAACTATATAAAAATATAAGTCTGTAAAATGCCATAGTTATTTACATGGCACATGCTATATGACTGCAACATAGTGGGAACCTACAGTGAATAGCCAAAACTTCCAAACTCTTTAAAAATTTGAGGTTTTGTTTAAGTAAAGGCCATCATCATGATAAATAAGTTCAACCTAAAATATTTAAATGAAAAAGAAATTAATGGATTTTAGGAAAAAAAAACCTTCAGACTTTCAAAGCTTTTTTTGCATAATGGGGGTTATAACTGTGCAGCATTAACCACAATGAAAATAACTTGCATGTTGACATCAACAAAGGCTAAAGTTTCAGTAACTGTGTGTAGACCTTTCATATTCATTGCAGATAAAAAAAAATCATTGTTGCTATGGCACCTTTAGTATAAAATAAAAAAAAAAGATTCTTGCATCATATTAAAAACTTTCCGAAAACCAACCTCATTTCTTGTCTTTGACTTGATCTGGTAGGGACTGCTGTAATTTCTCACAATTATAACCTACATTAGAAAATGGATGGATGCATTTTCATCAGTGAAGGTATTTGTATGTCGTTCTCCTGTGATGGATTACTATCCCATCCAGATCTGATTCTTTTCTTGAATCTATTGCTGCCAAAATAGGCTTATGTTTCTCCCGATTACATAATAGTAAAATCAAGTTACAGTTATTATTCATGTACAATTACTTCGACAAAAATATCAAATAAAGTTTTAGTGTCCTGTGGCCTAAATGTAATTTGCAATTTTTCATTGCATGAAAATACTTACGAGTATACTAAAACACAGCATAGATTTTAACTTATATGCAATAAAAGTATGAAATTTAGAAAATGATTACCTTTATAATTTTGGATATACATGACACAACTGATCTGACTAACAGAATGTTTCTTTTTAATTGTTGCCTTGTGACTTCTCATTTTATTGCATCCTTATAAACTCCAGTTTAACTAGTTTGAAGAATTCATAAAATAAGGCTTTATAAAAGCATTTCCTGAAGATTTTCAGTTAAAAATTAACCAATACACAGTATGTCACCTTTTACAGCTTTACAACACAATGCTCCCACTGATTATCTAAAAATGATCCGATTCTTTTTTGTTTATTGTTAAAGAAACTTGTGAAAGGTTTAAATAACAGTGTTCAAATAACAGTATTTTTAGATTAATAGGTCTTTAAAAGATCAGCAAGTGATCATTCTGACAGATGTTACGGAAAATTGAGGCTGGTCGACATGAATAAATATACAGTAATATGAAAATAAAAACAAGTTAGAAATGTAAACAAGGCATAACATTCAGATACATCTAGTGACTTTACTATTTTAAAAGTAGGAACTTTTTAATTTATGTTTTTTTGCTTCATCAAAGAAACAGGTACCACACTGTTCATTAAATATTTTGTAACAGTGAGTCATATCCAAAAATAAAAGTGGTAATAGAATGCAAATTTTAATAGCATTTTACAGTATCTTGTGGTCAAAATGTTATCCCAAATAGGCTAAATGCAGTGGTTGCATTGGCTTTAATAGATACCAGAATCCAAGTCAAATGATGTAATTTTTTTGCACAACTGTTAGCTGTGGAGGATTTATAGCTAATTGTAGTTCATATTTCTTAAATATTAAGTTTTCAAAGAAGTACCCAATGGAAAGTTGAAATCTCAAGCCACAATTGTTGGTTGCAATGGACCATGATGGACAGCAGGTAACTGTGATGATTTAATTAAAACTTACAGTATCTGGGAAATACTAAACCATTATAAAATGCAGACAGGGCAGAAGGGAGGTTATTTTCAGTGTTAACATAAATAATGAGTAATAGTTTATTTACTATATAGCTACACCTAAGGAATTGCTTTCCTCTTTAATTAATTCCTAGATAAGATAAGTGACTTTCTGCTTTCCTTGTTCAGAAGAAAAGCTGTAGAAGCAAAGTTGATGTTACAAGGTGACTTTTCACCTGTGTGCACAACTCTGCTTCAATGACTGGTATTGAGGATATGTTTTTTGAATGTATAAAAGATTAAAGAATACAAAATGTACAAGTTAAAATAACTTTAGATAAATATAAAACAGTGAGGCCATACAGGCTGTTTCATGACAGATTTTTTAAATTAAACAATGCCTTTAAAATAGGAGCTTTTTAAAATTTCAAAAGTTTGAACAGCACACTCTTTTTGAAATGTCTACAAAATAATGAAATTTTCACATCAAACAAAGTTTCATACAGACAGACCGGCCAACACAACAATGACGTATTATGTTAATATGCCTAAAAAACAGTTGAAATAGATTTAGGATATCTTAATTAATGAAGTCATGCCTCACACTGGTGGAAGAAAGATGCCACATGCAATTTTTTCTTCTTGCAGGTAAGACAAATTAAGCCTAATAATTATCTAAGAATTAAAACAGAATCAGTATACAACTATGCTCTGAGATTTCTCAAATTAGAAATACACTTAGAGGTAAGGTAGATATATTCACTACTAAACATGGCATCAAATGACAATGTCTTGTGTGTTGATTAGCGCCTGCAAGCAAGAATTTCATTGAAATCTGCACAACTGACAAATAATTACCCTCTAGCCTATACTGTACATACAAATATATGTAGATTCAAATATCTATAACTCTAATCATACTGTTTTTGATAGGTCATGGGGAGTCAGGAACCTGACACAAGGCATGAATGAATCCTAAACAGAACATCTGTCCACTGCACAGCTTATTCACACGTAACATTTTAAATGCTCTGCCAAGCTTTTTGGTTGACTGATGGCAAGGTGTTTAATACATGAAAAAATGTGTAAAGAAGTATTATATAAATAGAGCATGAATTAATATGGACTGGTTGTGTAATGCAGAGCTACTGAAGTGTTAATCCACGTTATAGCCACAGGGTTATGTTGACCTGGGGCTCTTTGCCAGTGCTACATTCTTCATGCTCTCCAAACCTACAGACGTTTAAATGCTCATCTGTCCCCTTATAAAACTTGCTAAAAATAGTATGTATGTCTGGATATTAGTGTCAGAAAACATTTGTGCACTAGCTGCATTCATTAAATTCTGCTTACTTTTAACATAAAAGATATCTCACTTCTTACAGCCCAAAAGCAAAATACAGATTCAGCGGCTCAAAATAAAATAACAGCAATTCATTTTGCATTTTGGTCTGTAAACTCTTCTGCAAAATAACACTTCTCACTTAAAGGCAGTACTATACAATTTTCTAAATTACTTAAGCTACTGGTACACATTGCCTTCAGTCTTCCTCTTATACCTCTGTATCATAGGGTAATTTGCATATGATGAAAGAATATTATAGGATATATTATCAAAAAGGACTTACATAATTTGTGTACATTACTGAGAATTTTCTAAATGTAAAAGTATTTACTGCTAGCTCCTTTCTTCCAAGTTTCAAATTAGTTAGTCTATTCCACCTGTCACTCATTATTAAAAACATACCAAATTCAGAGTTGCCAAGTCACTTTAACAGACTTTTGAAAAAGTGGGAGGAAAACCAGAGTATCCAGAGGCAAAAAAATAATAATAATACTGTAGGTGATGGATAATAAACATTTACTGATCAAATGTCCTCTAGAACAGATAAGGTTAAATTGTTGGTCACTTTTGAAGAATGAAAGAAAAAAAAAAAAAGATGGTCTATTACTTTAACTTTTATTATTAAGTATGACTTACACAGTAGAACAGGTGTGCCCACACCTTTTCGGCTTGCGAGCTACTTTTAAAATGACCAGGTCAAAATGATCTACCTACATTAAAAAAAATAATAAAATATATATATATTATATATATACACTCAGCAAAAAAAGAAACATCCTCTGACTTTCAACTGTTTTTACTTTCAGTAGACTTAATGTGTAAATATTTGTATGAACACTAAAAGAGTCAACACCATAAGACACAAACTAAAAATGTTTCACAATGTGTCCCTGAATGAAGGGAGGCTCAAAATCAAAAGTACTAGTCAGTATCTGGTGTGGCCACCAGCTGCTTGAAGTACTGCAGTGCATCTTCTCCTCATGGACTGGACCAGATTTGTCAGTTCTTGCTGTGAGATGTTACCCCACTCTTCCACCAAGGCACCTGCAAGTTCCTGGACATTTCTGGGGGGAATGGCCCTAGCCCTCACCCTGCGATCCAACAGGTCCCAGACGTGCTCAATGGGATTGAGATCTGGGCTCTTTGCTGGCCATGGCAGAGCACTGACATTGTTGTCATGCAGAAACTCACGCACTTTTTGCCACTCCTGTCTGGTCCAGCGAAGGTGGGTTTGTGCTCATAGGCGGCGTTGTTGCTGGTGATGTCTGGTAAGGACCTGCCTTACAACAGGCCTGCAAGCCCTCAGTCCAGCCTCTCTCAGC
>JANRMT010062835.1:53514448-53580113 GCA_026402145.1 Polypterus bichir lapradei | reverse complement strand
TATACACACACACACACACATACATTATATATATACATATACGAGGGATATCCAGAAAAAAAGGTTACAACAGCTGTTAAAAATCGAAAAATGAATATATTTCAACCAAATTTACAGGGTATGTTCCAAAATATGTGTTTATTTCTCAACATAATCGCCGTCAACTTCGATGCACTTCTTCAGCCTGGGCACCAGCTTTTTTATACCCTCGTCGAATACGCTCCGCTCCACCTCCGAAAGCCACTTCTCCACTGTCTCCTTCACCTCCTCATCGTTGGAAAAACGTTTCCCACCCAAGAATTCTTTCACAATTCTTCCACAAGCTGACGATGGATCTCGGCCGCGGATTCGCGACGCAAAGTGAGGAACTTGATGACCGAACGAATCTCGCATCGGCGGTAGGTGGAGCAAACGACCTCAGCAGAGGTTGACGAACTCGCTTGCTGTGATGACATTTCACAACTGACTGACGCGGTCCCGGGCTTATTTTGACCGTTAGGACTCCCCTACACGCAGGTATGCCAACCTTCGAAAAAAAAAATTCCCTGCACCCTCCAGGGCACTTGTAACCTTTTTTTCTGGATATCCCTCGTATATATATATATATATATATATATATATACACATATACATATATATACACATATATATATTATATACATACACATACACATACACACTTTATATATAAAACTAGCAAAATACCCGCGCTTCGCAGCGGCGAAGTACTGCCTTAAAATTTTTATTAAGAAGAAAATTTAACCTTTTTAAACTGAGGGAAAATATGCCAATAATTATTTGTTAAGGATCTCTTTGTATACCATGTTGTCAGTTCGGCCCTCCGGTTGTAACATGACCAAGCTGTGCGCTGAGCTTACTCTTGAGCATGTAACTTACAGTTGGCCATGTGAACAGTAATCTTGTCTCAAATCTCACAGCTTGGATTGCTGCTGTCATAATCGGTTTGAGTTTCATGGTTTGTTTCAATTACGGTAGTATTTGCAGGATTTGTTGTGTTGAAGTGACATTCGGCATCTGTCAAGCATTGTAAGCACACAACCGGTTTCATTGATAAAATCACATCCAGCTTTTGAGAGTTTAAACACTCATAAACATCAAAGTGTCCACTACTGAAATCGTCACCTGTGAATCTAAGATGTTTAAGAGGCATTGGCGGTTTTTGAAAGGTGTAAAATATTTACCCATTTCGGTACACTTGAAAGCGACAACCGAACAATTCAGCGGCAGCCATCAACTCACATGCAGAACCATAGGTTAAGGGCTTAAGCATTTCACTCTTATAGTGCTCCTGTGTAGTATAATTATCTCCTGTACCGTCATCAGTCCACACCTTGAACCTGTCCCAGTCATTCAATACATAAGACACAATGTTCCTCCGGATATCAAGAGTGAGCCTGATATGGCCGTGCAATATGTAACAAAGAGAATGGAAAAGGCAGGTACCATCTCCGGGCATGGAAACCACTCAGTAAGTGACAGTTCTTTGATCGATAGTGATCACCTCGATAGACATGGTAATGGGGGTTGGAATTATAAAGGAAATGGGTACCTGAGCAATGTAAAGTAAGTCTAAAATACCTATACAATAACTATAATTGTAATAAACAAACAATAAAACAGCGGAGAAGCCGTGGATTAAACAAAAAGGCTGTAGTTATCAGTAGGGAGACGTGAATCCTGTGGCGAAGCAAGGAAGGGAATGTAGAGACCGGAGCGACGGACGGTCTTATATAGGCAGGCAGCCAACAACGTGGGAGGCGTTGGGATGGGGGACCCAATGCCACCTCACACAGTGACTGAGCTGGAGGCTATGGACGTATATATGTACGAAAGTAGGATTCAGTTAGCGTTGGGAACCCATGTACCAAATTTCTTGAAGATGGGCCCATAAGTAACAAAGACTGTTTAAAAGTTCAATATGGTGGCTGACTGTGGCATCATACCACCGAAATAAGTACGTACATTGGTTTTGGTTAGTGCAGGGAAGCCGCCTATAAAATTTCGAGAAGATCGGGCCATAAATAAGAAAGTTCAACATGGCGGACGTTGTTGACCATTATGACCATTACACGTAGAATTTCGAAATGAAACCTGCTTAACTTTTGTAAGTAAGCTGTAAGGAATGAGCCTGCCAAATTTCAGCCTTCTACCTACACGGGAAGTTGGAGAATTAGTGACGTTGGAAAGTTCAATATGGCGACTGACAGTGGCGTCATACCACTGAAATAAGTACGTACATTGGTTTCGGTTAACTCAGGGAAGCCACCTACCAAATTTCGTGAAGATGGGGCCGTAAATAAGAAAGTTCAACATGGCGGACATTGTTGACCGTTATGACTGTTACGAGCAGAATTTCTAAATGAAACCTGCTAAACTTTTGTAAGTAAGCTGTAAGGAATGAGCCTGGCAAATTTCAGCCTTCTACCTGCACGGGAAGTTTGAGAATTAGTGACGTTGGAAAGTTCAATATGGCGGCCAACAGTGGTGTCATACCAACGAAATAAGTACATACATTGGTTTCCGTTAAAAGTTTAATATGGCGGCCGACAGTGGCATCATACCACCGAAATAAGTACCAAATTTCAGCCTTCTACCTACACGGGAAGTTAGAGAATTAGTGACGTTGGAAAGTTCAATATGGCGGCTGACAGTGGCGTCATACCACCGAAATAAGTATGTACATTGGTTTCGGTTAGGGCAGGGAAGCCGCCTAACAAATTTCGTGAAGATGGGGCCATGAATAAGAAAGTTCAATATGGCGGACGTCGTTGACTGTTATGACCATTACGTGTAGAATTTCGAAATGAAACCTGCTTAACTTTTGTAAGTAAGCTGTAAGGAATGGGCCTGCCAAATTTCAGCCTTCTACCTACACGGGAAGTTGGAGAATTTGTGATGTTTGGAAAATTCAATATGGCGGCCGACAGTGGCGTCATACCACCGAAATAAGTACGTACATCGGTTTTGGTTAGCGCAGGGAAGCCACCTACCAAATTTCGTGAAGACGGGGTCATTCTTCTACCTACACGGGAAGTTGGAAAATTGGTGACGTTGGAAAGTTCAATATGGCGGCCGACAGTGGCGTCATACCATCGAAATAAGTAAGTACATCGGTTTCGGTTAGCGCAGGGAAGCCGCCTACCAAATTTCGTGAAGATGGGGCCATAAATAAGAAAGTTCAACATGGCGGACGTTGCCGACCGTTATCGACCGTTATGACCGTTATGTGTAGAATTTTGAAATGAAACCTGCTTAACTTTTGTAAGTAAGCTGTAAGGAATGAGCCTGCCAAATTTCAGCCTTCTACCTACACGGGAAGTTGGAGAATTAGTGATGAGTGAGTGAGTGAGTGAGTGAGGGCTTTGCCTTTTATTAGTATAGATATTTGTTGGCATACCTTGCATAACTGAATAACCCTTATGGCACAATAACAATTCAATACATTTATGGTCACTATGGTATTTGGACTTAATAATCATGTGGGAGAAGGCAGACTCGCATATATAAATACAGCTGAATAATACAGTCAAGGAGGTAGCACATGTTTGGGTACTTTTTCTCTGTGAGTAAGTTCCAAAACTGTCCACAAGCTCCAGACTTCAGCTGAATGTCATCCTGTAGTGTCAAAATCTCATCCTCCACTGTAGAGGAGTTTTAGGTGAAACAGTGTTGCAATTTCTGATGCGAGTGAATCACTCTCAACATCTTCCCTAAATTATAGCACATAAATGTAGCAATTGGCTCAAGTAAAGCAAAGTCTTGAAACCGTCTGTCAAAGTCTGACAGACAATTTTCAATCTGCTCTGTGTAGCGTATGCTGTCAAGTTGCGCACACGCCTTCCATTGTGTCTCCAGCTCAGACGCGAGGTTTTGGATGTTTCCCAAATCATGGCGCTATAGCTTTGAGGACAGATGTTGCATTTTTCGTTTGAAAGCATTAACTGAGCTAATCATATTGACCATGGTTTTGTCTTTTCCATGCAGCTGCAAATTAAGCTCATTTAACATGTAGGTCAGATCAGTAAAAAATACCAAGTCTAGCAGGCATTGATCGTCATTAAGTTGCTTGTATTCTGCATGTTTAATGACAAGGAGATACATGAAAAGGTGATATAGACTGTCAACAGCTTTGTCCATGGCCTTGGCTCTTGCTTCACAACCACAGTCTGGCATAATGCCTGTAAAACTACTACCACTACAATTTGTTGTTGGTCAATCTCATTTTCGCCTTCACTCTCACTTTTGAACAAGACCTCTGAAGTTGAATTTCTCAATCTGGGGCAGCTGCTCACCCCTTAACTACAGGAAACAAGTAATTCTAATCCGAGACAAAGCCATTACCTCAGATTACCTCAACAGTGCTAATTCCCATTCCAGCTGCATCACATTCAGCTGCCAAATGTTCCAGCATGCAGCAGAGATCAGAGTCATGATAGCACGAGTACATGAACACGTCCCACAAATACAGGACATAGCAGCAGCTACATACTCTTATAGCACTTTCCAAAAGACAGTACAAGGCAGTAAAACGCTTATGAAAGTTTACAGGTCCACAGAGCACATATAAACACGATGCTTTAGAACAGATGACACGAGTACCATGGACTACTTTGGCCCATGGTACTCTGGTTCTAGGTACACCAGTATATGAATATGGTGTTTGTTCTAGATTAGGGGTTCTCAAACTAGATCCTGGGGGCCCACTGTGGTTTCAGGTTTTTGTTTCAACCAGATTCACAATCAGATACAACACCTGATAACACTGATCTCATTTAATTAGCTGCTACTTTCCCTTCTATTATTCTACATTCAGAAAAGCATAACAGCACCATTTTTACATGTATATGACATTTACATATATTTCTATTTTTGCTACAGATTTAAATGCTTAACTCTCTTTTGATGATTTCATTATATTTTGCCCTTTTTCTGTGCAGTTTGCTCCCTTCCTTCCATCATAATAATGACAAATAAAAATGAGCAGAACAGACACCCAGGCAAACAACACTGAATAATGAAAGGCTGCAACTACTTTAGCATTAGACCCACTAATTAGTGAATAATGGATTAATTAAAAAATTATAACACCTGGAAAAGTAGAATGAAAAAGAAAAAATTAATTATTCCCACTTAGTATATTTTAATATTTCTTTACCAACCTTAGTTTTCTAATTTCTACATTTTTTCCAAAACACTGAATCTAGGAAATAACAGTTCACTTAAATTGGTAAGGAGTCCAATAAAAAACAGAAGCTGGCTGGAACAAAAAACTCCAGCCACAGTGGGTCCCCAGGACTGAGTCTGAGAACCCCTGTTCTAGATAATCCATGACTAGCATTGAAAACCAGAAATAATTTACCACCTAGATTCATAATATGCTGACTGTTACTTTAATTATGCCCCTCTAGGAATTTCTTATATTCCCATATGAGTAATGAAGTCTCCAAGACTACAGAGTCAGCTGAGGAAATCTTTGCATGCATCACATCTCCACTTCTTAAAAGGCTATATACTCGGACCACTTTTTTGTTATATACTTACAAACTGTATTTTTCTTTCTACAACTTAAAATTGCATTGAGGCAATATTCTTAATTCAACAGAACAAAATCCAGCTGTAAAGCGCCAGCCAGGAACTCCTCAGTATCTGAACACTCACTCTTAATAGAGAAGTTTGGTTCAAAAACAAACACTGTACACAGACAGACCAGACTCCAAATACACCTACACAGTATTTTTCAACCTTCTCCTCCAGAGAAACAAAGTTCCTCATCCCAAGAGAGAGTTTCCAATGTCAACATTGTGAATTACTGGCTGCTACTAACTACTTCCCATGAGATTTCACCAAACTACTCATCCTGGCTGTGAAAAGAGATATGTAAAGATCTATATTCTTTCGTTATTAATTTGGCACAATATTTATAAGACCAGAACATATTACAGTTGTTTACAGACACATGCAAACAATTTATTAACAATCAGGGCAGTTGCTAAAATGAGACATTAAAAACCTTTGGTATTAACAAAAGTGGGGCATTGCATGATTATACCATAATTATGGGCTCTAGCATGGACTGTATCCTATAATAGGAAACCTTGAAAAGAAGGACTCCCAGACAACGACTTTGTTTATTCCTAAAGTCTGGGAACTACTAGATGTTTACTTTCATAATAAACATTGTCAACTGCAATTATGTTTCTTCCTCTATTAGTTAAATTTGTACAGGAGCACTGTACCACAAAGTGAAAAAAAATATATATGGCAGAGATTATATCTTGTATGTTTGACAAAACCTGTATGTGGCACAGTGGCAGCGCTGCTGCCTTGTAGTAAGGAGACTTGAGTTCGCTTTCCAGGTTCTCCCTGCGTGAAGTTTGCATGTTCTCCCTGTGTCTGCGTGGGTTTCCTCCGGGTGCTCCGGTATCCTCCCACACTCCAAAGACATGCAGGTTTGGTGAATTGGCAATCCTAAATTGTCCCTAGTGTCTGCTTGGTGTGTGTGTCCTACAGTGGGATTTGGTTCTGACTTGCGCCCTGTGTTGGCTGGGATTGGCTCCAGCATACCCCATGACCCTGTGTTAGGATATTGCGGGTTGGATAATGACTGACTGTATGTACATAGAAGGCATTATAATGCATGAACATGAAAAAGTTAGAATTACAAAATAGACATAGGATTCAAAGTTTATGGAAGTTCTGGAACACATGGTTAAAAAATGAAGAGGTAGGCTTCTACCTCAAACATCACTGAAATAATCTTAAATGTACACAAGAGAATTCTCAAGCATGTATGACATGAAAGCTCTCCTATAATTTTTTCATCATGTATTTCAGAGATTTTACAACTTTGATTCCACTATTGAATGTTTCCACATTTACTGGATTTTAAGCCACATGGTGCCCCACTTCATCCTTGCCTCTAATTCTCTATATGAATTTTGAGGAAGTCAATTCACCTGCCAGTGTTCAGATTGCTTTATATAGAGTATACATACATTATTAAAAGTGTATATTATACATATATATATATATATATATATATATATACAGATTTGTGTGTGTCTATAAATAACTGTTATACTGTATATCCATATCTTGCAAGTTACCTTGAGAAACATCTATTCATTATTTAACTTAATAAAACTATATAAATATAATGAATACAGTATATGTACATAAACATAGCATGGTTTTATTTTTTATTATTTTTTACACCTAAAAATCTGTACATTCACTGTGAGTCTTTCTTCGAGAAAAGGACTATTTCAGAAAAGGCTGACCTGAATTGAATCAAACAATGATCAACTAAATAAAAAACATACAGCCATTGCAGGTATAGATCATTTCTCATACAAATTCCTTTTGGAACCCTCAATTTTAAGTTTGATTTCTCATGATTCACAACATTAAATTGGATTATGGAGCATATTTTTAACCTCAACTCTTTTACATTACCTAAAAAGAATACAGGTTTCTACGATGATTGCTGGCTCAACTTGTTTTAATGCCATGTGATGGACTAACCTGTTATTCAGAGTGGTCACTTATGTTCTACATGTCACTGCTAAGGTGCTAAAGCATACTCTGCTTTCCGTGTGACTTTGACAGGAGCAAATGAGATATTCAAGTTAACAACTGATAAAAGGTTTGATTTTCATTGGTAAAGTTGTTAAATAGATAATTATTTTTCACTATTTTTTATAATGCATGTCTATCAAAGAAGTATGTCTCTTCTGCATTCAATTATATATTACATTGTCATTCACTTCACCTGATGGTTTGATATCCATGTTTAATGTTACCATCAAAATGGGCCTATTGAAAAGTGTAAGAAGTTGGTGATCAGTAATTTAACAACTGACAGTAAAGATGCTCAAGCACACTAACATCAACAATGATGACTGAAGCTGAAGTGCCACCCCTTCAATGCACAGGTCTCAATGAATGGACTGCTACTCCACGGTCCTGATTATGATAAGCAGGTTTGGAAAATGGATAGATGGATGAATAAACTGGCAGAAACATTTTACAAAAATGAGGCATCAGACAAAATACAGAGCATTCCATTTTGTCACATTGTTTAAATATGTACTGTCTTCCAAAGTGATTCAGACAAGTTTTAAGTCGGTTTTAGTTTACAGAGTTATAGTTTACTACACATTACAGTCTAAGTACAATATTAAAATAATAACCTGATGACTAAGTTTTAAATAGATTTTTTTTCCACAGAACAATTGCTTACTTTCTTTCATCTGGCAGTTTAAGTTACTTGCTCAAATTGTCAGAGACTAAGTCTTGCATTTCAAAGCAAAATGCTTTTGCTACTAAAATAAATTACCCAGCAAAAGAAATAGCAATGGCAGAGCGACGGGCACTAAGCAAACTCCTGTCAATCATGAAAAATCCACTGCATCCACTGAACAGTGCCATTTCCAGGCAGAGGAGTAGCTTCAGTGACAGACTATTGTCACTGTCTTGCTCCACTGACAGACTGAGGAGATCGTTCCTCCCCCACACTATGCGACTCTTCAATTCCACCCGGGGGAGTAAATGCTAACATTACTCAAAGTTATTGTCTGCTCTTTTATTTTTTTTTTTTTTCATTTTTATTACTATTTAATTTAATATTTTTTTTTTGTATCAGTATACTGCTGCTGGATTATGTGAATTTCCCCATGGGATTAATAAAGTATCTATCTATCTAAATAATAAATATGCTTTTCAAAAATGCTTATAATTTAGGAGTGTGATATGGTTTGTAAACATATGTATACTTTTTATTATTTCACTATATGAATAGTAATCGGGGTAACAGCTCAAAACTTTTTCAATCAAGTACATATGTAACTGTTCCTGATATGCAAACATTTTTTATCAATCATTAAATCACTGGTCAGTATCATAAAAATTCCAGGAGGGCTAGTAACTGAACTATTCCTATAAGATTTATAGGATTTATAACTTTCAATAAACTGATATACAGATTGGTCATTGATTCTCTATAACGTCTAAATCTAATATGTTTCACTAGTGTTTATTAATAAAGTTCACTATAAGCAGCACTATATGGAATAGTCTGTAAAATTCGGGCATACTGTACAAGAAACACCCTCTAGGTCATCACTCGTGTAACTTACTAAATCAGACACATTATAAGGGAATTAAAATGGCAATAGTCCTGGAACAAAACTCCTGAATCACTTAATCAGAACGAGAAATTCATCCTGTGGTTAGCTCTTATTATTGCTTCAAAAATGTGCAGATTTAAGCACAACTTGTTGAAAGCTTAGTTCCTTATAAAAAGGAAGACATTTCTGTTGGCTTCCAGGTTAAAATTAATCCTGGAAAAGAAATGACACAACTCTCCCGCGCCATGGCAGTTGTAAACTTGCTGCTCTTGGGTTACCGTTGCCACATCACGTGAATATTGAGATGAGACAATGCCACAGAGGTGATCCGGCTGCAAATGAGAACACTGTCAACCTACCCTGAAGCAGGCATGTGACACGCATAGGCAGCTTTTTGCTTTCGCCGTGTCATATCTTACTTTTAGTTCTTGTAGCTCTATCTGTTCTGCTTAACAGTTGCCATTTAAGTAGGCAGTAACTGCGCACTGCCAAAATTGAAACCCAAGTTAGCATGAATCAGAAAGGCGAACCCCGACGATTGAATGACCACTGGATGACGCTGCCAAGTTTCGGAAATACGATTACGAAAATATGTGGTTGATGTAACGCTGCCCTTGTGCTAGAAAGGTACAAGTACAATCTTTTCACATGTGACCGCTGGTGCTGTGAACTTTTAATACAAATATTGACTTACGTGAAGTAAAATGCTACTCTCAGCCCTTCCTAAAAGACAGCAGTTTAAATATTCTCTTGCTTAATAGGTTGCTCACATATATGTTTAACACCTGCTTAGTACGCTGCAAACAGCTGAATTATTAAATTTCTTAAGAGCGTATTTGCCCTGAATACATTTTCTGCACCTGCTTTGACTAGCGCTGGAGCCAAAGGATATTACTGCGGAAATAACCTCACAGAAAAATTAAAAGGCCGCCAGTCCAACACATGACGTACCAAGACCTCTTAGCAACATCCATTCATTTTGAAGAGAGGGTCGCGGGGCAGCTGCCTACTATCTCAGCAAGCAGGGCACCTGCCCATCGCAGGGTAAACACGATCACATACACACATACATATCGAGGGCCAGCTCAACGTTTCCGATCCAGATGACCTGCATGTCTTTGGATTGTGATGGAATCCGATGCACATGTCTTTGCCAATATGAGCGAAATTCTGCGTCATACTGATAAACTAAAGTGAACACGCCAATACGCCGCCCTCACTGAGATTTACTGTATGTATACAAAAAACACACACACACGATAATAGCAAGTTCGCACAAGGAAATGCATGTTGTATAGCGCCTTTCACGATCAAAAGAATTTCACAAGAAAATTTCCATCGGGATAAATAAGAAGAAACGCATTTTGGACATGAGTTTTTATTAGGAAAATTAACTTGGAGAAATCCTAAACTCCGGCTAAACAATACTGTGCAGAATACTAAATAATTTTGTTATGTGTGGAGTGAAAGAATGCAGATAAATTTTTAAAATAACTGCCATACACTGTTATTAAATGTTATTTAGTGCTGCCAGTAAATGTAGCTTGTTTGCAATTTACGCATATCTTTACTCACACTCGTGAGTGAATGCTAATTCTGCAGCGAATCAGTTTATTTGCATGTTAGTTTAGAATGATGCATTACTGCCTTTTGAGCATGTATATACCGATAATGTGACTGTGCTATAAAAAGCCACCTCGTGAATGGACGCGTCACAGCTTGCTCGCTTTCATTTTGATTTGAATAGATTTCTGCTACTTTCTACTCAATGGTTTCTGGCGGAGGAGGGTCCATTCTTGCTCATGGGGATCAGCTGAACCTTAGAAGATGCTGCCCTCGTTCCTCTGCCAAGTAACTGACACAAAAGATGAACGTAGCGCCTATCTTATAAGGTTACATCAGCCATTCTACAGTTCCATATCGCCGTGCCCACCTCCTTGTGCGAGACGATTGATGACATCATTTAATAAATTAGCTAAAACCATCATAAGCTGCATCCCGGTTTTTATTTTACTGGTTAAAATCTAACGTGCCTTTCAATGCAATCACGTGAGCTCGGGTAGTAGATCCTGACGCCGTCATATCCACCATCTCAACCATAAGTAGTTAGACAACCACACTGACTAACTGAAAAAAATCGTAAATGCGGCCAGTTTGTTGGTCCTAAGCGTCCTGCCGCTCTACTACTGCGTGTGGGCCGCTCTCGGGATGGGTTTGCAGTCTGTAGATTCTCATCCACCAAGGTCACCCTTCGCCATTGTCGTAACTACCTGTCAGTCTGTGTGGGCATCCTCGAGTCACCTGACACTGTTTTAGGCGGCTGGTGTACGGCCTTAAAAAAGCGCATCACAGGCCGTTAATATATCCCAATACCCAAATCAATCGAGCTCGGAACTCGCCTGTGCAATACAACCCTGTGGCGTCTTGAAGCAGCAGCCGGCGCGCTCTCAAATTCAAAACCTCAAACTTCTATGCCTTGGTTTATTCTGAAACATTTGGTACTTGTTTTGAGATTTTTATTTGTTTTTTATTTTTTTTGTAAACATCAAGCATCCCATCTACTTAAGAAAATCGGCACATTTAAACAAATTGACCAGAATTAAGTGCTGTTGGCTTTATTGTAACACGCACCCGCCTCGGTAGCACAAAAGCTAACAAGACAAAAGACAAGACAACCAATTGTAATACCGACCTTGCCCCAGGGTTTGCTGATGCTGACACCCCACGCTGTTAGCAGACGCCGACTAAAATATTTATCAACTCTGGAAATAATTGTGTAAGCCGCCATCTTAATTCTGAGAGCAATGTTTCTTTAATGTAAAGATGCGTGGTGTGAGTTTGAATTCGTAATAACTGGTTTGTGAGCTGCTGAACTGCACATGCAGGCAAGAGTGGAAGGCGGGACGGGGGCTCGTCAACCTCATTTAAATTTAACTGCTTCAGCGCCAACACCAACGAGAAATGGGACGAGCTGTGACATTGTTAAAGCAAGTGAAAACGTGGGGGGGAGAGAAAGAGGAAGACACAAAGATAAAATAAGAGTAATAAGAAACCTGCAAGGGTAGTTTAGCGAGTTGATTCAGTAGGTTGACAACCTGAGCTACAGGAGACTCTCGTTGGCCGATACTGGATTTGGCTAAACCGTACTGCGTAGTCAGGAGTTAAATTATGCCTTTAAAAGTCGGGCTTATTTAAATTTTGTCACCTTCCCGTACTATTAAGCTGTCCATTCCAAAGAACTTAAATTTTATAGGAGAAGAACGCGTAATATTAACTGCATATAATGTTTTGTTCTCCTTTAATTTTGTTAACCTCCTGCCATGCTGCGGTGAATTTAGCGAACCCAGACAATTGAAGGGCATTTTTTTCTTCTAATACTTTGAAGTGATAAAAGAGAATAATGACTACCTAAACTATATCATTTTTACTTTTGCTCAGAAAATTAAGAAAATGCCGCGCTTTTCAATACGTTAGATTAAAGAAGGATTAACATTCATATACTTTTTTCTGAAGACTAAATGTTTTCTAAAAAAAATTAACAAGCATAAATTGTTAAGTATACGTGATGAAATCCGGTTGTGTTATTGTATATCATTTTGAACGACCAATTTAGTCTTTGTTTTGCTGATAAGAGCATTGAAAAATGAATGGACAATTTTAACAGCATGCACAATCAAAAAAACGTGTTAACAGATCTAACAAGTGCACTATAAAATTTAACCGCTAAATAGTATACAGTAATACTAAAAATTGTGACGCTATGATTCTTACTGCTGCCTTCCAGGTTTAGAATCCTGGATTCAAATCCTGACCAACAGTAGTAACTGGCTAAGTAGATTTTGCACATTCTCTCTTTGTTGGTGTGGGTTTTTCATGAGGTATCCTGGTTTTCCTTCCAGATCTCATAGAAGTTAAGGTCTGGTTAATTGACAATCGTAAATTGGCCCTTTGTGAGTCAATATGGGTGTATATGTGAGAATGCACTCTGGGGTAAGCCAGTGCCCGATTCAAGGATGGTCTTAACTTGTGATTCTTTTTGTTGGCATAGTGTGAATGCAAATTGTATCATTTGTGTTTGGTAACTGATGATTGAAGTGTTAGAAATAAAATATATACCATATATCATTTGTTCTTCTTTTTTGTAGTTCTTGTATGTTTGAGGGGGGTTATTGTTGTTTATATGTATTTCTTGAACTTGTGACAAGTTAAAGTGCTATCTATCTATCTATCTATCTATCTATCTATCTATCTATCTATCTATCTATCTATCTGTCTATTTTCATAGGTCACCAAAAAGGTAGTATTTACTTTTATACAGCCTGTATGTTTGTTTCCAGTAATTGTAGGAAACCACATAAAATGACATAATACAACTACAACTTGCGTGAAGAAGGCGTCTGAGCTGCCTCGAAAGCTTACATTTTGTAATCTGTTCAGTTAGCCAGTAAAAGGTGTAATTTTGCTTGACTTCTCATTGCATCCGTAATGGCTAACACAGTAAAACACCCTACCACTACTCTCTATACTTTGGTATTAAGTATACTTCTGAAAAAAGTTTATAATGGATGAACCAAGACTAGCACAAAAATCATTACCCATTCACCCCTCAGATTGATATCAGGCAGAGTGTCTCTTAGAATCATGCCTCTCTAGTTATCTCCACTGTACTTTTTTAAGTTTAAGTGGTGAAGTTTTTCAATAGGATTATCAATCTAACAATCTAACAAGTTTTGTTGGAGAGTGAATCAAAAGAAGGGGTGGTAATAGAGAAATTATAAGTCATTTAAACAAATTATTCTGATTAAAAGCAAGAGGTACAACTTGTTGAAATCATAGTGTGGTATTAAACCCACCAGCCATGTAGGCTTTTAAAAGGGCCTGTTCTATTTAATAATGATGATGAAATTAACTGAAATCTTACAGATGTGCAGTAGCTGGTTTTGTCCAATAATATGTTTTCATTACCTTGATGCATTGAGTGTATTTTCTCAGGTGATTCTTAGGAGGGACAATGCTTTTTTGTAATCTATGTATTAATATCTGTAATTTTAGTGTTATATTTACTGTAGCCTGGATCACAGAAGTGTTGCCTTGATCACAGAAGTAAAGGTTACTGAGGAAATAATGAGCTTATTAGCCCTTCTTGGAATTGCTACAGAGTCATTATTTTAACTCAAAAACAAACCTGAATCATGGATACTTTAGTCCTGGAAAGTATCTGTTTTCCTCAATATTTGTGCAGCACGCTAATCCAAAACATAAGGACATTGAGCCCTAAAGTCCAAAACTTTTATCAGAATTTGTTATTTATTTTACAATGCACACAAGAAAGGCATGATAAAGGAAGAGTATAAAGTACACATGACTTCCCCAGTCTTGAATAAATAGTGTCTGATGATCCATAATTACTGGGAGTTGCACACATATCCAATATCCAAAAATCACAATGCTCCAAGCACATGAACATTTCCTCCTGATGGCCTATGCCAACAGCAAGGCAGGAAACCATTCTTTACAGTGCCTTTTCATATATACCTGCACTGGGGATAATTTTAAATCACCAATTAGCCTAAACTGGATGTCTTTGGGAGGAAAACTGGAACAATTGCAGTTTCCACAGAGAGAACAACTGAATTTGGGAGTCAAACCTTGAAAAACTGGATCATTAACGCAGCAGCCCTACCACTGCAACACTGTTTCAGCTGAATTAACATTATGCAGTTTAATGTGGTACTTCATAAAACTAGGTTTTATTTCTGATCAGATCCCTGTCTCCATGAAGTTTCTGTTTCTGTGTTGTTTTTCTGCAAATACTCCATTTTCCTCTTGCATCCCATAAGACACACAAGTTGGAATGAAGGAAAAATGACTGTATGATGGGGTGTCAGCATACTTATGATGATCCAATTTCTTATAATAAAAGTTTTACACAAAAAAAAGAATTTCTTGTCCCTGTTCTAGATCTGTTTTCAGTCAGTTAGTAATTGTCCAACCCGCTATATCCTAATACAGGGTCACGGGGGTCTGCTGGAGCCAATCTCAGCCAATAAAGGACATAAGGCAGGAACAAATCCCGGGCAGGGCGCCAGCCCACTGCAGGATACACACACACCCACATACCAAGCACACACTAGGGACAATTTAGGATCGCCAATGCACCTTAACTGCATGTCTTTGGACTGTGGGAGGAAACAGGAGCACCCGGAGGAAACCCACGCAGACACAGGGAGAACATGCAAACTCCACGCAGGGAGCAAACCCAGGTCTCCTTACTGCGAGGCAGCAGCACTACCACTGCACCACCATGCTGCCCTGGATCTCTTTCGCATGGGCTAATACCATAGTCCATGAGCAAGTAATGTACTAGGCAGCTTCAGAAAATATGGTAATGTAATGAAATGCTTTTAACAAATAATTAAATATTATTAAAAGACCTGAAGATAGGTTTCACTGAAGAAGTGTGCTTAAAAATAACTTAATTTGTTACAGAGATTTGGGTAATTGATGCCTGCCTAGCAGCACTGGGGTCTTTGGCAGAAACCTATCCTTGTTTCCTGAGCACATTATTTCAAGAAATACATTTTTTCAATTTAGTAAATAGTGTTTGTGCCGGGACAAATGAGCAACACGTAGATATATGGGAGGCACATAGTAAACAAACTGAGTTTGCTCTAAGCATGAGGATCTCCTGTTACTGTGGTCTGAATTTTTGTATTTAGTTTATTGTCATTGTACCTTACACTATAAATTATGCACTTGGATGCTTGCTTGCCTTTTGAAACTGAGGCATAAATAACAGTGGAAGCATTTTTACCAAGTGTCTCATTAATGGTGCCAGAATAAAATACATTTAACAATCTTGATATTATATACGTGTATTTAAATCATTCATAATTGCTTGACTACATGTTCAAAAGCATACAAGTAAAACATTATATAATCTAATGTCTTCTAATACTGTTTCTTGGCCAATGATCTGACTACAAGTGTTTGTTATGTAAGCATAACTGTTCTTTATCATTACAGGGGTTAAACAAAAGCTGGTACAGTATGAAGAATGTACATGGCTTACATAGAGATTTCAGTAACTGAGTGTGTTTGTTATTCAACACAGTATTTGTGCTTGAAAGGTTTCATAGTTAAGTATACAGGGTGCATATTTAGAGAAGCCTGCCAAGACAAATAGGCAGCTTTAGTTTCAGGAAATTCCAACCACATAAAGAATTCAGTTTAACCAATCAAAATATCAGCCAATCTTTAAACCTACTTTCCCTGTTGAGAATCTAAGTGGAAGCAAGTTTTCTAGGCCACGCCTGATTTGCCTGGCACCTGAAATTAATTCTAATTCAAACCACCTACAAATGGTGCCATTCACCCTGGAGGAACAGCACCAAACTGATGAGATCCCCACCCTGTAGCAAGCAGTGAAACTGGTAATCATGCAAAAATTAGTGTTTTGCCTGTTTGTATACTTTATCTTACCCAGTGTGTGACCATGCATGAAGATAGGGTCAGAGATTGATGTTAAAACATAAGATTGATCTTTCTCATTTGAAAAGTCAGCTCTTGCTTAACCATATCTGATGGGTAAAATGTTCAAAATGGTCACAGCACAAGCTGCTGGAGTCTCAGTTCATGGATCCATTTTATAGTCTCCCTGTCCTCATTCATGAACACATGAACAAGATCCCCAACTTCTTTAATTACCCCCTCCCCTGCCCCCACCCCAGCCTCGGGGGTGCCATGAATTGTGGGTCCCCAAGGCATATCCAAGCTCACTCCCAATTTACAATATCAAATAATGATATGCTCCAACACACTCCAATCTCCAAGGGCCTCCCCTCACTCTTAAGTGCCATGTAATACTAATATCAGTTCATGCCTACCTTTAAGGGGGTACCCACCCCCTCTGCTAATAAAGCCGTGTCAAATTATGGATTGCAAGAAGGAACAAGACACCAACAACACAGTGTACCACCAAGTGATTTAGTAATACTTTTCTGGGTCCATGCCTGCGGAGCACTGCCATCTGGGAGAGGAACTGCTCTAGATACACAAGCTCCTTATCCATTAAGTTAACCCTTTGCAAGGGATGTTGCTTCACTTCCATCCCAACTGGGTTATGCCTCCTTCCATACTGTCCTTCCATTACTGCGTCCAGGTCAAGAAAGGGTCCAGCACAGCACTCACATGTGCTTCAAAAATACAGGTAGTGTAATAGCACTAGCAGCAAATATGATTTTGTTCATAAATGTAAATTGAAACACAAGTAGCTCTTTAAGACTGAAGTACCAAAGGGAAAAGATATCTTGACCTGTACAGTAGGGCTCCTCACATATTCTCATAGGTCACTGAGGCACCTTGAAGGAATAGAGTTTGAGAACCATTGCTCTAAATAGATACTCTTCAACCTTGGAATGTGGCTTCATGTTATGCTCATAAACATCACCATCATCTTGGATACAAGGCTACTCTTGATGGAGTTCAACACTCACCCCTTTTTTGTCTACATAATATTGTTACAGTAAACTATAGGCATATTTTTAAGAGTGCAAAAGTCTGTCTTGCCTCTTGTTCTGCCATTTTTAGTGTTATGCTCCTACTTTCTCATTTTTAAATACTGGGCTGAAGTTAGATCTCTCTTGTCTGATTTCCTTGTAATGGTAAAAGACCTTACATTAAACATTCCACCCTAAGCTTTACCTAATTTAGAATTGTACCATTGGGCATTTACTCCAAGACCATTCTGGTGCTAGCTGGACCCCACTGCACCTTTGTTCTAGGCTGTAGGCAGACTGGTGTCCCCTTAACCCGACCGAGACCTCCTATGTATCTTAGATAGGTAGACATGTTAAGCCTATGTGCACTGGGTATATGGCATAAGTTGGAGAAACACGTATGCTCCTACCTATATTAGCCCAACTGTGTCCCTATTTTCCATATCTATTTTCCACCTTGCATACTAAGAAAAAATGTATCTATATTCTATATTCCATATTCTACAGAAAACGGTATGGTATATTCATCTATAAAATGGCATATATTCCAGGTTTAGCGCAATATGGAATCATAAAATAGCATTTGGTGCTTTTTTCGTTTGCTGAGGTCCAGTTTCCACTGTATATTCCATTCTCTTATTTTTATTTCCACCTATAACTCAGGCAAGCCCTTGAGACCAATAGTGCACCTCTACCCTTTTTGCCAAATTCCCATGCTCTCCTATACCTTTGCCACTCTTTGTCCTCCACTGTGAAACCTACGTCTGCAATGTTTGCGACTTTACTCAAATCTCCCCATAGGTATTTAGTGATTCATACAGTTTAGTAACATGATCTTTCATCTTTTTCATTTATTCTTGAGATATATTTTTTAAAAATAATATTTTTGCCTCAACACACTAAATTTATATTTGTTAACTGCTTATATCTGACTTTTCTGAAGCACTTCTCTATGGATCTTTCTGATGACCCCTTTTTGCCATCCTGTTCTTTCAAGCCCATTGGCCCTGTTTTGAATGTGCTTTGTTTCTTTCATCTGTCCTTTTTTATAATTTTCCTTTCAGTCTTCATGTTTTCTTCTCCTTCGTCAATCTGCGTTCTCTTTATCTTCTTTCAAGCTCAGCCTGTTTTCTTTAGGCACAATTAGCCTAATCCTTTTGGTGGCAATCTTCTGAATTTTTATCCCTTCATTTTATGAAATTATTATTTTTCAATTTAATTTTACTGAAACTCATTGCTGTTCAGGTGAATGACACAGGATGGTTGTGTATTTTATAGTGGCTGTCCACAGTGCGACTTGCTCACAGTAGAATGGTAGGGTGCTAGTGTTTATCATTCGCTTAAGCCGTTTATCCCTCTGTCTCCTTTCTTCTGTTATTTGGGTTTTTTTTTTTGTTCTCTCTCTTGGTGTGCCATGCATCCACATTTTCGCCCTGGGGTCATATGGATCTCATTGTTCCCGCTATTTTTACTAAACATTTGTGGTAGCACAGGGCTAGGCTGTGGATGGGGGAGGGTGCTGGTGGTGGGTTTCTTACCTTTTGATTCTTATATGCTTCTATAGTATTTTTACTGATCTGTTTCTCTTTATGGTCAATTAATAAAAATATGATCACAAACAAAAATGACATATCAGCTGTAAGTTCTCTCATGAGTCACTGCTCATATTTAAAATTATTTTGCATCAAGTATCCCTTATATTACATATCAATCCTTTTTCTACCTCAGATTTCTAAATGCCCTGCGGTGGGCTGGCGCCTGGCCCAGGGTTTGTTTCCTGCCTTGCGCCCTGTGTTGGCTGGGATTGGCTCCAGCAGAGCCCCGTGACCCTGTAGTTAGGATATAGTGGGTTGGATAGTGGATGGATGGATTACTAATTTTTTTGTCATGATTTACACATCTGTTTCACTTCTTAACAATTACATCTCCTTTCTTATTCCTCACATTCATTTTTATTCAAGACTCGGGGGCTCTTTTTTAATATAAACAACCCAGTTGGCTAAAATAAATGGAATTTGGAAAAGGGGGGCTTCAAAGTAAATTCATTAGTTTGCTTTAATTTCAATCCAAAGATATGACTAAAGGATGTTTGGGACAAGGGTGTGAGAGGGTGTTGTTTATTTCGTTATGTAATATTGTTAATCCATGTTCTTCTATTTATTTGTAAGGATGCTACTAAAGATTAATTGAATTAGTGAAGGATTGTGTCAGCATGCATCTGTAAAAGGACAGAAGAGGTAAAGGTTTTTTCCGAGCTGAAGAAAAAAAGAAATGAAGATTACTTCTGATGAAGGTTGTAGAGTAAAAATATTTTTAACCTTCTTTTTTCATAAATACTTGATCACATTAAAAAAACCAATGGGATAATAACCTTATGAGATGCATGATGCAGTAGTTTTGAACATTATGAAAATATATCTCTCAAAAACAGAAGGCTGTGTGGCAACTGTGAATCAATTGTATTACTTTATTCAAGTAAGACTTTGTTCACTTTAGAGATGGTATGCATTGTTTAAATATTCATAAATAGCAAATAGGCATATAAGTATGTTGGCATGTACAGGTTACTGATTTTTGTTTTTCTTTCAAAATAAAATAATCACATTTGCTGATAGATAGATAGATAGATAGATAGATAGATAGATAGATAGATAGATAGATAGATAGATAGATAGATAGAACTTTATTTGTCCCCAGGGAGAAATTTAAACAAATAAATGATAAACAGAAAGGTAAATAATTAAATAAATAAAACACACACACACTTTGGTCTGAAAACAAACTGGAATGACTATAAAGTAAGAAAATTACAAAAGAAATAAAAGCCCTGACTTGGCTGTCACAGTCACACTGAGGCACTACACACACATATAGATGTTGGTATGAAGGAACCCCAGTAGCAGTTCTTGACACACTTCTGTTGAATAAGTGGTTAGCTGAAAGTACTCAGTGTTAATATGTTAGAGAGAGGATGTACAACATTGTTCATAATGACAGTCAGTTTTGTTTTAATTCTTTCCTCCGCTGCTAACTCCAGGGGGTCCAATTTGTGTCCTATAACTGAGCTTGCCCTTTAAATTAGCTTGTTGATTTGGTGGGCTCTCTTGAAGTGATGTTACCTGGCAAGCGCACTACACCATAGAAAATCGCGCTGGCCATCACAGAGGTGTAGAATATGTAAAGGATGTCACTTCTCACATTAAAGGAATGCAGTCTCCTAAGGAAAAAGAGCGTCCTCTGCCCTTTCTTATATAGTTCCACTGTGTTCCGAGACTAGTCTATCCTATCATTAGTGATAACAATTAATGGTAATAGAACAAATTAATGATAACATTTCAAATGCTCTAGCCCACTTAATTCAGGTGCATGTGCACTGTGACATATCTTGACAGCATCAGAGTTAAGAAAGCAAGCAAACACATTTTATTTATAAAGCACATTTAAAAACAACATTGTGTTAAATGTGCTGTTCATACTGTAGATAAAAGGGCAAGGAAAAAGACAACATTACAAATAAATTAGCACATACGCATTAAGTTAAAAAAGCAAAAGTTTAAACACTTGCATCTAGATAGATGACTTAAAAGCAAATTAAAAAAGATATGTTTTGAGTTTACATTTGAAAACAGTAATAGAAGGAGCAGCTCTAATATTGAGAGGCTGTTTCACAGTCTTGGGGCAGCAACTGCCAAAAGCATGATAGTCCCCGTTACATTTCAACTGGGATCGAAGCACATCTAATAATAGCTGACATAAAGATCTTAATGACCTGGTGGTTGAGTGGGGTAAGAGCAAGTCAACAATATAAGGTGGGGCCAAACCATTAAAAAATCACAGTAGACGTTTAAAAAAATCCGAAAATGAACTGGGAGCCAATGAAGGAATGCTAAAACCAGAGTGATGTGACTTCTTTTCTTAGCACCAGTTAATAATCTCACTGCAGCATTCTGTACCAGTTGTAGATGTAACTAAGAGAACTGACATACCCATTTACAAAGAATTACAATAATCTAAACGGGAAGTTATAAATGTATGAATCATGTTCTCTAAACCAGTTAAACAAAATATTGGTTTAACCTTAGAGATCATTCTAAGTTGAGAAAAGCTACTCTTGAGAGTCCATTTTATTTGTTTAACAGTTAAGGCAAGTATCAGCTGTGAAGGTGGATGCCAGTCATCTTAGGTCCCATTCATACACATCCACACCCACAGAGGGCCAATTTAAACCTGCCAATTAACAAATTAAACACATGTTTGGAATATGAAAGGAAACTGGTGTACCCCAAAGAAAAATTTGTGCTGATAGAGAATGAGCACAGGAATTGAACTATGGATTCTGGATACATTTTTAATCAATTCTTTATACAGTATTAGCTGGAAATTTTTAGGGTTTGTAAGGGACTTCTGGATCAAATATCCAATATGTAACTAGAAAAAGGTTATAGACTTAATTTGGAGGTACTGTATTGATAATGGGAAATTAGCATGATTCATTAAAAAAGATGGAAGCTGTTCATGGTATTGAAGCATTTTAGAGCCCGAGAGTGCGCAAAGGATTGAGAAATGTGATTCCGACAGCACAAATATGTGGAACCATGGTTTAAATGAGAACAAAGGTCTGTATCCAAATCTGTAAATAAAGAACAAGTTAAAAGAGCTGATGAAAGACTGAAATCCTATCTGAAGGTTAAAGGTATGAAACAGGTAAACGGAGACAAATCATTAGTATAGCAAAAACAAGATCAGGGGTCAGAAAAAACTGTAGATCAAATCAAAAGGCTTAAACAAACTAAACAAAGTCTGAGATACTCAGCAGACACCTAGGAGACCCAATAAGCTCCTAATGGAACTTGAGAGCTTGTTTAATGCTTAGCCAAATATACCATATGACAGTCTAACGTCTGAGGCTGCAATATACTGTAAATGAGAAAAGAGTGTGGCTTATGACAACTTGCAACTTAACTCTTTGAGGGATGAATATTTTTTCCACAAAACACGGTTTTCTGAAAAGCACACAAAGCATTTAGTTTCATGCAGAAATCAACAGAAAACGCCTGTGTGTTGTGGCTGCCAGTTCACCAGGAATACATGGCAGGCTGCCTGCCAGGCTGTCTTCACATGGCGAGGGGCAATCACAGTCACAGTGCATTGTAATCTGGTTTTGTTGCCATCAGCTACACGAACTGGGACCCCACATTAAATTTCAATCAATTGTATCAAAATCAGGGACACCAACAAGACAAGAGTCAAACTCAGCAATAAACATGAAAAGCATCGTCTACAGAGTATTCCGCTTTACCCAGGTGTCCATGCTATTTTGGCTGTTGTTTGCTCCTCGCTACTCAGACGTGCGCAGGGAATCTCGGTCAGACAAATGAAGCTGACTTTCCTTCTAGCAGAGAGAGTCCAACTAAAAACATAATGGCAGGTTTTGCCACCGTTTACAGTTGATTACCACCATCAAGCACTTCTATTGATCAAAGTCCGCCCTGAAAGTGTTAAAGGACTTAAAGATGTAGCCAAGAAAGAAGGGATGATGTCATATTATATTGTAATAACATTCTATAGAAAAATTATTAGTAGGTTTTGCATATAAAATTCATAAGTGGGTAAATGTAAAGAAAATACCACTTTTAATCTGATTCAATATTACTCTTAGAGAAGGCTGTACAGCAACTGTATACTTTGCTAGTTCACCACAGGGCCCACTCTCAAGTACTCTATCTCTCACAAAGAACAATTTGTAATTGTCAGTTCACCTAACCATCATATTGATGGTTTATTGATGTGGGAGAAAGACAGGAGTACCCTGAGGAAAATTCACAAAGACACAGGCAGAATATGCAGCTGCTACAGACAATGACAAGGTGTGCGATTTCAATGCAGGATAGTGGATCTATGAAACCACAGCACTAAATATGTTGCCATACCACATTTAATCTTAACATTAATTTTAATAATAATATATTTGTTAATTAATTTTCTAATCCTCTTTTGAAGTTTTGGGTTGCAGGGAGTTGGTGCCTATCTTAGGAGTATTGGGTAAGGTAGGTATCAACTCTGAATGGGGTGCCAGTCCATTGTAGGCCAAACTGAATCTCAGAGATTTTAGCCTGTATGTTCATCAGCAAACAAGTTTACAGTTAAGTAATTAGCTTGTCTTTTCTTAGATAGGATATACTAGTATGCTGTTTTTAAAAATAAATATTGTTGGGAGGTACAGTGCATGGTATTGCATCCTCACAGGTGTGGATTTCAAAGCTCAGATCTCAGGTCTCTGCATTGCTTATAAGAAATTTTCACATTCTCTTAGTATCTGTATTGTCCAACCATCCATCCATTTTCAAAATTAGCTTACTTAGGTTAGCGTTGTGGAAACCAGTGCCTACCCCAGCAAGCACCAGGCACAAGGACCTTGCGGTATTTGAAATGTTTTTATGTGTACAGTATTTGCATAAACTGTGACAAATACCTACTGTCTGTCAGGCTTCAATTGGACTAATTTCATTGAAATTTGATACACTTATTCTTCAAGGAGACTTGTCAAGAACATTTAGTTTTTATTAAGATGCCTTGAATAGACTGTGTTTTACACATTTCTGATATTTTATAAATAATAATTTAAAATGATTAATTTTAAAACCAGAATATTTTGTGCAACTTCAATTACAGATTAGTTCACTGTTTTAACCTGATTTTGAGAGAGATTATATCAATTTGTATAATTGTATATTTTCTGTTTTTACATGTCTGATTACTACTCCCAATGGCAAAATAGATTCTCAAAGCAAGTTAGTGATATGCCACATATATAATCACAAGTATGGCAGGTATCATGTTACATGTTCCAAATCTTTGCAACATCAGCTTGCTTCTTCTGTTGTTCGAGGTTGTGCAAAGTAGATTAATTGATCATCCTAACCATTAAAACAAGAGACCATAAGCAAGTTAATCAAAAACTCACTTATCTATGAAGGAACTGAGGAACGTAAGTGTGGTTATGTAAGTTATTATGTATGCAGTGAATAAACATGTACTCTGTATCCACGTACACAAAAATGAACCCCAATGCTGATTTATCTGCAAATTAAAATCAGTATTTCTCTGACAGTGTAAGTTATCGCCAAATTGTCACACTGTCCGGCTTGCTATCCACCACGGTCTGTTGCAGACAGCAATTTTAACTTGAGACTTCACCACAGATTTTTCACTTCCACTGGGTACTTCTTTCAAAACTTTAAGAAACAGGAACTGCAATTAGCCATAGACACCAACCTGCAAACTAACAACAGAACAAAATTGGAATTTTTACCTCATTTGAGCTAAAATCTAGTGTGTTATGAAAGCTACAGTATTTCTGTTACAGCAAGCCTTGTTATAATGGAATTAAAAACATGTGCTGTGTTTTATGAATTCTACTAATATTTATGATTGCATTCTATTATCAATGTTATTTTTGGATATGACTCATTTCTATACATTGTATAAAAACAAATCTGATATACCATATGTCTCCTTGATGAAGTAAGTAAACAAAAATAAAATGCTCCAACTTTCAACACTAAGTGTTTGCATCAGTTGAATTTTATGCCATTTGCACATTTTCTAACTTGATTTCCTGGTAAATGGTTTTTCTATCACACCTCAAACATATGCAGGCTACATTAATTGTTGACTAGTATGAACTTTTGTTTCCCTGTTGGTTTTTCTTGCTTTGGACCCAATGACTCTGTGACTCTAAATATGATTAAGTGAGTACGATAATAGATGGATAATGGAAGGAAGGAAGGGGCCTAGCCCAAACCTTTATTTCTCCTCCACCAAACTTTACAGTGGGAACTATGCAGTCCTGAGGGTAGCATCCTCCTAGCATCTGCCAAATCCAGATTTGTCCATCTGACAATAGTAACATGTGATTCATCACTCCAAAGAACACATTTCCACTGCACCAGAGTCCAATGGCAGTGTGCTTTACACCATTCCAGTCAGTGCTTGTCAATGTACTTAGTGATCCTAGGCATGTTTGCAGCTGCTTGGCCAAGGGAGCTCATTTTATGAAGCTCCTACAATATTTCTTGTGCTGATGTTGCTTAGGCCCGCTGTATGTGTTTGTGTGGTCTACTACTTTGTGGTTGAGCTGTCTTTACTCCTAGACACTTCCATTTCACAATAATAGCACTTGCAGTTGGCCAGGACAAATGTAGCACAGCAAAAACGTTCACTTACTGACATGTGGCAAAGGTGACATCCAATGAGTGTTAAGTTTAAAGAGATCTTCAGTATGACCTGTTCTGCTGCCTTTGTTTGTCAATGAAGATTGAACAGCTATTGGCTTGATTTTATACAATCTGTAAACAATTGGTGTGGCTGAAACACTTAAACTCAATAATTTGATCAGGTGTCGATATACTGTATTTTTGGCCACATAATGAAAATGGAAGGAGAATGCAACACTGAGAAAACAGAAAAAGGTCAAGAGCCATGTATCCAGTGTTTTCAGGAAAAGCCACAATCTCTCCAAGGCCCCTAAATTGGAATAAGCAGGATAGATAGATAGATAGATAGATAGATAGATAGATAGATAGATAGATAGATAAGATATTCATAATAATAATGATAAAACATTTATGATTTAGTTACAGTATTACATGTTATTGAAAATCATGTTTTTCTTTATTTTGTTGTTATGAAATGCAATAATTTGCATTAAACTAGAAATGATACAGGCCTAAATCATGTTAAACAGATGGCAATATATATTACAATTTGTTTTAGAGTTTTGAAATCAAAAGATAATTGTACCATTCTCTTTATTTTATTAAGCTAAACTGTTAGTGAAGGAATATATGAGGAACTGGTGTCTAAACATTTGGGAAATTAATTTGCCACAAGATGTTATATGTAAAACATTCAAAAATGAACTAAAACTATATAACAATAAAGTGTACAACTCAGTCCAGCACAAAGGCCCTCCAAGGACAGAACAATTGAAAAGACTCTCACTGTTTTAATAGCTTGCCCTTGCAACACACAGGACAGTCACAAAGAATTATATTCAGTTCCCAGTACTTACTTTATATTGATGGGAATGCTTTTAGTGGCATGCTGCCAGACACTTGTGATTGTTCCATTGCAATGACTGAAAAGTGTTAAGTTGACCCTAACTGATGCAGCTTATTCTGTGTTGTAAAGTTAATGATTACAGTTATATGACATTCCTTTAATGCTAATCACATTGGAGAATGGATTAAATTTATGGATCAATGATTAAATGCAACTTCATTTACTCTATGAAGTTGCTGCACAGCTGACAAGATATTGCCAGGGTCGGGGCACCACCATAATGAGACAGGGAATGGAAAATTCCAACATAAGGACTCTAGAAGAGGATCTGAGTATTATAGTGTATGAAAACATTGAATTTGACAAGTTTTCCTACATTGGGCTAGATAAAAGGCAAATGAAATGTATCTTCTAGAGTTTTGATCAAACATAATGACATATATCAATATTGGATCTTTACATTACCACAGACCTGAATGAACAAGCAGCTGCAGAATCGTTGCTAATTTCAGCCTCATCAGAAATCATAGTAAAAAAAGCATGTGTCTGGTTGACAACAAAAGAAAAAACAGCAAAAGCACCAGTATCCCTTCTAGTAACATTATTTTGATTTCTAGCAAGACTGATCCCACTTAGTTTATGTTTTAATAATTCCCCTCAGGGCCACGGTACCTGGCAGTATGAGATGCAAGGCGGGCGTGCTCACTTCAGATGGATTTAACTCAATATCAAGGTCTCAAACAATGCTTATGCTGCATAAATACTGGAAGCAGATAAACAGCAGGATGGCCCCACTAAGAAGCAAACTTATTGGTGAAAAAAAGCTAAAGTGTATCCCTTTGGGAGGGCCCTCCAAGCATGGAACCCCGGAAGGTTGCTTCACATGCCTTCCATAAGGGACAGATCTGTTCACACTAAATAATAAAGAGGAAACTAGTATTTCATTAAATCTCTCTCAGACTCCAAATGTGTTTCTACAACAGCATCCATCTATTCCCACGTACTTACCAGTTCATCTTTGCTTTGATTTACATATAAGTTTTTTTTTTTCCAATGTATTACAATCTTGTATTTTATCTTGTTTAAAAATATATTATTTTTGATTTCTAGAATCAGTGTGTTAGTGGATCAGGAACTGGAAACTTAACTGGCTTCTAGTTCAATTCTCCCCTTTGACCCACTTTGTGACCCTGAGTAAATCATTGGAACTGCCTGTGCTGTGATTATAAAAAATGTATGTGAACAATTGTGCAATGTATCTTTACTTGATAAGTTCTTTTAGATTATGCTTGGTCTGGAAACTAAGTAAAATAAAGTTTATTTGTATACTGTGAATGGTGCTATGTAAAATGTTGACAGAACTGTGGGAGAAGAAGATATACTTTGTTGTTTTATATATATATATATATATATATATATATATATATATATATATATATTCCCTAAGCATATATGAGACCATTATATTACATTTATTTAGCAGATATTTTTATCCACAACAGTTGAAGAAATTAATTAGCATTGTAAGCAGGCAGTACACTCTTACAAGTAGACAACAGTCAGACGGTGAAATAGTGACGCAGACGGGTATCTTAACTGGTAAATTAAGATTAACAGATAACAAATAAATACTGTTACACATGAAACCAAAAGAAGATAGTTAAATTCACCAACCACAGTGGTCCTTGCAGGTGGAGTCTGAATTAAAGAGTTTTCTGTTATTTCCTGAAGATGTGGCACTTTCCTATTTTGTTCATTCTACAGAGGCTATTCCACCACTTTAAGGCTGGGGCTGAAATGCAGAGACAAGTAGTTTTGCCAGTTTTTAAAGTTGGCACTGTCAGGCAGCAATGGTAGGGGCCAATTGTTTCAAAGTAGTCTCATGGTGTGCCAGGCCAGTGTCTTCTAGCAATCATTTGTTTCAGTATTAGATTTTTTAAATGTGATCTTGTTATAAGAGCAAAGTAATTAAAGAAGGAGGAGACTGCGGACAAGGTTAGCTTTCTGGATGAGGTAAAAAGGTCTGTACTCTAGTAGGCCATCCATTCGATGGCATTCACCTTGACAAAAACACGTACTTAAGTTCTGGAAGAGTAGAGGTGGATCTGCTATCAGTAATCTATAGAAAGTCGTTCTCTGCATCATATCTAGCTGCATATTCTTCTGCTTTTATTAGTAATCACATTTTTCAGATGAGCCTTAATGTACTAAGGTTACACTTAAGTCTTATTTTATATTATGGTCTTCTAAGACTTCCCATGGGCTCACCACCTATGGGAGGGGCCAAGGAGGTTGGGTGCAGTGTGAGTTGGGTGGTGGTCGAAGGCGGGGACCTTGGCGGTCTGATCCTCAGATACAGAAACTGGCTCTTGGGACGTGGAATGTCACCTCTCTGAAGGGGAAGGAGCCTGAGCTAGTGCGCGAGGTTGAGAGGTTCCGGCTAGATATAGTTGGACTCACCTCGATGCACAGCTTGGACTCTGGAACCAATCTCCTTGAGAGGGGCTGGACTCTCTACCACTCTGGAGTTGCCCCCGGTGAGAGGTGCCGAGCAGGTGTGGGCACACTTATTGCCCCCCGACTTGGAGCCTGTGCATTGGGGCTTACCCCGGTGGACGAGAGGGTGGCCTCCCTCCGCCTTCGGGTTTGGGGATGGGTCCTGACTGTTGTTTGTGCGTATGCGCCGAACAGCAGTTTGGAGTATCCACCCTTTTTGGAGTCTCTGGAGGGGGTGCTAGAGGACATACCTTCTGGGGATTCCCTCGTTTTGCTGGGAGACTTCAATGCTCATGTGGGCAATGACAGTGAGACCTGGAAGGACGTGATTGGGAGAAATGGCCCCCCAGATCTGAACCCGAGTGGTGTTTTGTTATTGGACTTCTGTGCTCGTCACGGATTGTCCATAATGAACATGTTCAAGCATAAGGGTGTTCATATGTGCATTTGGCACCAGGACACCCTAGGCCTCAGTTCGATGATCGACTTTGTGGTCGTGTCGTTGGACTTGCGGCCATATGTCTTGGACACTCGGGTGAAGAGACGGGCGGAGCTGTCAACTGATCACCACCTGGTGGTGAGTTGGCTTCGATGGTGGGGGAAGATGCCGGTCAGACCTGGTAGGCCCAAACGTGTTGTGAGGGTCTGCTGGGAACAGCTGGCAGAGTCCCCTGTCAGAAGTGGCT
Source organism: Polypterus bichir lapradei (assembly GCA_026402145.1). Classification (NCBI taxonomy): domain Eukaryota; kingdom Metazoa; phylum Chordata; class Cladistia; order Polypteriformes; family Polypteridae; genus Polypterus; species Polypterus bichir. Next base: position 53,550,221 of record JANRMT010062835.1, on the reverse strand, counting down.
TCAACTCCCACCTCCGGCAGAACTTCAACCACGTCCTGCAGGAGGTGGGGGACATTGAGTCCGAATGGGCCATGTTCCGTGCCTCTATTGTTGAGGCGGCTGACCGGAGCTGTGGCCGCAAGGTGGTCGGTGCCTGTCGTGGCGGCAATCCCCGAACCCGTTGGTGGACACCAGTGGTGAGGGATGCCGTCAAGCTGAAGAAGGAGGCCTATAGGACCCTTTTGTCCTGTGGGTCTCTGGAAGCAGCTGATAGGTACCGGCAGGCCAAGCGGAATGCGGCTTCGGTTGTTGCTGAGGCAAAAACCCGGGCATGGGAGGAGTTTGGAGAGGCCATGGAGAACGACTTTCAGATGGCTTCGAGGAGATTCTGGTCCACCGTCCGGCGTCTCAGGAGGGGGAAGCAGTGCAGTGTCAACACTGTATATGGTGGGGATGGTGCGCTGCTGACCTCGACTCGGGACGTTGTGGGTCAGTGGGGGGAGTACTTCGAAGACCTCCTCAATCCCACTAACATGCCTTCCAATGAGGAAGCAGAGCCTGGGGACTCTGAGGTGGGCTCTCCCATCTCTGGGACTGAGGTCACCGAGGTGGTCAAAAAACTCCTTGGTGGCAGGGCCCCGGGGGTGGATGAGATACACCTGGAGTTCCTTAAGGCTCTGGATGTTGTAGGACTGTATTGGTTGACACGTCTCTGCAACATCGCATGGACATCGGGGACAGTGCCTCTGGATTGGCAGACCAGGGTGGTGGTCCCCCTCTTTAAAAAGGGGGACCGGAGGGTGTGTTCCAACTACAGAGGGATCACACTCCTCAGCCTCCCTGGAAAAGTCTATTCAGGGGTTCTGGAGAGGAGGGTCCGTCGGATAGTTGAACCTCGGATTCAGGAGGAACAGTGTGGTTTTCGTCCTGGTCGCGGAACAGTGGACCAGCTCTACACCCTTAGCAGAATCCTGGAGGGTGCATGGGAGTTTGCCCAACCAGTCTACATGTGTTTTGTGGACTTGGAAAAGGCGTTCGACCGTGTCCCTCGAGGAATCCTGTAGGGGGTGCTCCAGGAGTATGGGGTACCGGACCCCCTGAAAAGGGCTGTTCGGTCCATGTACAACCAGTGTCAGAGCTTGGTCTGCATTGCCGGCAGTAAGTCAAGCCCGTTTCCAGTGAGAGTTGGACTCTGCCAGGGCTGCCCTTTGTCACCGATTCTGTTCATAACTTTTATGGACAGAATTTCTAGGCGCAGCCAGGGTGTTGAAGGGGTCCAGTTTGGTGGACTCAGGATTGGGTCACTGATTTTTGCAGACGATGTTGTCCTGTTTGCTTCATCTGGCCGTGATCTTCAGCTCTCTCTGGAGCGGTTCGCAGCTGAGTATGAAGCGGCTGGGATGAGAATCAGCACCTCCAAATCCGAGACCATGGTCCTCAGCCGGAAAAGGGTGGAGTGCCCTCTCAGGGTAAGGCAAAGCTCTCAATTTACCAGTCGATCTATGTTCCTACCCTCACCTATGGTCATGAGCTATGGGTAGTGACCGAAAGAACGAGATCGCGAATACAAGCGGCTGAAATGAGTTTCCTCCGCAGGGTGTCAGGGCTTTCCCTTAAAGATAGGGTGAGAAGCTCAGTCATCCGGGAGGGGCTCAGAGTAGAGCCGCTGCTCCTCCGCATCGAGAGGAGTCAGATGAGGTGGCTCGGGCATCTGATCAGGATGCCTCCTGGACGCCTCCCTGGTGAGGTGTTCCGGGCACGTCCAACCGGGAGGAGGTCCCGGGGAAGACCCAGGACACGCTGGAGGGACTATGTCTTCCGGCTGGCCTGGGAACGCCTTGGGATTCTCCCGGAGGAGCTGGAAGAAGTGGCTGGGGAGAGGGAAGTCTGGGCCTCTCTGCTTAAGCTGCTGCCCCCGCGACCCGATCCCGGATAAGCGGAAGAGGATGGATGGATGGATGGATGGATGGTCTTCTAAGAAGGTACAATATGATTGTTCTTGGATGGGCAGGAAAAGTGTATTACTAGGTGAAACAATTCTCTATGGACCAAATGCGGAATTCAGATAGAAAAAACATAACTAATGACTCATACACAGGAAATAAAAAAAAAATCAAATGACCAGTCAGTCTATGTGAAATTACAGCTAATGCACACACACATAAACACACATTCGCAAATGCAGGTATCAACAGAAAACCAGAACTAATGTGAGTCTATGATTGCTACATTATGGACCCTGAAGATGCAGAGTCCTATCACACTATCACACATGGTTCTTTATACCATATTTCAAAGTTTGTGTGAAATAAACCTTTAACAAGTATCAACTCTGTCCCTGTGTTCTTGTTGAACTCATTTTAATGTAACAGCCTGGATCCACTGTACTAATTCCTTTTGTAAACTTAAACACTTCAATCATGCCACCTCTTAATCTCAGTTTGCTTAAACTCACCACTTTCAACTCCTTTAATATTAGCTCATAACTCATACTCTGCAGTCCTGGAATTAGCCTGGTCACCCTTCTCTGGACCTTTTCTAGCACCTCTGTGTCTTTTTTTGCAGTCTGGAAACCAAAACTGCACACTTTACTTCTAGTTCAGCTTCATTAGTGCATTATAAAGCTTAAGCATAGCCTGTTTTGAATTGTATACTACACATCATGCTATATATTTAAATTCTCTGTTAGTCTTCTTTTATGGCTTCTGGAAATTAAAAGTGATGAATCCACTAAAACTCCCAACTCCTGCTCATATGTATTAGTTTAGAGTTGTAGGCCTTTCTCTGTGTATTCATGTGGCGAGTGGCTGGGGCTGCTACCCAGCCGGGACGCCCAAGAGGACCGGAGGAGGGCTTGCGCCTCCTCCAGACCACGAGAGGGTGACCACCCTGGTTGCTTTGGGGACCAAGGGTAGAGAGCTTGGAAGCTCAACCCTGTAGGGGCCCGTGGTCACCGCCAGGGGGCGCCCCAATGCCTGGAGAGCCCTGGACCTCAGCACTTCCACCACACCCGGAAGTGCTGGGGGGAAGAGGATCGGGGACACCCGGAGTGCTTCCGGGTACACAGCCGGTGCTTCCACCACACACAGAACATGAGCTAACACACATGCGGAAGATTACTGGAGGACACCTGGAGCACATCCGGGTGGATATAAAAGGGGCTGCCTCTCTTCATTCGATGGCTGGAGTTGGGTGGAAGAGGACAGAGCTCGGAGGAGAGGAGTGGAGGCAGACCAGAGAAGAGTAAAGGCATTGTGAGCAGGCCAGGACTTAAGGGGTAATTGGTGCTGCGGCACTGACTTTGTGCTCACTTTGATTATTGTATATAGTGTAAAATAAACGTGTATGGTGAAAACATCATGTCTACCTGTCTGTGTCCGGCTGTTCCCCACAATTCACATCTAACATTTCTACTTCAAACATGTAATACCATAGTTTTACTAACATTAAATTTCATCTGCCACAATTCTACCCAAGCCTCTATGCTGTCCAAGTTCATCATTAATGACTGAACAGATTATAGATGATCTGCCAATCCATCTGTCTTGGTATCATCTGCAAATCTGATCACTTTTTTGTTTGAAATTCTATTCATATCATATATATATATATATATATATATATATATATATATATATATATATATATATAAAATAGAAGTGGAAGCAGCACTGACCCCTGAGGGTCTCCACTCTTAACATGACCCAACTCTGATGTTCCTCATAACATAATATAATATATAGCACTCTGAGCATATAATTTTGTTTTTTTTTCTAAAATTCTGGCATATTAGTAAAACAAGACTACTCCTGTCTGAACTCATGTTGACTGTACCCCAGAACTCCTATTCGTGCTGTGTGCTTGATGCACATTAATCTTACTGGCTTATAGTTACTTGGATCTTCCCAATCACCATTTTTATATAGTGGGAAAATATTTGCTATTTCCCCAGTATGCAGTGAACTTTTAAAAAATATCAGTGCAACTGGCTGGTTTCTTTGGATTTCTTGGCTTTCATGTTCCTTTTGACACTATGTGCAATGTCATGACTATATTTGGGATGGATATACTAGGGACAAGATGGAAACAGGTTGTGGATAAGAGTATGAACCAATGCATGGAATCATGAATCAGACTTAATACTAAAAAATAAAAAACAAAATCTTTCTACTGTGGCATTTTATCCGATTGAGCATGGATTTAAGGAATTAGACTTATCACTAAAGAAAAATTATCCAGCCAGTAAACAGGATAATCTAGGAACAAAAGGAAACCTTGAATTAGAATGAAATAAAAGATTGTTGAGGACAGCAGAAAATGACACTTTTTTGCATCACTTTGTACTTATGTAGAAATGTTTATATAGCCATCTCTGTCTGCTACAATTTCAAGAGCACTTGTTAGATACCAGTGTTTGCCTTTTGGAAACAGCTTAATCAACAACCTGAGAGAATCAATCTCCCTACCATTCTCATGTTAAACTCAAAAATGTTTAACCTGTAACCTAAAAAACAGTTTTTCATTTGTATTTGTTTTGGAAAGGATGAACAAATACAACATTTTAACATGAAAGTATTGTGAAACAGATGAAATCTGTAAAAAAGGGAACTAAATAAAGTAATCAAAATTTTCAAACAATTATAGATTAAATTAAGTTACTCTTTTTCTAATTACTGTCTTTAACCTTTAATTCTTCTTGCTCATTATAAAGCCTGTAACTTTTAACATACAGTGTGTCAGAAGGCCAGTGCCTTACTTGGCTGTGTAATGGAAAAACTAGGGGAGAGGGCATGCTTAAGGCATTATTTCCCCACGGATCACTTGGTGGCAGCCCCCCTGGTTTGCAGCGGTGCCTCGGAATTCCGACAGAGCACCATGGGAGAAGGAGTCCTGCTACTTAGCCTTGCTGGGTTCTGTGGGTGCCGCCAAGGGGTACGAAGATTGTAGAGCCCTACTTCATTGGGCTTTTGCCTCACCACTGGAAGTACTCCTGGCTACAACATAAAAGGAGCCAGGCGCTACTGCTTCAGGAGCCAGAGTCGGGAGGAAGGTGACGAAACTTGCTGGAGGAGGAGTGGAGACGGAAAGAAAGTAGGTAAGAAGGCAAAGTGATGTGGGCTTCTTTGTTCTTATTTTACAGGGATATTCATTCAAAAGAGGCCCAGAATATTCTGTAGTAACTCTCGCTAGGACGAAGCAATCTGAACAAAACACTGTTCAATTGAATCCTTCTTCAGCAACAGGGTAATTTCAAAGGGGCTTTGGCCACCACGGTTGCTGGACCTGACACTACCAGACTTCCTCCTTTGCGGTATCCACAAAGAAAAAGTCTATCAGAACAAGCTTTGCACTGTGGAAGATTTGAAGGAAAACATCCAGTGTGAAATTGCTGCTATTCCCCCAAGACGCTTGCCAATACGTTCAGGAACATGGAGTGCCATTTCGAAATGTGTCTGGCAGAAACCAGAAACCACTTCCTCGATCGCATGTAATGCAATCGATTACACATACTTCAAGGTATATAGCGCATTTGTTTGGTTCAGATTGCTTCATCCTAACAGGGGTTACAACAGAATATCCGGGGCCTCTTTCGAGTGAATATCCCTGTACTATGCTTTATACTGTGCTTGTCTGGGAAACACTTAGGGAAGAGTTTTTCATAGCCAAATAGGTAGGGTAGCAGTAGCGCCCCCTGCAGGCCACAAGAATAATATGGCTATTTGTTTAACACGTGAAGTACAACCTCTGTGGATGGAATTGTGGTTGGGGTCAAGACTGCAACTACTTTTAGCTAGTTTATGACAGGCAAACTGCCTAATAAAGACTATACTAACAATGTCGCTTTGCAGGTCAGCATGTTAGAACTACTTCCACAAATGGACAGTTATATAATGGAAAGACAGTGGGAGTGTTTAGTTAATTACAAGATAAATAATAATAGCAGGTTAGTTAACGATCTTGAGGAACGTTATTTTGTGCCACTAAATTGTCCCCTGGTATGTACTGGATGTGTTCTCCTTGCAATGGGCTGATGCCTTGTTTAGGGATTGTTCCTTCCTTGTGTCTTGCTTGGATAGATTCCAACTTCAGCACAACTCTGCCCTGGATAAGAAGGTTTTGGAAGATGGATGGATGGAATATGCATAAGGAGTAAACACAATAAAGGAAAAGCCAAGACACCTCCTGCCTCAGGCCTAAGTAAAAGGTAATTAATTTCCTGACTATCTGTTGTCTACTTAACCACCCTGTTAGCACCAATTCAGCATTGAAGGTCTTGAGGTAACTTATCTATCAGCCCCAAACTCACTGGGGAGCATTTAAGCCCCAACCAAGAACAACTTCTGAATTATGATGAACAGAGTGAGTCTACCACTTTCTCAAATTCAACCCAGCATACTGACAACAAAGATAACTGCTTGACAAAGTTTGAAACACAAAACAAAAAGATCTAAACACGCTGTAGCAATATAAACAAGATCCTGCTGCCTAGTATTCAGGTCTAGCCACATAGACCAGACAGCACTGGCTGTTCTCAGGAAACATGAGCTAACACAAACTACAGTGGTTCTGCATGGCCAAGTTAGGCAGGTGTGACTCAAACCTCACTAGATTTGACATGTTACAGCTGACTTTTGGAGCCAGTCTTGGATGGATTTGTTTAGGTGAGAAGCACTCTGTTTGAACTGTACAATGACACACATAAAATATGGGATGCTTTTGAAGTGCCCAGGAAAAAACACAATGAAAGATGTCTACTAGGAATGGGTAAATTAAGGATAAAGGAGGAGAATACCATGTTTAGCAACATATTCCTAAATAAGACCCTACACCTCAAAGTTAATTACAAGTAAAGTCTGTGCTTTGAAAAGTCCAAAAATTAGGTCTTGAATTAGCCATACTTGGCAAAACACAAGTATTGAGTACGGTGATGTATGTAGTGGGGCCAAGAGTTCCTTGGTCCTGGAATTACTATTTCTGCCTTATCCTTCGTAACTCTTACTCTCAAAATGTTTCTGCTGTTGTCAGCCAAGTAACTCGCTGTCTCATAAGGAAATAACATAACAAGAGTCCCAACTATGATACAAGAAAAGATCTATAATGAGTGCAGCTCCTGTCTGTTGGATAGCAATCGTTCATATTTGTCCCCTGAAAAAAATAACAAACCTCAGACCAAAAATAGCTGGTATTCTCATTTCACAGCACGTTTATTGAATTCTCCATCTAGGCAGAGCGGAAGCCCTTTAGATTTTTGAAAATTGTGAGTTACCAAGTGGCAGCACTGGTAACACAATCCTTAATCTGGACTGGCCAATAATTTGGCATGCTAGTCACTTCGGTGGCTCTATGACATACTGTGAAATTAAAGTGATCTAACATTTTTCAGTATGCTGACCTTAACAATGATCCTGCTCCAGAATTTATAAAGCTGTTCTGGGAGCCTGAACTCAGGAAGCATGGGATGACATTTCAATTTGTAAATAATACATGGAGGGCAATAACAGTTAATGAATTAGATCATATTATAATTATAGTTAGGGTGTGTCATCATTGAAGCATATCACACTCTGAATCATACCACAGGATCATGACAAGTTTGTAAATAGTATAGTTGAAGAAACAAAAATGTAAACAATTTAAACAATACAGTATTCTGAATACATTCTTTGCACCTATAGGAATTAATTTAATATTTTTATAAACGAGATGTTTACTCAAATAAGAGAACATGAAAAAATGTTATTCAGCACAAAAGAACTCATATATTCTTATACATTTACTTTGTTTAAAATAACATCAAATCATGACTTCATGCTACATTCAGTGACACTACAAGGTAACTTGTTTCATGTAATTACAGCATATTAATAATATAAAAGAAAAATATTTCAAACTTACTATCGATCATGGGGGCCAAAATGATTGCATGTTTGCATCTAACTCAATTTCCTAGTTAGAGGCCAATTATTGCTCGTTACTTTTTTGTGCTGACCTAACTGATTTTCCTTTAAAGAGCTGCATTCACTGTCTTAATGACTTCTTATTTTCTGTAAAACTGCCAATTAACACTAAGAAGCAAATGACAGAAGAACCAGCAGTCTCATTTACACCTATATACTCATATGTTCAGACAGAAGTATCTGTTTTAATAAAGTGTTTATAAAGAAATGGAAGAGAAATAAGTGAAGGACTTGGAATTAATAAGCGGTTCCAGGCCAAATATGGTATCCTGCATTTACATGCAGTATGACCCACAAATATCTATAACCTTAGTCAATGTTTGAACAATGCCATAAAATTATTAGGTCAAACATGTAAGGTACCATAATAAACAACACATAAAATGATACTAACTAAAGTGAAACAATCATCACCAAGAGATAACACAGCTCTGCAAAAATAAACTCATAAAAAATTATTTTAATTGTGAATAGTAATTTTTGCGCTCATGAACACAAGGAAAAATTTAATTAGAATGTTTCCATCACGTCACATTAAAGTATAAAACTGAAAAGAAATGTAATTAAAATTTAATAAATTACACAATTTGTTCATGCATTCAAAATTGTTCCAAATCAATTTAACATGAAAATATTCAATTAATCTAATATTTTAAAACATATGTCAAGAAAACAACAATACATGTTCACGGATTTACATTTAATTTCTTTAGTGTTTGTCCTTTTAGTATTTTTGTCCAAAACTTCATTTGGTGGCTCATCACTTGTATCATTTTTCTGGGTCTGTCATTATACTGACATCCCAGCATCCCTGGTACCTTCTTTCCATGTCCTTGATATCCTGATGAAATCTTTCACTCTTTTGTTTACTCACTGCTCCAAGATTTTCAAAGAAAAATTCCAAATACGACACCAAAAAGTGAACTTTTGGACTCATGTTGCAACCCAATTTTTTAAACTTAAATGAATTATTTTTTTCACAACTTTTTTAAAATAATTTGATTCTTTATTGTTACCTAAAACTTAGAAATCACTTCTTTGAATAATAACCAAAGACTCTCATTCCAGGTCGTTCATCAGACCATCAGACTCTGCATCAGAAATCTATTTTCTAATATGATGTCCAGTAAAAATGCCCTCCTTCAATTTAGCCTCAGACAAACCCTTAAATGTTTGGCACAAATACATCAAATAGGACTTTGACAAACTACTTCATTAAACCAAGATTAATATGAAGGGGTGGTAGCAGCACTTCATCTGGATCCACAAAGCTGGCACCAAGCTGTAGCTTTTATCTAGCTGGCCACTCCTTATGAACGCAATGTCAATTCTTGGATCTGCTGTCCCACTCACAGAGAAAACATCTGAGAATTTTGTATATCCTGACTACAGATGCAGTAGAATACACAGAACTTTCAGGTCCCCACATATGAACCACTGCTGTGGGCTGGTGCCCTGCCCGGGGTTTGTTTCCTGCCTTGCGCCCTGTGTTGGCTGGGATTGGCTCCAACAGACCCCTGTAGTTAGGATATAGCGGGTAGAATAATGGATGGTTGGATGGACATATGAACCAAAGGTGCTCATTGTTGTTAATAACTATTGTAAAATTATTAGACTCGACACACTCAAAAAGATTTGGGGCAGCCACCCGTGTATTGTCCCTGCCTGCAATGGGTTTGAAAATCAGACAGAAGTGTCTTCAATGAAGTTTGAAAGCGAACTAAGTACAGGTTGTAAAAATGTCGGCTTTAAATGCCAAGACCGAAGTGACATATGGGAACCAGAAGTGACCTTCTTCTGGCGTCATAACTGGAAGTGATGTCGTCCTACCCACCGGAACCGAATGTGATGTTGTCCTAGGCACCAGAAGTGACATTATCCTAGGTGCTGGTACCCATAGACATAGAATTACATAGACGCCATATGACCAACAGCATCGTACATCAATGTCGCCGCCATATTGTGAGTGGCACAGCTGTGGAGTGAAGTAGTGGATAAAGATACCTCACGCATGTGCTGCTTGGGATTGTACACACTGCTGTACGCTCCAAACCAGATTCCAGGGGATTACATTTCATAGGTAAGGCTGAACAATTGTTTTGGTTATATTTGGCCATTAGAAAATCTCGTTTTATAATCTTAACTGTAGCTACGCCAGGTTAAGCTAGCAAAGCTATGCATTTATGTGCTCAAGTGAGCCTCCAAACAACGTTTTGGCTAAATGTATTTAGTCACCAACTATGTAGATTTTTGTTAGCTTTTAACATTTCTCAAACTTTGAAGGTTTCCCAAAGAAATCCACCTCAGGAAGCAGTGGGAGGTATCCTGTGTTACCATGGTAATTACATTGTCTTTATAGTATAATATCCTCTGACTGACAGCTGTGATTCATCGACTTTGTGGGGACAGACAGACAAGCATGTAAATCTATCACTTTGTACAATTTATGAAGCCAAACTGTCACTAGCAGTGCAATTTTTCTCCTTTCTCAAGAAATTAAACTGAAAAAGAGCAAAGATCAGTAAAAGTGGTGCATGTGTGTTTTAGGGGGCTGGAACCCTTCAGCTGGTCAGTTCCAGGCCATTTTCCGTCATGTCATGGCTTGGTGTGGTGCCTCTCCAAGCACATCTGGAAACGTGGCAGCACAGGATGAGACTGTCTCTCTGTCTGCTGTGGAGATGTCCTCTACACCAGCAGCAGCAGAAGAAGAGCTTCCATCCCCTTTTGCAAATATCCCTGCAATTGTGTGTGACCATATCTACTTACCAACCCGCTTTGGTGGCCTCGTGGAAAATGCCCTTGTTTACATCTCAGGATTTGTCGTCCGACAGATTTTGAGAAAGCTGTCCTGTGATGTGTGCCATGCTGGTTTGGTAATATATGCTGTACTGGCACCACATGATCAAAGCTACCACTTGCTCACATTAAAAAACAAAGGAGGTCTGATGATTCCTTCTGAGGGTACAGTTAAGGTGGTCAAAGTAGCTGAGCGTGTTATCCGACAGTTGACATCATAGCCGGCCTTAGGGCGAAGCGAACGACGCGACCACTTCGGGCCCACAGCTGGAGGGGGCCCACTGCGCCCAAGGTTTTTTCTTTTCCTGTGATGCGACGCTGCTGCGGAGGGCCCAATGGAGCAACAGACTCCTTCACTCCAACCTCTATTACTAATTTTTTTATATATATAATTCACGGGCAACATATTCCATCACCTAATTACTCCACGTGGACATCTCCACTCGGCAATCCAATCTTCATTACGCTTCACTCAGGCCCGCGCACCTGTTGCCGCCTCCATGGCTCATCTGTGCCTCTGTCCTCAGTAGATGGCCACTTACGCTTCAGTCAGGGCCGCTCCGCCGAACTGCATTCTTGACAGAGCATAAAAGGGGCCCTTCTTTTTGCAAAGCCATCACTTTTCTTCATATCAATATATTTCCATTTAGTTAGAAAGAACGTCTTGTATATAGTACTTAGGCCTTGCCGAATTTCCACAGTTTGAAATTATTGTATTCCAAATGTCTTCAGTTCCACCGCCAAAGAAATATAAATCAGGTGCTCAAAAATGTAAAGAAAAAGCAGCGAAAGATGAATTCTTCGCTACCCAAAAAGGCGCTTTGCAATGCTTCCTAACAAAAACAGTTAGCTCTAGCAGCAGCAGCAGTACTAGCACCAAGACTAAACTTCCATTAGTCGAAGATACCGCAACGCCGTCCAAGCCCTACAAACCTGTATCCGACTCCGAGGAGTCAGAAGCCGATGATGTTAAGAATGACATGGACATGGGTTTTTTGTCAGATTCAGCAACGTTGCCAGCCGTTTCGGTTTCTAACCAGAAAGATGAAGATCACAACGAGGCTGATAATGATTTTGATTCCTTTAGATGGGGAGATCCAGGGTTTGTGGGGTGCAGCAATCACCGACAAGGAACGTGTCTTCCTAGTCCAAAAGGGGCCCTTTCGAGAAACCGGGATTCAATATTCGACAAATGATAATGGGCGCCATTTTTCTGATTCCTTTTATTCCTAAAAATTACCAAATGGGGAATTTATTGACAGGCCCTGGCTTGTTTACTCAATGAACAAAAATGCAGTGTTTTGTTTCTGCTGCAAGTTATTCTCGAATATCCAGATCAGATTGACTACTGATGGTTGCGGTGATTGGAGAAATTTGTCCCAAGACGTGTGCAGTCACGAAATATCTGCCAACCATATACGTGCCTTTAAGGATTGGTTGGAACTTCAAAATCGCTTGAAGGCAGGATGTACCATTGATAAGCGTGCACAAGAACTTCTAAGAGAAATTGAGCATTGGCGCAATGTATTAACAAGAATTATTGCTATTATTCAGTTTCTGGGTGAAAGAAACCTGGCATTTCGAGGTTCTAGCGATCGTATATTTGCCCCGCATAATGGCAGTTTTCTTGGGTTAGTGGAATTGTTAGCCAAATTTGATCCGTGCATGCAAGAGCATGTTCGAAGGATTACAGATAATGAAATCCACAATCATTATCTGGGCAAAAACGTGCAAAATGAAATAATTCAGTTGATGGGTAATGCTACGTTAGAGAAGATAATTTCCCATATTCATAAGGCCAAGTATTTCTCAATCATTCTTGACTGCACTCCTGATATAAGCCATGAAGAGCAGATGACGATGATAATAAGGATTGTTCATATTGATGGCTCCTTAGTGGAAGTTCGAGAATATTTTGTAGGGTACATAGCCGTTGATGATAGCACTGGCTCCAATCTCACAGACCAATGCTTACGGATGCTCTCGGAGTTGAAATTGGACCTAGGTAACTGTAGGGGACAGGGATATGATAACGGTTCCAATATGAAAGACAAACACAGTGGCGTTCAAAAACGAATACTGGATAAAAATCCACGAGCATTCTACATCCCATGCGGATGTCATAGCCTTAATTTGCTTGTTGGAGACATGGCTAAGTTGTCACCAACTGCCATGTCGCTTTTTGGAACATTACAGCAGATCTATTTGCTTTTTAGTGCTTCTACAGTATGCTGGCAGATTCTGGAGAAGCAAAGCGCATTTGTGACACTAGATGGGAATGCAGGATTGAGAGTGTTAAAGCTGTCAGATTCCAAATAGGCTCTGTGTATGACACGCTGGTAGTTGTTTCTGAAGATTCTAAAGATCCTAAGGCTAGAACTGAAGCCGCTGCATTAGCCAAGCAGCTGAAAAATTTTCCATTTCTTGTTTCCTTAGCGATTTGGTACGATATTCTTTCACAGATCAATGTAGCCAGCAAAATTTTGCAAAATGAAAATATGCACTATGATGTTGCTCTCAAATGCATCAACAGCGTCTCTGACTATTTGGTTTCGTACACAGACAATGGACTAGAATTAGCAGAAGCTACAGCCAGTGAGATCGCTAATGAATTGGCGATGCCTTCCAAGGATGTCGCATTTCCTGCAGTAACCAATTTACGCAGGAGACGAAGAAAGCGCCATTTTGATTATGAAGTCCGGGATGAGTTAATAACTGATCCAAAGGAAAAGTTTTGCACAGAATTCTTTCTTGTCCTTCTGGATCAAGCAATCATGTCCATGAATGAGAGGTTTGATCAAATGAAACAGCATTTCGACAATTTTGGATTTCTGCACAATTATCAGTTAATATCATCCATGGATGATAATACCTTGATGAAATACTCTATGGACTTGAAAATTGCATTAACTGACTCGAAGAATAATGAATCAGACATTGATCCACACGCACTATGCAGTGAAATTCGCATATTTGCCAATTTAGTTGCTAGCAACTCAACAGCCATGCAAGCACTGGAATATCTGTATGAGAAGGAGTTAGCAACTGCCATGCCTAATGTTGCTGTGGCTCTCAGAATAGCATTGACTCTGCCTATAATGGTATCTTCGGTGGAGAGGAGCTTTTCAAAACTCAAGCTTATCAAAAATTACTTGCGAAGCTCCATGTGCCACGAACGTCTGAATAGTCTGGCATTGATTTCAATTGAGCAAGAGATAGTGGAATCTCTTGATTATTCTCAACTTATTCATGAGTTTGCCAGTGCCAAGGTTCGAAAAGTGTCTTTTGTGTGAAATAGATTTCAATATCTGCTGGTAAGTTATTTTATACGGAAATCTGAATATCTCAAAAGTATGAAAACAAGCTTTAAAACCGAATAAAAATGTAAAAACAAAATAATGTGGATCTCATCTTCATAAAATAAAAAATATATAAAAAATATAAAAACCAAAAAAAAGTGCTTGGGCCATCTATTTACCTCCACGTGCTGCCTGGTGGAAACAGCAAAAGCTGGCTAAAATGTAGCTTTATCTGTTAATGTATCGTCACTAAAGACATTTATGCGGGCCCACTCCGACCTCCATCGCTCATACCTTTCACTCAGGGCCTTGTACGTCAGTCTGCGCTGACAGCCTGAAAATTTGCCTCATGTCAGTGTGTTACGGTTGTCAGTGTCAAACGGAAATCGTCAAAAAGTGATAGTTGTAGATGCCGGGAAAACGCATTTCTGCAGCTCAGAATGCAAGAAATCGCTTAGCGGCCGGAGCTCTGCCCCGGACCCCCTAGCTGCAGGGGTCGGGCCCCCCATGGTATCAGTTTGCTTCGGGCCCTAAATTGTCTAGGGCCGGCTCTGCCAGAAGTTAAAAATATCCAAGGATTTTACTGGTAGCTGGTACTAAAGCAGCAGATATCGAGAAAGCTCGAAGGCTCGCGGCGCGCCTGTGTCATTTGCATCCAACCAATCACCTACAAGAGTTTGTTAACTCCCAGATTACGTAAACAGGTTGACAACGAGGCGTGTCACGTGATTCCTAAACCGTCATGTGACTTTGTTTTCATGATGGCGGTTTACTACACTGACCAGGGAATCGAGTTGAAGAAACGAATCTTGCAAATCGAAAACAAGTGCTCCAGCCTCAGCGAGGAAAATCAGGGTAATGCTTTGTTTAGAATGCACACAAAACAGAGAATAGTGGCCATTTTGTTCTGTCGTAAATCTACTTTAATATTGGCTAAAATGATTGTGTGTTTTTTCATATTCAAAATACATCTGTCGTGTTTGTTTATATTTACGTAAACACTGAAAAAAACGTGTCAGACTGCATCGGTTAATTTAGTTGTTCATTGACTTTATACTATTTGTTGTTTGCTAAATTCTTAAATTGTATATGTTAATTTTAGCTTTTTTTCCTGTTCGAGACAGACTGCATACCCTTTTAACTGTATGCATATGCTACTTAAATATTAACATCTCGTATAATGCTTTTCATTTTGCATCGCGAAGCGGTAGTTTTTTCAGTATGAACTCGTCTCTACTTCTTTAACGTCTTCTATAAATTCGGAATGTCTGTTTGCAGTACCGATTAACCGTGAGCATCCGCAAGTACATCCTGTGGTACTTTGGGCGTTCTTTGACCGTTTAGGCCATTTATGTGTGTTTTTACATTTCTATTTATATTATTTATATCCATCCATCTTCAAAACCGCTTACCGACTGTAGCCACCCGGGAAAGCTGGAGCCTACCACAGCCAGAAATCATCGAACGCAAATCAGGGATAATCCCAGGACAGGGCGAACTCCCCCCACACATACACGGGCCACTTTAGCAACGCATATATATAATATAAAAACTGTACACTAATTTTCAATTTTTTAATTTCTAGTGATATCGCTAATAAAATCTACCATAAACATTGACTTCTAAATTATAACCATATCTTTATTTAGTGCAAAACATATTATCCGCTACCGTGTTAAAAGTTGTTTCGCGTTTTAAAGTATTTAACGTTTTTATTTCGTGATCCTTCCAATGCTATTATTCCTAAAAATGTTAAAGCAATATTCGGTATTGCATTTCACTGTATTCCCGTTTGTCTGCTTATTTAATGGCCACGCGTTATATCAGGTGTATCGTGCTTGCAAAACAGCAGCTCCCGACATGTCCGTCATTAAAACCGTACCCATTGTTATTTTCTTTCTAGTGTAGTATTTTCTATTTGTTTCATTTCATTACCTCCTGCATTATGTTGGCTCAGTCATATAAAGTGGTTAATGATGTTAGCAAGTGGTTTTGTGAAGGTAGCGCACAGAACAACATATTTTAGAGACATCCAGTTTTTTAAGAAGCAAAGCCCAAAACTTAACACAATTTTCATGAACAGTAAAGCCAAAATTTGTTAATCCTTTTCACATAGTCGACAACTGAAATACATATTATAAAAACTTGTTGGGAAAAATCATCCTTAATAAAATTAATACTTGCATTTGGAAAAGAAATTACTAGAAAACAAATATGCTTTTATATAAAGAAATGCCTGTTTTAACTATCCATGAGCCCCAAGATGCAGTACATATGTAAAATACTTTTTTATTAGAAAAGACAAAATGAAAGGCATCAAACTATAAATTGTAGAAGAGCCTCTAGGTTGGGGATGCTGTAAAAAGCCCAGTGTATTTATAAATAAGAATAAAGCAATTGTGCCAGCCTTGCACCTGATGCTTGCTGGGATAGGCAGATGCATCCCTACAACCCAGCTCTGGAGAAGTGGGTTTGGAAGATGGCTGGAAGAAAGCTATTGATAACATTTGAGCATATGTGGAAGTATGTATTAGTTCAGTTTCAGGCATGTATGGAACATGTAACAATTGCTTCATGCATTTTCTAACCAGTTTATCCAGTTCATTGTTGCACAGAGTTGGCACCTATCTCGTAAACTTGACGGCTATTCAGATATGGTTTTCTTTTTTGTCACTGGTAACTTTGACTTTCATTTATTGTGCCTTGGCAGCATTCAAAGTCATTTCTCTTAAAAAAGATCCAACAATCCATGCAACCTCAGTTACTGATTAATTTACTGTTTCAAACTGACCTTGAGAGGTTACTTTAAATTGTATTACTGGCAAAACACATTTCCAATTGGAATGCCATGAGAGCGGCATGCTTCATCAGGAACTTGCTGTCATCTCAGCTAGTTGCACACATGTGGATGGACTTCAACATGTATTTTAACTCTCCAGTAGGTACTTCTTTGAGAACCTGTATGTTTTAGAAGTATTAATTTCAATTAGCCACAGACAGTCCACAACTAACAAATACTACATCAAGTAATGCAATTTTTACATCCCTTGACTTGGAATGTGGTGGTGTTGAAAGCTGTTTCAGCCACCACATGTCTTATTTGGTTTAAAGCATTAACTAGACGATAATGTAAAATGCAATTTAAAAATCTGTATTTTATATACTTAAGTAACTTCATTCTACTATGATTTATTTCAGAATAAGAGTTATTGCAAAAATATTTAATATATAAGAATGTGATGTTTCTGTCTTTGGTGAAGTAAGCAAAAATTTAAAAAGCTCCCAGTCTTCCAAACCGTTAACCATTTCTCTGAATACATGGACATGGTGATCAGTTTAATTATCAATTTTACTTTTAATGACCAACCATCTGTTAACACAATCCATCCACTCCCTGATTTTATAACCAAACATAAAAGTACTGAACTTCACCAATAGAATTTAATTTAAAACAAAAACTAAAGGCATTGCCCCAAAATGCACATTTTACACAGGAAAAAAGTAACTTGTATATAATAGTTGTAAAATCTACTTATGCCATTAAAACAGTTCTCAAAATGAATGGGAAATGGTTCAGGCATTAAAACAAATACAAGATATTTTGTTGTATTCCTAATTAGAGATGGCCACTTCTGATGAGACAGTTAATATTTTGTTACGTTGACAGTGTGCACAAATTAATCTTCTTGCTACCGACAAGATTGGAGATCATGTGTCTCCTGCCAATTTGTAAGTTAATCTTACTGGTCACCACCACAATTTATGAACTGTCATTTCACTTGCCATTAATAAAGGACAATGAGTTTTAAATTGTAAACTCCTCTGCTGCCTGTGTTCTTCTTTTTGACTGCTTAGTTTTCAGCATCATCTGGAGTTTAAATAAGCTACTTTCCAGAGTGAACAGTTAAAAACATTCACTTTTACTATATTAAACAAACTCATTATGTAACAAATACAGTAATTGCAGCCATATATTGATCAAAATAAATATTGCAAACATGTTAATTTTACTTATAAAGCACTTGAGGCCAAATAAGATCAAAAGGTGCAAAACACATAATCTCTATTTGTTTGTCATTTAAATTAAGATTTAATTTATTTACCTCTATTTAAATGTCTTTCTGACAATCTAATAAAGCTTTAAGATAATTTGTTTTGATTTGTTTCAGTGGAAGATATATCTGTGTATCTTCTACGTAGTATTTCTATTTATTGTTTTCTTTTTTTTAAAATGGATCTTAAGGGCAATATGTACAGTGAAAAAGAATAGGCCCCAGAAAAGATCTTTGAGGGACCCCACAGGTGAGAGGGTCCAAAGAAGAGGAGAGATTATCCAGGCTTACTAAAAAGCTTCTGCCTGTGAGGTATGACCTGACCCATTCCAGAGCAGTTCCTTGAATACCCACATACTGCTCAAAATGGGCGCTAAGGATGTCCTGATCAACTGTATTAAATGCAGTTAGATCTAAAAGCAGCAGGACAGAAGAATTCCCAGAGTCACTTATTAATAATGGATCGCTTAGACCCCGTAAAAGTGCAGACTCTGTGCTGTAGTGTCTTGCAAACCAGACTGGAATCCTTCAGAAATGCCATTTTTCATTTAAAATGGTTTGTCTGATCACTTATGTGACAACATAACACATTCTTTTAACAAGAATTTTAAAATGATAGATTGATCTTCACTTAAGGTAATTCATTTCACCAAAAGTGCCTTAAAATGGAGATAAATGTAAAAACAAAAACAAAAAAAGTGAAATTACAAATCTAAAGTGTCAGTAGTTTAAGGCTTTTAATAATTTGTAATTAGACCTGCCTCTTAAATGTTACTTTACACTTACAGTATATGACGTGTTTTAATAGTTAAGCCTTATTACCTGACAAATTGACATGTTGACAAACCTGATTAAAAACTATGTTGTTACAAAGTCCATCAAGTTTTGATAAATGAGATGTTATAAATGGAAGTATCATGACTAAGTTTCATATTACTGCTTCATGTAAACCTGGTATGATAATGCTGGGGCATTGATTTTGTTAGTGTTCATTCTAAATATTACTTATTTTTCGGTTGCCAAGTAGAAAATATATATTTAATAAATCTGGTATTTACACATAGTAACACAAACTAGGTAATCCATGATCATCCCCTTAATCTTTATAAAGTCCATGTTGAAGTCTACCACCGGCCATGGAGCAGAAGTCCCAACTCTGTGAACAATGAAATTCAATCCTTATACCTTTTAGATCATTTCTTTTTTTGTTTATACTATTTCATTGTCACTAAGATCTAAGACATAAAAGCTGTTTGTCTCTCTTCGTTCTTCTCTTTTAGAAGATGATTACTTACAAAATGCCTGTGCAACAGTTAAAAAGTTAACAAACTATTACACACAAGAAGATGAAAATGTTACTCTGTCAAAACTACTACAGGATTACACACAGGTAATAAACAAATATGTAAACTGAGTTTATATCTGCTTTTTACTTAAATTAGTAGTCATTTAATTCATCTACTGTTAAAAAAACATTTAAATATTGTTTAATTCTCAGGGTTTTTAATAGACAGCTTTTCTGTTTCCACACTTTTTACCCATTTGTCATGAAAGTCCATCTACTTTTTACGAAAAAGTAAAAGTTTGAAAAGTTAGCATTAAGGGATTTCAGTTGATTTAGTGATGGCCTGTGTCTGTGTGCATCTGTAAAACAAAAAAATGTACAGATTATTGCCATGCTGAAAAAAGAAAAAAGTCAGAGAGAGCTTTGTGGCTGTATAGCCTTTATTACACTTGAAAAGTTAAAATGTTGTCTATAATCCTATTTTATTGCGAATTAATTTTTATTGATTTCTTTATTTTTGAGTTATATCATGAGTTTATAGGCAAAATGTTCAGGTGCTCTAAATAATTGCATTTGTTAAGTTTTGGTGTTTGTCAAAGCTCAAATGCACATATTGGACTTTGCTGTTGAGTGTGGGAATACCCTGTACAATTTTTTTCCCCTTTGCTCATGCACACGGGCCTTGTCCTTAATTAATTCCATTGAAATATCTCTTTCTTCTTACAACTATTTGTTGAGATTTGGGCCATTATTTTCTAATTAATTTTATTATTGTAATATACTGTTGTTTGCTCTGTTGTATGCTATTTGCTGTCAATATTGCTGATTAAAATGACGTTCTTGAGTGTAGCAGTGTCTGTGAGTATGCCCTGAGCTGGACAAGCACTGTGTCCAGGATTGGTTTCTGCCTTGCAGTTACTGTTGCCAGGATAGGTTTCACCCCATTATATACATAGATACATGCAAGATCTGTGCTATTTATTTGATGTACCCAAATGGTTTTATCATTTTTAGGTAACTTAAAATGGGTATTGTTCACATTAAACATGAAATAGATTAATGTACTTTAGAGTGAAGTATTTTAATGACTGACTAGTAGTACTTGATACATAATTTTATTTACTCTAGTCTCATAGTTGTCGTTATTGTTTTCCCAATACTGTATCAGTATTTTTTGCCAACATAGTTTCACACATTCTAATAGTGTTGGCCAAGTTAGTGATGTGTGTAAAGCATTGCATATTCTACTGCATGGCTTCCAGTTCTGTTCTTATCTATGATATCCTGTGGGACTCCAAGCAAGTAATTAACCTGTCTATGCTCCAAAGAAATGTAAACAATTTTGTTTCTTACTTATACTTGCCACCAAAGTACAATGGCCTGGAGTGGATTTTGTTTTGGAAAGTTCCTGTATAAGGTACAAGTTGGTTGATTTGCTTTAGTTTCTAAATGGTAATTCAGCCTATACAACAAAGAACATTTTGTAAAGTCATTCACAACCCCAAGTCACTTTTCTTTTTCCTTTCTATAGTATGTCAACTTTTTTTTATTTTTTTCCCAATCGGTGCAAATTTCTTAGATTACCTAATTTTGAATGCCATTAATTTGCTTACCTCTGAAAATTGCAAAGGTGGGATAGACTGACCATGAGGTGGTTAATGGTACATTGTTTGTATTAATAATAAGAAGCTTAGTAATCCATTAAAGTGATAGCTATTTAATGACTTAAATGGCTGGCAAAGAGGTAACATTGCACAAAAAGAAAACGGGTACAAGAATTGGTAGATGGAACACTTAATTATGAAGAAACTGAGCTGGAGACCAGAGGGTATTTCTGATTGTCAGTGTAGGTAGATTGTAAATGGAATATGATGTTATTTAGTTGCACAAGTTTCCATAAAAGTATCTTGAGGAGAGCAAAAAAAAAAAAAATAATGGTGGGTAACCGGCAACTTTCTATTTTGGAGAACAGGTAGCGCAAAATATTTTTGAGCCATTGTTTAGCTCAGGGTTGCAGTTTTCCCAGCATCCTTCAGTTGGTTTTCTGATTTGCTTGGCTTGCAAGAAGCCATTTCTAATGGTTAAACAGAAGCTGATACATTACCTACTTATTTAGCTCTGGTTATGTGTGTATGTGTGTGTTTTTATTTTTTTCTCTCCCTTCTACCATCAGTGTTACAGAAAATACATTTCATTCTACATCAGTTTTAAAACTTGCTATATGTGACACAAATTAAATTATTAATTATTCAAGTGAGGTTTTGTGTGTGTCAATCAAAAATGATACTTTTTAAGAATTTAAAATCTGACTTTCTCATTTCACCTAAATCTGTTGTCATCTATAGGAAGCTGAAGAAATTTTAAACCAAGTTAAGCATTCCTTATGTTTCCTTATCTCTTTATGTTGTTTCACCTTAAAAGCTACTTTAGCAGTGTAATATTTTTGTTCTCTTAATTTAACACGTTCATTTGCTCCTTTACAGGTTGTGCTGGATGTCACATTTTATGAGGAAAATAAACTTGTAGATCAAGAGTTTCCAGAAGACATTTCCCCTCAGAAGATCCATGAATTATTACAGGAGCTTACTGAACCTGAACTGCTTGTGGGAATGCTTGCAGGAGGGCAAGATGTATGTTTAGCAGGCCATCAAAATAGTGTTGTTTTGAATCCCTTAAAGCTAGTCACATGCGTTTGATAAAATATTTGTCAGATGTTTGCTCCTTAATTTCTGATGTCAGTTTCCTACATTCTCTATAGTTGTATAAAACAGTATCCTATATATTAGGGATGTTGATGAATACCAAACATAATTATTATCAGACATTAATTAACACAGTTAATTGCTTCCAGAGTTCATTGTAACCTTAAAATGGCTTTTGACCATGTTTTATATATTATTAATTTAATGGTAATAGCCACATAAACCTATAATTCCATCTAGTACTCTGCCAATATTTAATCATGTTTTGAAAAATATCTTCTGACTAGGGGGCTTTGCTCACCAACCTAGGCCTGCACTGCGCGCCAGCCACTTCGTGTATGTAGATTTCACTTTCACCAAACAACAAATCTTTTAATTCTCGTGGATAGGCCTCTTCATTGGAAAGAGAGACTACTTTTTCCTGATGGCAACACGAATTAGACAATCTTCAAGTCTCTAACTTAAAATTTAAATCCGAACAGTATATTCGGTCTCTTTTCACTGTTCCGTTATTTTACCGAGTAATTTCTGTTTGTTTGCGCTAATGTAATCTTTACTAACACTTTGAGACTTTCGAATTTTAGTACTTTCATTATCTCTAACCTGCTCTGCATGTGTATCACACCAACGTTTTTGAATTCTTTACGATGATATACTTTGTCATCTACTCTTTTTATCTTTTATTTCCGGCCCCAGGCATGGTTAAATCTTTTGGCACAAAGTCACTTTCATGTCCTGTGAGATGAATCTCTCTGAAAAAGTCACGTCTCGTCCCAGGATTTTTTTTATTATAATAGAGAGAAATATAATGGTATTTAAATTCTACTTATACTTCATGATGTGTTCATCTATTGAATAAATATAATTTTCTCATGAAAATGCTTTATTAAACTAAACTTCCATATCTGAAATATGACTTAAGGTTGCAAAAAGTATAAAAACAGAGACACTAGTAGTTGCAGTTTTGTTTTATAATTTTATATAAACACTAGGTGGGCCAATTCACCTGGTGGCTTTGGTGCCCAACCCCCAGTTGTGGCCAGAATATTAGTAAAATTTGTAAATGTAAAAAATAAAAATTATTTATTGGAGTCAAAATTGCGAAATTCTATTAATATGTAAAAGAAAAATGATTATTTAACGGAGTCGGAATCATGAAATGAGAATACAATATTTTACTTTCTTACCGATTTGGAGTATTCCCATTAAACTGAGGTCCATAGTGCTCAATGAGTATTTATAAGAGACTAAATAAGCGATCCATTCGTTTTAACTGACATTCTTATAGATTAAAAAAACTTTTTTTTAAAAAATGACTAATTTTAAATAACGGGAAATATCACGTGAAAGCTAAAGTGGTACGCAATGGGTCATTGTAACTTGACCTTTAGCTAACTAAGTCACCTAAATACAAATATTGGTGTTATGAATAGAATTATTTTTTTTTATATATATATATATATATATATAGTTTGTTCCTGTGAAAGAAAGTTTACTCGATCAAAAATAAAAACCGTGACTTTCTTGATATTAAAAACCACAACTTTCTTGATATTCATTTAATTTATAAACGGAATAAGAATCTGAAAATCTAACAACATCATATTAAAGTTTGATAAATACTGAAAGTATGTTACCAAACATATATATGTGGGTTTTAAAATAAGCCTGATTTAAAGCGTGACAATCGGTGGACTTTTAGGATATTATATATATATATATATATATATATATATATATTGTAGATCAATATTGTAGATCAATGTTTAGAATTATAAACATAATAATGTAAGGCTATCACTATAATCACTTTTTCCTGTTTCAAAGACCGCAATAAATATTTACTCTGGACAATTACTTTTGATCAGGTTAGAGAAATTAGTGTTCTCCATATTTCTGTTAATTTCCCGTATCAAACAGACTTAGAATTAGTGTTTGGGATTGTACAATGTTGCGATTAATTTTAAATACTATGTATTCATTTATGTACATTTTCTTTTTTTTTATTCATTTTGCATTATTAAGCTTTATTTTGTTTCTTTTCTTTTTTATCTTTTTAATAGGTGCTTGCAGTTCTTGGCAAAGAACTTTTAGAATGTCTATATTGGAGACGAGGAGCTTTACTATACATGTACTGTTACACTCTACAACAAAGAAAGCAGTGGATTAAAAGTAATATTCCATCTTTTCTGAAGGTAAAATATGCCCAAGAAAATATGCTTTGACAAGTTAGGGAAGGGGAAGTGTCTGTGTTTGTTCATTTAAGTGTTCTGTGAATTCAACTAAGCAAATACTTGTCCATTGTTTGCATGTTGTTTTATGTATAGTTTTGTCTTGAATAAGGATTATAGTTTTCGTGGGCAGAGCAGGGCACCAATCCCACCTCTTTTTTGAAAAATACAGCACCTTCTAGGCTAGCCTGAAGAGAGAAATACTTCCATCTCTGTCCGGAGACTGTTTCCTGAATCTTCTGCCAGTGAGCTAAACCTGTGAGCAGCAAGATGTCAGATAGTTCTGGCAAAGTATGAAAATTGTCCATGGTTACACAGTAACCTTGATCCAGCAAAGCATCTATCAAAGTCAGCACCGATGACATAGCAATGCAGTACTGATTGTATTTCTGATCAAACATTGTCCCTTTCCCTGTGTACAGAACATTATTCCAAATGTATCCCTTTTTAGATTCACAAAGCTCATAAAGCTTTATGCCAAATCTTGCTCTTTTTGATGTACTGTATCCATGACAGACTGCACTTCTAAGCCATACGATTTTTATTGATGTTGACATTGTGGGCTGAAATGTAAACACTCCAAAAGTTTACTACAATCGCCTGGTATATCTCCCACATTTTCTTTATTTTGGGTGCTGGATGGGTATTCTCATCAAAGTCTTCATTGTTGATAAAGTGCAGATATTTTATAATTAATGAAAACCTACACTCAGATATAATCTCTCCAAAGAATGGCAGCACTGACAGCACTTTTACAGCCCGAGTGATTCTCGGTTCTGATGCTTGCACAAGATGCATCTGTACAGTTGCCTGACTGACACTCTGGACTAACACTTTTAGCATGGTTTTTGCAGCCCGAGTAACCCGGTAGTCTAATGCTAAGAAGGCTACTAAGCAAATATTTTGATCCGTTGTGATTCTGAAGAAGTTAGACATGTAGAATTCATATTTTACAGGTATTATAACCTACATGGTATTTGAAGGTTTATTATTTTTATCTCCTGTACTGAAACAGAGTTCTTTAGTTTTGGGTAATTGTTCTGATTTGTCATTTTGGTTGGTTTTTCCACTTTCCCAAAGGATGCATCAGAAACATAAATGAAATTGTAAAGAAAATAAGAAAATTTATTTCAATAATTACATTGTGCTTTCTCCATGTGTTAGCTGGGTGTTGGAATGTGAATTTCATGGATGTGAGAAATTTTACATTTTGGGTTGTTATTGCACTTAAGATTGAGGTCAAGTGTGCAAGTATGTAGAGAAAATATCCTTTAGTTGGATTCAAAGGTCTACACAGCATTAAAGTGAACAACACTATAATTTTTCCACATTCCTGTGTTTAAATGAATATTCCGGATATTTTTGAGAATTTTAAACATTGTCATCTTTTGTTTCTGTTGATTAATAAACTTTGAAGGAATACCTGGCATCAAATCTCATTATACTTTTGGATAGATAGATACTTTTATTAATCCCAAGGGGAAATTCACATACTCCAGCAGCAGCATACTGATAAAGAACAATATTAAATTAAAGAGTGATAACAATGAAGGTATAACAGACAGACCATAACTTTGTATAATGTTAACGTTTACGGAATTCCCCCTCCCCCCTCCGGGTGGAATTGAAGAGTCGCATAGTGTGGGGGAGGAACGATCTCCTCAGTCTGTCAGTGTAGCAGGACAGTGACAGCAGTCTGTCGCTGAAGCTGCTCCTCTGTATGGAGGAGATACTGTTCAGTGGATTCTCCATTATTGATAGGATGTCAAACTGTCCAGCTCTGTGCCTACAATAGAGCCTCACCAGTTTGTCCAGGCGTGAGGCATCCCTCTTCTTTATGCTGCCTCCCCAGCACACCACTGCGTAGAAGAGGGCGCTCACCACAACCGTCTGATAGAACATCTGCAGCATCTTATTGCAGATGTTGAAGGACGCCAGCCTTCTAAGGAAGTATAGTCGGCTCTGTCCTTTCTTACACAGAGCATCAGTATTGGTAGTCCAGTCCAATTTATAATCCAGCTGCACTCCCAGGTATTCATAGGTCTGCACACAGTCACCTCTGATGATCACGGGGTCCATGAGGGGCCTGGGCCTCCTAAAATCCACCAACAGCTCCTTGGTTTTGCTGGTGTTCAGTTGTAGGTGGTTTGAGTCGCACCATTTAACAAAGTCTTTGATTAGTTTCCTATACTCCTCCTCCTGCCCACTCCTGATGCAGCCCACGATAGCAGTGTCGTCAGCAAACTTTTGCACGTGGCAGGACTCTGAGTTGTATTGGAAGTCTGATGTATATAGGCTGAACAGGACTGGAGAAAGCACAGACCCCTGCAGCGCTCCTGTGTTGCTGAACACAATGTCAGACCTGCAGTTCCCGAGACGCACATACTGAGGTCTGTCTTTAAGCTAGTCCATGATCCATGCTACCAGGTATGAATCTACTCCCATCTCTGTCAGCTTGTCCCTAAGGAGCAGAGGTTGTATGGTGTTGAAGGCGCTAGAGAAGTCCAGAAACATAATTCTTGCAGCACCACTGCCTCTGTCCAAGTGGGAGAGGGATTGGTATAGCATATAGATGATGGCATCCTCCGCTCCCACCTTCTCCTGGTATGTGAACTGCAGAGGCTCGAGGGCATGGTGGACCTGTGACCTCAGGTGATGAAGCAGCAGCCGCTCCATGGTCTTCATCACATGTGATGTCAGAGCGACAGTCCAGAAGTTGTTCAGCTCACTAGGACGTGAAGCTGTTGTGGTTTGTGTGTGTATGTATGTATGTATAAAATATTCACCTCTTCATTTTGTTATTATAGCTTGTATTGTTTAGCCCTGGAGTAAGTCTGTGGACTCTTTTAACAATGCATATATTTGTAATGTGGAGACAAATACTACACTGTGTTCCAAATATAGTCTAATAAGTACCGTGCATATATAAAATATTTTTATTTGCATGTTTTATATATTTGCAGTTGTTGATACCACTAATGTCTTAATTCATTATTGTTGTTTTTTTAATGCCAACCAACCCTGAAAGAGCTGTAGTTCAGTACAGAGAACTATTACGCACAAATTTACATTCACTCTTTATAAGCATATCTTTGTGATATTGGAGTAAGATGGACATTGGGGAAAATAACCAAACTCTTCACAGAAAGTGGCTGGGCCAGGAATCAAACATGGGTTTCTGGAGCTGTGAGGTGCTACCTACTGCAAAACCATATCACCCAGCAGTGCATACATCAGTGTTAATATAATATTACAATAAATATAATTTAATTTCATTCTAAAAAAAATCTTTAAAAATAGATTGACAGTGGTGGTTTGTGCATAAATTAAACTTGATTTTTACAACAATCTCTTAGTCCATTATATAACTTGTATGTTTTTTTTTTTTTGTTTTTTTTAGAATAGTAGAACAAGTTAATTATGTGATTTGTAACAGAGCAGTTAACAGAATGCCTTAACCCTTCTTTTGTGACATTTTTTTTCTCTGTGTGAAGCTTAAAACTTTTGTTTGGGACATTACTGTTTAAAACTATTTTGTAATATACTTTATCTTGTTTATAGACAATATAATGTTGTTGACTTTTAATAAGAAGATATTGTATTTACTGTAGTGGCTTCACGAAGGTGTCCATTTCTTGATGAGGATGCTGCAAGTGAAAAACAGTATACAGCTCAGTGATGGAGTTGTTTTTCATGATTCATCCACTGCAAAATTGCTTACAGAAGGTACAAGTTTCTCTTTATAATAATTATTACATTTGCTAGTGTTCCCTGAAAGGCATATTAAAATAAAAAGAAAAAGTCACAATCATGAAGATTATTTATTGCTATGTAAATGATGCAAGGGCCCCTATACTTTTGTTCTTATGAAATACTTACAGTGCAACCGGAAAGTATTCACAGTGTATCACTTTTTCCACATTTTGTTATGTTACAGCCTTATTCCAAAATTGATTAAATTCATTTTTTCCTCAAATTCATTTTTTCCTCAGAATTCTACACACAACACCCCATAATGACAACGTGAAAAAAAGGTTACTTGATATTTTTGCAAATTTATTAAAAATAAAAAAATTTGAGAAAGCACATGTACATAAGTATTCACAGCCTTTGCCATGAAGCTCAAAATTGAGCTCAGGTGCATCCTATTTCCCCTGATCATCCTTGAGATGTTTCTGCAGCTTAATTGGAGCCTGTGGTAAATTCAGTTGATTGGACATGATTTGGAAAGGCACACACCTGTCTATATAAGGTCCCACAGTTGACAGTTCATGTCAGAGCACAAACCAAGCATGAAGTCAAAGGAATTGTCTGTAGACCTCCGAGACAGAATTGTCTCGAGGCACAAATCTGGGGAAGGTTACAGAAAAATTTCTGCTGCTTTGAAGGTCCTGATGAGCACAGTGGCCTCCATCATCCGTAACTGGAAGAAGTTCGAAACCACCAGGACTCTTCCCAGAGCTGGCCGGCCATCTAAACTGAGCGATTGGGGGAGAAGGGCCTTAGTCAGGGAGGTGACCAAGAACCCGATGGTCACTCTGTCAGAGCTCCAGAGGTCCTCTGTGGAGAGAGGAGAACTTTCCAGAAGGACAACCATCTCTGCAGCAATCCACCAATCGGGCCTGTATGGAAACGTGGCCAGAGAGAAGCCACTCCTTAGTAAAAGGCACATGGCAGCCCGCCTGGAGTTTGCCAAAAGGCACCTGAAGGACTCTCAGACCATGAGAAACAAAATTCTCTGGTCTGATGAGACAAAGATTGAACTCTTTGGTGTGAATGTCCGGCATCACGTTTGGAGGAAACCGGGCACTGCTCATCACCAGGCCAATACCATCCCTACAGTTAAGCATGGTGGTGGCGGCATCATGCTGTGTGGATGTTTTTCAGCGGCAGGAACTGGGAAACTAGTCAGGATAAAGGGAAAGATGACTGCAGCAATGTACAGAGACATCCTGGATGAAAACCTGCTCCAGAGCGCTCTTGACCTCAGACTAGGGCGACGGTTCATCGTTCAGCAGGACAATGACCCTAAGCACACAGCCAAGATATCAAAGGAGTGGCTTCAGGACAACTCTGTGAATGTCCTTAAGTGGCCGAGCCAGAGCCCAGACTTGAATCCGATTGAACATCTCTGGAGAGATCTTAAAATGGCTGTGCACCGACACTTCCCATCCAGCCTGATGGAGCTTGAGAGGTGCTGCAAAGAGGAATGGGCAATATTGGCCAAGGATAGGTGTGCCAAGCTTGTGGCATCATATTCAAAAAGAATTGAGGCTGTAATTGCTGTCAAAGGTGCATCGACAAAGTTTTGAGCAAAGGCTGTAAATACTTATGTACATGTGATTTCTCAGTTTATTTATTTTTAATAAATTTGCAAAAATCTCAAGTAAACTTTTTTCACATTGTCGTTATGGGGTGTTGTGTGTAGAATTCTGAGGGAAAAAAATGAATTTAATCCATTTTGGAATAAGGCGGTAACATAAGAAAATGTGGAAAAAGTGATGCGCTGTGAATACTTTCCGGATTGACTGTATTTTGTCCAAGTTTAAATCATGTCAGGGAGATGTTTATTTAGCCTCTTAATATGCTTAAATTAATTACGTGAATCGATGGGGAATGTCTCCCTTTACTGTTATATTTCTACAGAAATCTTCAACATTATTGTTGCTTTATTTTATTTATTTTGTGTGTCCTACCTCCTTTACCGAGTGAAGATAACAGTTTTGTAGGCTACTTTCAAGAATTAATTGATATCGCCAACAGTAAGCTTTAACATAGCATGTTTCAGTAGTCGGTTCTGAAACTGGTAACACAGGCATTCATGTACAAATATATTATACATTTTAGTTATTTGATTTACTATCATTTTCTCTTAATATTAAAAGTAATATTAGATATTAAGAAATGTAGTAAAATTTTGAAGAGAGTAATGAAAACAATTGTTTTTATTATTAATTTGGACTATATCAAAATGCAGCTATAAAATAACACCATATATATATATGGTGTAAGTAGAAGACATGAAGAAAACAGCTTTGCTTCTTTCCACTTTTTAACTGTGCCGAGGTGTAAACCATCTTCAGCGGCGACGGGTCGTAAGAACAAAGTGGACGCTGGGAGGCACGGTTTAAATTCGAATCACGTGGGATGTGTTGTTCAGACGGCAATGTGAAATTAACACCTTTTAAGCCATCCACCTGTACCATTGTCTCTTATTTCTGGCACAAATCCACATTCAACTCATTTTCTACAGAACATTACGAAATAAAATTCGTGTTTTCAGATGACATCGTTTGGCAGCATGGCTCCTACCGAACAGTCTGGGTTTATGCCGGCATTTAAAATACCGGGGAAAATCCCAAAAAAAAGTGTATTGGGGAACTTCAGGAACTGTCAACATCGACAAAGAGTCAGGTTACACAGACATAGTGTGATAGAAGCAGATCGAGAGAGAAGGCTCGCTGATCAACGTATACAATAATCACAATTGAGGGCCTCACAAACACCCAAACAACGTGCTGAACAGAATCGGATTCGACGGATGCAGTCTTCACAGGCTACCACGTCACACAAGCGTCAGTTGCCTGATGTGAGCCACAAATTCCTCCAGATTCTGCATTTTATTTTTTTCCCTTCCGCTCAGTGAGTGAAGCCACTGGGTAATCTTCTAGTAGCTTTTAAGTAAACTTTGGTCTGGTTTTCACTTTTTAGAGAAGATTATTTCACAAAGCATCTGCCAAACAATACAATACAAACATATTACCTGAAAACCAAAAGCATCAGAAGTGGGTAGTAACGAGTTACATTTACTCCGTTACATTTACTTGAGTAATCTTTTAAAAAAATTGTACTTCTAAAGAGTAGTTTTACTGCACCATCCTTTTTACTTTTACTTGAGTACATTTGTGAAGAAGAAACGCTACTCTTACTCTGCTACATTGGGAAACACTGGAATTGTTACTTTTTTTCCATTAGATAAAGTCTGACAGACAATTTTCAATCTGCTCTGTGTAGCGTATGCTGTCAAGTTGCGCACATGCCTTCCATTGCGTCTCTGATGCAAGGTTTTGGATGTTCCTCCAAATCAAGGCACTGCAGCTTTGAGGACAGATGTTGCATTTTTCGTTTGAAAGCATTAACTGAGCTAATCATATTGACCATGGTTTTCTCTTTTCCTTGCAGCTGTAAATTAAGCTCATTCAAAATGTTGGTCAGATCGGAAAAAAATGCCAAGTCTAGCTGCCATTGATCGTTAAGTTGCTTGTATTCTGCATGTTTAATGACAAGGGGAAACTCCTTTTTCCCCGGCCAGGGGTCTTGAAATCTCAGTAGGAATTTCTCCCTAGCCATCTGCCTCAATGAAGGCAACTTTTATCATCTCTCCATCTTGGAAGGACTTCTTATGCTTAATGATCGAGTGACTCACCCGGAACGATGCTTCGGTGTGTCTGCCTTTGCTTTTGAATTCAGCCGAGTGAAAAAATAACGGCTGTCCGATTTAACTGCGATTTTAGTTCCCTCTCCTTTCTCTTTCTCATCGCTTTTCGGAAGGAAGTCCGTTTCATAGTTTTTATGAACAGTTTGAAAGTGCCTTTCCATATTTTCCTTCTTTGGAATAGCAACAATAGATTGACAGATCAGACAAACGCACTTTGATTGTGACATTGTGAGAGAAAAAAATCCCCTTCCAATTCCACATCCAGCCCATAACCAACAATTTTTTTTTTTTTAAATCCCTTCTTTAGTCGATATAAATTGGAAGCCTAACTAGATCACTTAGCCTGAGTTTTGCAGTAGCTTGCACGTTTGATTGTGTAGGCAGGATGACCAGTGTGTTAGAAGAAAAGAAATCTCAGACTGGCCACCCTGTATGTCAATCAAGTGGCAAATCCCATAGGGAGGATATGATATACTAACATTTAAAAAAAAAAAATTTTTTTGAATGCAACGCGATCTACCTGCACTACCTTTCCGATCTACCGGTCGATAGCAATCGACGTATTGGGCACCCCTGATCTACAACAACCAGTCTTCAGCCACGGTCAGTTGTATGTGGCTTTTTCTAGGGTTAGATCTTTCGAATCATTATCTGTTGTCTTCAGCAAAACACCTATTCACAACTGCGTCTTTCAAGAAGCATTTCTTTCTTCTTGATTTCTGAATTCCTTTCTCACCGTTTTCCGTTCCTATTCTTACACCGCCGTATGCTACAGCAGGAGTCGGCTAGTTTACATGTATTTTTCTTTTCGTATTCAACATTTCCTTCCATATTAGAAAGACAATTATCCTTTGATTTGTGACTCTAAAATGTCTCTTTGTGAAGTGTGCCTTAAGATGGACTGTTTCCCTTTCTAGAGTGGGTTCCTAATTTGTACCCAACACTGCTGGGATTGGCTCCAGTGCTTACAACCCTTAGATTAAACTGGTTTAGAAAGTGAATGAATAAAGTAGCTTAAGTGGCTATAATAAAGATTTTAATTAGTGAAAATGCTTTTAATGTCAGAATGATTTATATTGAAGTTCATGTTTACCAGGCATTAATTTTTTTCTACACATTTCTATCCTGATTTGAAATAATTAGACTTCTACTTGGTATTCTATGAAGTAATATTCATTCAGCATTAAAATCTGGAAAGAATTAGGTGGTGAGTAGTGGCACAGTAGTAGTGCTGCTATCTTACAATAAGGAGATCCTGGGTAATATGTAAAGGTGTACATGCTACTACATTCGCCAAATATTATCTAAGTACATTTTTCACATCCTGCTTTAAACATGGAGTGAAATATTAATATATACTACTGTCACTACATAGGTTCACTTTTCTCTTTTGTGTATTTTTTAAAATTAATTTTTCTTATTTTATTTTTATAGGTGTGTTTTCTGATACACATTTGCTGACAATGATGTATATTGGTGAGATGTGTTTCTGGGCAGTGAAATACGATGACTGTGACACAAGCACACCCGATCGCATTAAAGAAAATCTTAATTTCAGAGACATTGGCAAACAGATACTAAGTAAATATGTAACAGTTTGTGAAGGTCCACTCAAAGGACAAGGCTGGAATACCGAAAATGCTAAGGAAATACTTAATTTTTTACAGTAGTTAAAATATGCAAAAGAGACTTTTTTTCGTAGTTACATAATCAACCTCCTTGTGTCTGCAATGTGGACTTTTACATCCCTTGCAGATTATTAGGGTGGAATCTTTCTTGTTGATCATCTTTGTTTATTATATAATTTATCTGCCTTTTTTATTGTATTGGATAAATACCAAATGGGTATGTGTTGTAAGTGCATAAAACCTTTTTGTTTTTTATAACTAATGGTTTGAAACTTACTCTTTTTGTTCATTTTACATTTTTTTTCTAACACTATATATTATTTAGAGTTAAAATTATGTATGTTAGTTTCTCTTATTCTTAATATTCATCCAGTTACCTTTTTATTCTGTAGGTTTATATACTAATTTCACTGTTTTCTTAATCGGACATGATGCATAGTTCTTACATATTACATATGTTTTTGTGTATGGACGTGTGTGTTTATTTATTTCTGTTGCAGTGAAGTTCATGGTCATTTACTGGCTCCTATTTAACATATATGGTTGCATGATTTATTGGTAATGTAATGGAATAACTTAAAGGTATTGAAAAGGTAATAATTTTAATGAACTGAAGCCATCATCTCAAATTTTCAGAAAGTGTTTCTCTTGCATCATATCTCTAATGCTTATCAGTATTAAATCATAAAGTGGACTTATGTTAAAACAAAAAGTAAGAATTGTGATTTCTTTTTTGTGTGTATGTGTGTTTCCTTAATGACAACTCAGTTTGAGCTATAGGCTTTGTAGATCAGTGTGTTTCTTACTCAATTCATCAGATAGTTCATTAAAACAATCTACAATCCATTTGTAGTATATTGTCATTACTCTGGAAAAACAACAACAACAGTAATGACAGTGTAGCACTGGGGTCTTCTGAATGGTGGTTCTTTGACAAAGTGTGTTGAACCTTTTTGAAAATATAGGGAATATTTTTCATTACCTGAAGATTTATAATTTGCAAAGGTTATCTTGAATTGTTTGTTTGATAGCTGTCAATTATCCTTTTGACTAAAATACAGTGGTTTTCTTTTGCAACAGCTAGATCAGGGAGGCAGTGACTGCAGGTTTTGTTCCAGCTCAGTTTCTTATTGAAAATGCAATTAACTGCTTCTGAAAACAATTACTGCTCAAGCAAAATGTTTGTGCTTCCTTTTGGATTCAGTCATTAAAAATCCCAACCTTTAATTGCTCATTTTAGTATTCACTAGTTCCATTCACTTTTTTGTTTTTGTTTTGTTTCTTGTTCTCTTAATCAATTTAAAAATATAATGAAAATGACAAATGAACCACCAGCTCACAGCCTAATTTATTTCCATTTGCACCAATGTGTGTTCATCATGAAATATCCGTTTTAATAAAATATTTAGAAAGAAATTAAACAAACAAAGGGAATGATCGAGAATTTCTCATTTACCTTGTTTACAAAGCATTGGGGTGATTTTCTTGGAAAAGAACAATCAACAATATAAGAATGACTTGACATGGCTTAAGAACATTAGTAAGCCAGAAAATTAAATAAAAGGTTCTATTATCGGCAAGAATTGGCTTCTAATTAAGCAAATGGGTTGAAATAATTTGCATCAACTTAAGGCTTGCCAAGCTAGTTAATTTGTGTTTGAAATATCATACATAAACAGTGTCTTTTCTTTTACCAAGAAAGTTTTGGAGCAAATTCAAAATGTTTTTGTCAATATGTATGTTTTGAATTAATTTTTTGTTTAGTGATACTGGCATATAAATTTGTTTTTCGCCACAAATACTAACATTGCGCGCGTGTGTGTGTTTGTGTGTGTGTGTGTGTGTGTGTGTGTTATATTTATAAATTTTTTTTTCTTTCTTTTATGAAAAAAATAGTATTTTGGAGTCATCCAAAAGTAAAGCAAGGATTATATAGAATCAAATGATATTTTCATTTAATTAATGGTTTTAGTCCATGTTACATACATATAAACAGCCTAAAATATGAACTTTAATAAATAAAACAATCTACAAATAATTGTAGTCTTAAATCTAAGAGATTTCAATGAATTGAATATTTGAAATGCATGATTTCAATGGAAAATTATTAGAAAAAATACAGAAAACTTCTTTGAAAACATTTAATTATGTAGCACAGTACTATGTGAAATACTTGGCAGTTTTTAGGCAGCTATATATAAAATAGCTTCAAATTTAATTTTAAACTGATTTAGGCAATTTTTTGTACGTTTTCTGTATTTTGAGCTTTGATTGTAAATTGCTGGTGTATGTTATTTTACATTGCAAATGCTATAAAATGTTTCCGGAGCTAAAGTAGACCTATATGGACAGTGATTTAGTCAAGCGAGTGGTAATTTTGATTTTTTTTAGTTAAGCAATACTTT
>JANRMT010062835.1:53466602-53514048 GCA_026402145.1 Polypterus bichir lapradei | reverse complement strand
ATCTCTAGATACAGTTTACACTGTTAGGTTTTCCTAAATCACATATTTTAAAAACCCTTTCTTTGACTAAATATTTTAAAGTTTGTCGTACTGACAAAAAACTTTGTGGATTTTTTTTTTTTCTTTCTTTCTTTCAGTCCTGCCAGAGCTATGACACTTTTTCTTACAATATATTGATTGGGGTGTTCAGTACAGAAGCTTCTTACAATTTCTTTGTTTTCTTTAAGTTTTATCCAGTTTAAAATATATATTATTGATATGATTTCTATGTACACTCTATATCATATATAGGAATATTGTAAATGTTTACCAAAATTATTTTGCTCCATTTCTTCTTTTAAAGGTATGTTTTCCTGTAATTTCTTAAACATGTAAGGGAATTGCCTTTCTTTCCAAAGAGTGTGTGCTAGTGACCCCTGTAGTAGTTTTTAATATTAGGAATGAGTACTGCCGGATTCAGTAGAAGTACATTTGTGGCTTTTGCAAATATAGGTTGCCAAGTCTTCGGAACAAATTGAAATCTGCCTGCACAGATTGTGCCTTTTCTGCCAAGATGAAAGTGGTTATCTTTTTTGCTGCAGCAACAGATTTTTTGCTTGGTTGATGTACAAAACTGCACCCTACACAGAACTTAAGAATGTGACCTCATCTCTGTATAGAGATGAAAATATAATCTACATAGATATGTTTTTGTTCTAATAATTTTGGTTGCCTGAGAAGAGATTTTTTTTTCAAATTCAGTATACTAATGAATATCAAAAAGTGCCTTAATTTTCGGAATGACCACACCCTGGAATAAGCATCTGTTTCTTGGTTAACCATTTCCCATTTCAGTTACTACTTTTCCTATAATGGTAGGAGGCTTAGAAATGTAGAATGTGCTGTTTTTATTATAAATCTTTTTATCTTCCTTGATAGCATTAGTTGCTTTGTATTGTATTTATGTGTTTATTTATGCAATTTGTAATGTTTCGTATGAAAGGTACTATATAAAATGAATTGACTGAGTTAAACTAAGAGTACATGTATACTGTTACTATGTAATTTGCATTATTGCTATTCTTGTTGTACATCACAATGTATTAACATTGTCTTTAGGCGTTGCCCGATTCCATTAATTGACATTAGACTTGAAGCCACCTCAAGAAAATTACCTACCCCGCCTGTTGTTCAGTTGTATAAAATATTTATGTAAATACTCCTTTGTAAAGCACTTTGGGATGGTGTTCACTGTAAAAACTTGGTATTTGAAATAAAGAGAAAACCCACCCAAGTTCCATGGTTTCATCTCCTCTTCTTTAATTAATTAATTTTCAGCTAAGAAAGGAAACAAACATCTACCACAATGGGTCAGTAGCATTTCACTGATGAGAATACCCATACTATTGTATGCTTGCATCCTCCAAAATCATTCTCCAACTTTAGTAGTATTCTCCCTATTCTCTTTGCAATTAACCAGACTTTTAATGATATTTCTGATTAAGCTTTTAAAAATGTGTGCTTTTGATAATTAGTTATGTGGAATTACAAGCATATTAAGCTAGGAACAACTGGCAATGAGAGAGAAATATTCCAGTCAAAATAAACCTCAAGGGTACATTGTTTGGGAGGCAGGTCATAATCTACCCACCATTTGCCAGCTGGTTGCCCAGCTCCTTACTGTTTGTTGTACAGTTTGCTAAGATGTAATCCAGTATCAATTATTTTAGCACAATAAGACAAATGTGGGATATTATGACTTAATTGGACAGCTGTTCAAATATTTAGTTCCATGGTCAGTAAGGATAACTTGATCAAATTTCAGCAACAAAAGGGTAGTAAAATAGTATGCACATAATAAAAATAATTGACCAGTTATTAAAAAAAAAAAATAATAATAATATGGACAGTCTCTCTAGCAGTTCTGTATTTTTGGACTTTATTTAACCACATATAGAGAAACAAACTTCTCTGTACCAGCTTGGGCATCTCTTTTAATTATCGTATAAATGGCTGTTTCCATCTAATTTATTAGGAAAACCTATAAAGAAACTATAACTAGAACATTGAGAATGACTCCAAAAAGTATGATGATTTCATTTTAAACAGGGCCCTTATCTTACAAACCAAGCATTGCTGAAACATTCCTAAAAGGGGAGTATGGTCTTTAAATGTGCAGTCTGTGAAAACGTTAACAGCTTAGGTCAACTTCTGATGTAAACAAGTGCAGTAAATTTGTATCAAAACAAGGATGTCTGGTATGTTTTATCATGTCATGCTTCATACTCCCAAATAAGCAAGAGTTTGCCTCGATGCTTAAATCAATAGATGAAAAACTGTGAGGTGAGTTCATCTTTGAAAGTCTGTCTTAGCAGAATAATTTAACAAAGCCCTATCGCAAACTTTAGGGATGACCTAAAACATTAAAACCACTGAGAGATGGAGTGAAAAACATTGATAATCTCATTAGAATGGCATCTGTCAAGGCATGGGACGCATATTAGGCAGCAAATAAACAGCCAGATCTTGAAAGTGAAGTGTTGGAAGCAGGAAAAATGGGCAAGTGTAAGGATCAGAACAGTTTTGATTGGGGCCAAATTTTGATAGCTAGAAAGCTGAAACCATCTCCAAAACAGCAGTTTTGTAGGGTTTTCCCAGTATGAAGTAGTTATTTGTACCTACCAAAAGTGGTCAAAGGAAGAAAAACCAGTGAACTGACGACAGGGTTACAGGCACCCAAGGCTTGTTGAAGCAAGTGAAGAGCAAAGGTAGCCCATCTGGTCCGATCCCACTGTACTACAAATTGCTGAAAAACTCAGTGCTGGACATGAGAGGAATGTGTCAGAACATACAGTGCTTTTCAGATTACTGCATAGCTGCAGACCATTCAGAATGCCCATGCTGACCACAGTCCACTACTGAAAGTGCCTACAACAGGCGCATGAACATCAGACTGTCCCATGAAGAAATGGAAGAAGGTGGTCTGGTCTGATGAATCACATTTTCTTTTAGATCATGTGGACAGCCAAGTATGTGTGTGTCATTTACCTGTGGGAAGAGATGGCAGTAGGATGCACTATGGGAAGAAGGCAAGCTGGAAGTGGCAGTGTGATGCTATGTTCTGCTGGGAAACCGTAGGTCCTAGCAATTATGTGCATGTTACTTTGACACATAACCACCCACCCATCAATTGCAGCAGACGATATAACACTGTTTGTGATTCAAATTAGCCCAGTTTAATTATGCATATAGGTGTTTTCTTTGATTAACTGGCACCACATCTGTGACGTTTGCATTTCACCATGTGCTACTTGGGTAGGCTTTGACTCTTCATTATACTGACCTGTATTAAAAGCATGTGAAATGGACACTACTGTCTGTAATTTTTGCTAATTCATTTTTTATTTCTGTGTGTGACCAATTACCACAAGCTCATTCATCAAGCTTTAAGCAGCAAAAATCAATATACAATGCATACTCATTGAAACCTTATTTATGATAGTTTTACAGTGTTTATGGTGCACTGTTAGGATTAATAGGGTTACAGGAAGCCATGTGTCTCTTCAATCATTTAATGACATTTCACATGAGTTCATACTGGGTAATGACTGTGTGCATACTTATTTTTCTAGGTATTACTGCATAGTCTAACCTGTATTTGATTTTACAAGCAATCTATACTCAAGACTATTGTGCAAATTTAGGAAAATGTCAAATTATCATATACTGTTTATAACTGTAATACTGTAAGTTTAACCATAGAAGATGAACATTTTAAGACTTCTAAAAGCATTGTTTGTCTCGTGGCTTAAACAGTTCTCAGCTAAATCATATACAGTCTTTTATGTTTAAAATATCTCTGCAGAAAGTGACAGGATGATTAACTTGTGAAGTCTCAAATTCCAGTCTTCTTAATTGTCAGTCTACATGTCCATTCTACACATTGTATCAGGGCTTCAAGTCTTAAAAAAATGCCTCTTTTTCACAATCATTTTTTTCCCTATGCAGTAATCAGTACTATTGTAGGTGATAAAGTTGCAACACAAGGAACGTCACATTTAACAAGTTTTTCTTTGACTGTTTTTATATAGCATTGTATCAATATAAATAAATGTGGAAAAAAACAGTAAAACAAGTCTTCCGTTTCTTTCTGTATGTAATGGGGTAGATTTCATATTAAGTACTTCATTATTTCATAGCAACAGAATAACTACAATAATTGCTTTACATTCATGTGAGAAGATAAGGACATGTAGTCAGATAATTTCACCTTTAAACAGGAGCGGTACAAATATCAACAAATGGATCTTCACATTTGGAGCTTTTCTTATATCCTGTGTGGACAAAGAATGGATAATCAGAGTTATTTTATCATGTGACCATAATGAAAAATGCTGTCAGCTGAGCTTAGTGCTTGAGCTAAACACATAAGGGGACGAACCAAAACTGACAGGAAGGAACTCCTCCACTTCTCTATAAACATGTGAAGGGGAATTAAGTTAAGAAATGCAGAATAAAGTGTTTGTCTCCTAAGGTACAAGATGAAAAATGCACCCTAGTGTATGTTTTGCAATGAAAACACAAGGGGTTGGGGGCATGGTCTTTGGGCCCTATTGTTATTTTAAGTATGGAAAAAGCTGGAATTGCTTGGTGAGTTTAATAATTATGTTAAAAATAAGACTATGAAAACATTTAAAAGAACAATTAATGTAATTGTAATTTTCTCCATATGTACTATGCAGATATGTACACTCATAAACAACACTTTTAATATAACAGTTATACATTATAAAATGTATTTCACGTGATTTGTATATACTTTTTCACAAAACAAAACTTTTAGCTAATTGTAATACTTTGTGTTATTTGACACTGTAATTAAATATTAGTATTATAATGATAATTTGTCTGAATGTAATATATTCTGGTAATGAAATCTATGTTTAAAGGAAAGCAGTTTTTATCCAATAATACATCCAGAGTATAGCTGAAACCGGACATTGTGATGCATCATAGCAGCGGGCCGCCTCATGTAAAGCCATTACAGCTTACAAAACTCCTCCGTGTTTTCTTAGGACAATGGAACAGCAGAGCCAATAATTTATGTATAGTTCAGAAAGAATTACCATCTAGAAATAAACCACAGCTTGGTGCCAAAAACATGATCAGGCCTATCTTGGTGGAACCAGAGAAAGTGCTGCTAATACCCCTTCATATTAAGCTTGGTTTAATGAAGGAATCTGTTTGATATATTTCTGCCAGAACTTTCTGGATTTGTCTGAGGCTAAATTGAAAGGGCATTTTTGCTGGACTTTAAATTTGAAAATTGATTTCTGATGCAGAATTTGACCTGGATTTATGGGTCAAAGAAGTGATTCCTAAGTTTTTAGGTAACAACAAACATTCAAATTATAAAGAAATTGTGAAAAATGTAAAAAAAAAAAAATGTCTAAGAAACTGGGTTGCAAAATGAGTCTCAAAGTTCACTCTTTGGATTCACATTTGGAATTTTACCCTGAAAATCTTGGAGAGGAGAGTGAAAAATCAAGTTATCAAGGACATGAAAAGAAGGTACCAAGGGGCGTTGGGATGTCACTGTGATGGCGGACTACTGCTGGATGATTCATAGGGATGCACCATAAAAAGTTAACAAACGACAGGACACCAAAGAAAGTTTTGGCTCCAAAAAAAAAAATTAATATTAAATTAATTTAAAACAGTATTATATGCATTAATAAATGGTGGAATTTGTAAAATTTTCATTTCATTTATTTTAAAGTTTGTACTTAGATTTCTGATGCAGAGTCTGATGGTCTGATGAACGACCTGGAATGAGAGTCTTTAGTTATCATTCAAAGAAGTTTTTAGGTAACAGTAAAGATTCAAATTATTTTAAAAAGCTGTAAAAAAAATATTAAAGTTTAAAATTTCGGTTGCAACATGAGTTCAAAAGTTCACTTTTTGGGTCGCATTCAGAATTTTTCCTTGAAAATCTTGGAACAGTGAGTAAATAAAAGAGTGAAAGATTTCATCAGGATATCAAAGACATGGAAAGAAGGTAGAAGGGATGTTGGGATGTCAGTATAATGACAGATCCAGAAAAATTATACAAGTGATGAGCCACCAAATGAAGTTTTAGATGAAAATACTAAAACGACAAACACTAAAGAA
Source organism: Polypterus bichir lapradei (assembly GCA_026402145.1). Taxonomy (NCBI): domain Eukaryota; kingdom Metazoa; phylum Chordata; class Cladistia; order Polypteriformes; family Polypteridae; genus Polypterus; species Polypterus bichir. Next base: position 53,507,898 of record JANRMT010062835.1, on the reverse strand, counting down.
ATTAAATGTAAATCCGTGAACATGTATTGTTGTTTTCTTGACATATGTTTTAAAATATTAGCCTGACTAAATATTTTCATGTTAAATTGATTTGATACAATATTGTATGCATTAACAAATTCTGTAATTTAATACATTTTAATTCAATTTCTTTTCAGTTTTATACTTAAATGTGACGTGATGGAAACATTCTAATTATTTTATTGTATTCATAAACGCAAATAAAAATAACGATTAAAACATTTTTTATGCGTTTAATTCTACAGACCTGTGTTGTGTGAATGGAAAACATGCTTAATCTTCGTGCTTATAGCTGAAGTAAATCTGGGTCCCGGTACTTGTGGAAAAAAAGCATTAGGGAAGAACATTGTTGCTGCTTAATTTATTAGAATAATAACCAGCAACGCTATTCCTTTTGACGCATTGGTTCACTTCTATCGCCTGTGGAAGTTCACCATTTGGGTCCCAATTGACTGAACAATTACGGCAGCCATGTGGATTGGTGCGCTTCACGTGACGTCACCAAGGACGAGCCTATGGCCTGCGGCTCACGCGCGGTTAAGGGAGTTTTTTTCGTTGTTGTAGAGCAGCAGTTAAAAATCGATACTGTTTTATGAGTGAATCACATTTATTGTTAAAAAAGCCTGAATGAGATATGTGCACTATTCAAACAAGACGGTGGCACGACAGTTAGTTTAGTGGAAGAAAACTACAAACACTCCCACAATGCGCCACGCTGCCGTGTTTTGCTGTCAAGGAAGCGGACACGTGGAGCTCGTTGCGCTGCAACAGTTACGTACGTCGATAATATTTTCTAATTACAGGGGGGACACTTGCGGAAGTTCAGCCGGTCTTCAGCTACTACTAACTGATAGAGATTGCTATTCATATACGATTCATTCGTGGCAGTAAATTATACGCGCTTTTGCACACTTTTCTTGCAATAGTTATTTTTCACGCAAATTTGCTAAAATATTAAACTTATGGCAGTAAATGAACGGGGTGGATGGGAGTCCGTCGTCATAGAGAGCCTAAGGAGTTTCAGAGACAGATACTTACAAAGTGTCAGAAATGTCAGTCGGAGTGATCATCTGAGGCGAAGGTCCAATGATGAGGCGCCCGCAAATGAAAGCCATTTGGAAAGATTACCTGTAAGTACTGTAAATACCTATTTGAAATTAATATTTTTGTCTGCTCGAGAGTGAGTTGACCATCACTACAAAATATCAGTCTCATTCTTTGGTAAGATTTACATTTCTTACAAATACGTGATACATGGACGCTCAGTTTTGGCTAACTTAAGTTTGAAATATGTGAAAATAGCCACATTTTCGGTCAATATTATTGTCACCCTTTTATGTTTATCATGTAGATCTCCTGAAAAAAAAGCAGGCATTGAAACAGTTTTGGTCAATATACACTAATTTTTTTGATCTAGAACAGTAACATAAAAGAGTATGTATGGAAATGGTACTAAAAAAACTGCCGTGGCACAATTATTGGCAGCGTTTTGAGTGTTTCAGATTTGTCTGGTTAGGAGAACTTTCCTTGCAGTGAACTTGGCCAGATTGCTACTACTTCCCATATTGTGATTTAACCAATGAATAACGGCTTTAATGCTTGAAAAAACCTCTTATATAACTAATGCCTTGTTGAATATGCTGAAGTTGACAGCTGCCCGAGACCAACGGTAAAATTATTATTATCAAACATAAAATGCAAAAGGTTACAATACCAGCATCTTTACAGATATACAGTATTTTATTTTTTTTCCTGGGAGAAGAAACATGTAAGTTGAACAGATATTTTTTTTGTTGTATAACTTTAGATACCCAATTAAAATATTCTGATTATCAAAAGTTTTTTCCTCCCACAGCCCAAAGACATGCAGGTTAGGTGCATTGGCGATCCTAAATTGTCCCTAGTGTGTGCTTGGTGTGTGTGTCCTGCGGTGGGCTGGCGCCCTGTCCGTGATTTGTTCCTGCCTTGTGCCCTGTGTTGTCTGGGATTGGTTCCAGCAGAGCCCCATGACCCTGTGTTAGGATATAGCGGGTTGGATAATGGATGGATGGGTGGTACATTTCCATTTTTTCCTTAAGATATTGTACATTATATGCTTAAAGTGCATGGTTCCAAAAAAGCCAACCACAACTTTGCTGAATATAAACTTTGCCAAAATAACATTTTGCTATATTGGTATCTTAAAGGTTAAGTACAAACACATCACGAACCTCGTGTTGATAATTTTGTAAAGCAGATTCTTAAAAATTAACAATTGAAAACACTGTCGTTCCCTAGGCCATTACTGCCAACCCTATACAGTTTCATGTAAATATTTTGGACACTGTTATCCAAATTGCATATTTTGTTTTAATACTTCTTGCAAAGGCATGAAGACACTTTGTCATTGCACTTTACTTATACTGATTATTTTGACCTGTCATACAAGTTATGGAGTTTATGAGTCATTTCATTTGTCGAGACCTTCCATATTACCTAGCTGCTGCCTGGAATATAAGGGGGCTTTGAACTGGTTTTCAATCCTCCTCACAGTGCATACCACAGGTCATGGTCTGGAAAAACAGACCCACCTCTGTATACTGTAAATATAGGCTTTGTCAGGGCATATCATATCATATCATAGAACTTTTCTTCTGGCTTAAATTATTGAAAAAAGTGTTTTAAATGACCAAGGCCTTGTGGGCTTTTTTGTCAGTAGCTATGTACGACAATGACTTTATCCAAGTTTTTATTTCAACAAGCTCTTTTGGAAGCTCTTGCTTGTTCTTTCGCATTGTGGCCTTTCTTTTCAGTAGGTTTTTCCCTAAAGTGTAGGACATGAAAAATCATCACGGGTCATGACCACATAGCAAATTAGTAACATCCATGACAACCCTCATACTGTGTTTCTTTTCATATGTAGTGGCTGGAGATATTCCTGGTTAGAGTAATCTTTTTTCTAGCATAACTGTATTTTGTATCATCTGCCTATTTGTATGTCATATCTTGCACGCTTTCTGGGGATGTATAGAGCATCCTCAGTAATTTCTTGGACAAAGACCCATTTTCTTGCTAATCAGATAATTCACATGTGATGAAAGTGCAAATTCTCAGATTTTATTAAAGGGTATTTTTAAACATATTGGTTTCAACATGTAGATAGTCACAGCACTTTTTACACTTAGCCCCCACTTATCTTCAATGATAACTGCTAATGACAATAACCAAATCAGTTAGGAAGTGTTTCTAAATATCTGCTCAGGTTTTAGCAAGTTCCTCCAAACTAATTAGACTGTGCTTTATCATACAGCAAGACAGCGATCTTAGATACACTAATAAAGAAACAAAAGAGTTTTTAAAAAATAAAAAACGAAAAAAATCAGGAATAGTAAAGTCAGTCACCCTATTTATATCCAATTTAGTATGCCTTTCATGTCCTGAAGAGAAAACATATGGGTACAAGCCACAGAAAAAAGCAGGAACTGAAAATGGCAGCAGTAGAGGCCTGGCAGAGCATTACCTGAGACAATACTCACATCTGTTGATGTATATGAATCTCAGACTTCAGGCAGTCCTTACATTCAAGGGATATACAACAAAGTACTAAACATCTTTTTCTTCCTCTTCTTTTTCTTCTTTTGGCTGCTTCCATTAGGGGTTGCCACAGCGGATCATCTTTTTCCATATCTTCCGGTCTTTTGCATCTTGTTCTGTCACACCCATCACCTACATGTCCTCTCTCACCACATCCTTAAACCTTCTCTTAAGCCTTCCTCTTGCCTGGTAGCTCTATCTTTAACATCCTTCTCCCAATATACCCAACATCTCTCCTCTGCACATGTCCAAACCAACACAATCTCACCTCTCTGACTTTGTCTCCCAACCGTCCCACCTAAGCCAACCCTCTAATGTACTCATTTCTAATCCTGTCCATCCTCGTCACACCCAATGCAAATCTTAGTATCTTTAACTCTGCCACATCCAGCTTTGTCTCCTGCTTTCTGGTCAGTCCTACCGTCTCACACCCATATAACAAAGCTGGCTTCACTACAGTCCTGTAGACCTTCCCTTTCACTCTTGCTGATAACTGTCTGTCACAAATTACTCCTGACACTCTTCTCCACTCATTCCACCTTGCCTGCAATCTCTTTTTCTACTCTCTTCCATACAAAGTACTAAACATGACTACTTTAATATACACTCACCTAAAGGATTATTAGGAACACCTGTTCAATTTCTCATTAATGCAATTACCTAATCAACCAATCACATGGCAGTTGCTTCAATGCATTTAGGGGTGTGGTCCTGGTCAAGACAATCTCCTGAACTCCAAACTGAATGTCAGAATGGGAAAGAAAGGTGATTTAAGCAATTTTGTGCGTGGCATGGTTGTTGGTGCCAGACGGGCCGGTCTGAGTATTTCACAATCTGCTCAGTTACTGGGATTTTTACGCACAACCATTTCTAGGGTTTACAAAGAATGGTGTGAAAAGGGAAAAACATCCAGTATGCGGCAGTCTTGTGGGCGAAAATGCCTTGTTGATGCTAGAGGTCAGAGGAGAATGGGCCGACTGATTCAAGCTGATAGAAGAGCAACTTTGACTGAAATAACCACTCGTTACAACCGAGGTATGCAGCAAAGCATTTGTGAAGCCACAACACGCACAACCTTGAGGCGGATGGGCTACAACAGCAGAAGACCCCACCGGGTACCACTCATCTCCACTACAAATAGGAAAAAGAGGCTACAATTTGCACGAGCTCACCAAAATTGGACAGTTGAAGACTGGAAAAATGTTGCCTGGTCTGATGAGTCTCGATTTCTGTTGAGACATTCAAATGGTAGAGTCAGAATTTGGCGTAAACAGAATGAGAACATGGATCCATCATGTCTTGTTACCACTGTGCAGGCTGGTGGTGGTGGTGTAATGGTGTGGGGGATGTTTTCGTGGCACACTTTAGGCCCCTTAGTGCCAATTGGGCATCGTTTAAATGCCACGGGCTACCTGAGCATTGTTTCTGACCATGTCCATCCCTTCATGATCACCATGTACCCATCCTCTGATGGCTACTTCCAGCAGGATAATGCACCATGTCACAAAGCTCGAATCATTTCAAATTGGTTTCTTGAACATGACAATGAGTTCACTGTACTAAAATGGCCCCCACGGTCACCAGATCTCAACCCAATAGAGCATCTTTGGGATGTGGTGGAACGGGAGCTTCGTGCCCTGGATGTGCATCCCACAAATCTCCATCAACTGCAAGATGCTATCCTATCAATATGGGCCAAAATTTCTAAAGAATGCTTTCAGCACCTTGTTGAATTAATGCCACGTAGAATTAAGGCAGTTCTGAAGGAGAAAGGGGGTCAAACACCGTATTAGTATGGTGTTCCTAATAATCCTTTAGGTGAGTGTATATCCCATTGTTATTTATGTCCTAAACATAATGGTGTTTTGAAATGGGGGAACTATGTGTAAACAGGACTGCCATTTCTAAACGGTGAAACCATCTATCCATCCATCCATTATCCAAAAAACCAATATGTACATATAACAGTTACCCTTTAATGAAATCTGAGAATGTACACTTTAATCACATTTAAATTGTTTATATACAGGTTTAAACTGTGGACTTTAGGGTCAAGTTAAGGAAAAATGTGTCTGTCCCAAACATGGAGGGCACTGTAATGTTGAAAGAAATATTTTCCTTTGATAAATACCATGCATTCATCAACAGTCACAAGGGAATGGGCTGTAGAACAGGTGCAATTACTGAATCCATCTATCCAAAGTCTCCCTTATGTCTGCCAGCTTGTTACGCTCCCACATACATACTCTTGGCCTCCAATTTCAAAGTGTATAACACAGGAGAGAATGCAGAATGCCCCAAGAGACGTTATGGCAGAGAATATTTTCCTACCAGTGTAGGTACTGCAAAGGCTATTGTGTCTCACCTTTAGAACTTCACATTTCAGTAACAATCAGCTGCAGATTGCAGGCTTTTATGAGGATCATATCTGCATCTTTGTACTTAACAGCATACACCCCACTTTCCTAAAATTGCATCTCACGAATCGTACTTTCTATAGAAGTTGATATACAGAGCTCAAAGGCTTATTTTATGTCCGTGGCATATCTGGTGGAGCTTGAAGCCATTTTTGATTGTATTCATAGTACTAAGTAGGCTCAGTCTTTCAGATGTGGGGGCAAGACCATAGCAGATGTCCAGTTTTGAAAGCTGTGGTGTCTGCTATAGTTAGATAAATGACAGGTTATCTATAGGACTTGGAAACATCAGAAGGGCCATCCTCAAGGGAATTACTTTCATCAGATTAGGATCCTTCATAGTCAAGGTCCTGTACAATGTTATCAGTCTCGGACACATCCACTTCAGTTTCAGGTTTGTACATCTTGACACTGCAATTTTTCCACAATGCTCTTTGCAAACGGTTTTAAGCTGTTGTCAGGTTTCATGCAATTTGTGAATGAGTAACCTTTTTTAAGTGCATCTATAAATTTTCTATTGGATTGATATCTGAACTGTGACTCAGCCACTCCAGGATATTAACATTGTTGTTTATAAGCTATCCCTGTGTAACTTGGGCTTTATACATACAGTTGTTGTCTTGCTGGAAAACAGATCTTCTCCGGTCCATGTTTCATTCAGACGACATCAGGTTTTCTTCCAGGAGCTCTCTGTATTTTGCTGCATTAATTTTAACTTTTGCCCTCCAAAGTATTCCAGTGTGTGCTGCACCACCATGATTTTTGATGGGGGTGGTGTGTTTTGATGATTTTCACAGAGTTGCTTGGAGTATTCTTTTGTTTTCATTCAGGTTTAAATTAGGCCATGATGCTAACTCCTCACAAGCTGCACCATCCAGATAAGGTGCATTTAGACTACAGTCATATGAAACCCCTTAATAATATTATGTAATTTCTAAAACCAGTTGGCTGCACCAAGTATGAGTTACATGAGTCATATTAAAGGTATTGTACTCATACAAACAATTATTTTGTGTTATATGTATGTAATTAATGTAGACCACTTTACAGAGATTTGTTTTCACTTTGACATTAGAGTCTTTTTCTGTTGATCAGCGTCAAAAAAGCCAAACGAAATCAACTGTGATTCTGTGTTATATAATAATAAAATTTGAAATCTTCCAACCAGTGAATACTTTTTATAAGCACTGTAATATATGAAGCATTAATGTATACTGTATATAATTTATATACCAAGCAATTATTAAAAATGTTTGAGGTATCTAGTTCATAGTTTTTGTAAGGGAGGTGATGTGTATAGTTATCTTAAAAGAATTTTGCAGTATGCATCAGTTTTTAACATTTTTAAAATTGATAACTTGTCCCACACAATTGTGTCTTTATATTTTCTTTTAATCCTGTACATACTACACTTAATGTTATTCCACCTGATCAGAATATTTTACATAGTAGATGAGTAGCACTGGGCCACAATTATTTGTTACACCTTATGTTGTTTTTGTAATATTAAAACTTGTTTTCCAGCAGAATGTTTAAAATACAGATGCCAACGGCATCACGTTGATCAATTTTTAAATCTTTTACTCTTCCGTTATTTATTATTACTTTTAAATAAACTCATATAAATTATTAAATACCCATAAACAAATAAACTATTCTGTTAATCCTACAGAGCATATGACTAAACTCCAGATTTGTAAAAACTGTAAATTTTACAGTGTTTTACATTTTCTTATTGACCTTCATAAAAGGATAAGTGTCTGTATGTCTGTCTTTGTGTCCATCTGGTTGTAATGTCTCTCATTAAAAAAGGTTGAGCATCACAAATGTTTGTATTAATTAAATACATTGCATTTGTAATTTCAACAGATGGCACATTACAAACATTAATACTGCTTTTACAAATCCTATACCAAATAGCATATAACAGAATCACTGTTGCACTGCAGATGTTAAAGGTGAGGTCTATATTGATTACTTAAGATTTCAATCCGTCTTAGACAGGTAGCACAGCTAGTATATTCTACAATGAATGTGTTTGTCAGGGACATCATATGAAATACCCAGCATGATTACGTGTTTCATATCCATTATGCTGCTTGTATATTCTTTTTAATGGCAGCTGTTGTGACCAATACATCAAGATTTCATTTTTAGGAGAATGTAAAATGTTGCTGTATAAACAAACATTGTCTGAATTTTGTTTCAGATTGACTTGCACCTGTATATAATGTCTTTCCTTTCACCTCAAGATCTTTGTCATCTGAGCTGTACAAGTCATTACTGGAACAGTACTGTTCATGATCCTTTACTGTGGCGATATTTCCTTTTAAGAGACATTCCTTTATGGTCATCTGTTAATCATAATTCACTACCTGACTTGGAAGTATTAACTAAAACTTCATCTGAATTGTTGGAAAATTCAAACCATGACTACATGTCACAGTAAGTACGTGATAGAGAATTTTTTTCTTTTTAAAAGAATATGCTGGTAACAAATGTACACTATGTAAACCACATTAGCTAAATTATTTTGTAGGCATATACACAGAATTTATTAAATTTCCATTTTCAGATTGGTCAGTGCTTTCTTTACAGATCCAGTGTCTGGGTTTGAATACTAAACAAATCTTTCACTGTGTGGAGTTTACATATGCTCTCTGTGTATGTGTAGGGTTTTCTCCTGGTACTTCTGTTTTTGTTCTATAATCCTAAAATTCTGAGTTGATCCACTGTTGGCTGCTGGTGGGTTTGATTAGTTATTGCAATAGACTGGTACCTTATCAAGAGCTGATTTCTGCCTTGGGCCCCATGATGCTAGCAAAGGCTCTGGTCCCCCTATGATCACCGAATTGTAGGGTTTATGTGATTCAATGTAAACCTCAAAAAAGTAATTTGCTGAAATGTATATATTAATCAAGGGTGATACTGATTGCGAATTTTACATTAGTATCAACTTATATAAACTGTTATGATTTAGAAGGTGGTTTTATACCAAGAAATACATTTCTTGAGAATAAAATAATTCCCACAGATGTTCACATATCATATACCATGTTTTTTGAAACAAAAATTGATTAAAAATAAATGTGTGAATTACAGTTTTTAAAAACTAGGGGGCTCTCCAACTCCCAGGCGGGCGCTATGTGCCAGCCACTTCACGTCTCTGCCACTCGTGTATGCGGATTTCACTTTCACCAAACAACAAATCTTTTCATTCTCTTAGATACGCCTCTTCATTAGGAAGAAACACTACTTTTCCCTGATGGCAACACGAATTAGACGATCTACGAGTCTCTGACTTAAAGTTTAAAGCCGAACAATATCTGCATACTTCTGTCATATCACCTATGTCCATATATTCAATCTGTTTTCGCTGTTCCGTTATTTCACCGAGTAATAATTTCTGTTTGTTAGCGCTCATGTGATTTTTACTATCAGTTTTTTGAGACTTTCAAATTTCAGTACTTTCATAATCTCTAATCTGCTCTGCATGTGTATCGAGCCAGCGTTTTTGAACCTCTTTACGACGTTCTACTTTGTCTTCTACTCTTTGTCTTTTATTTCCGACCCCACTTGGAGCTGAGTGCGCAGTAACTGTGTCTGACAATAGCATCACACGAATGAGAAGTGATTGGACCGTGGGCATGATTGTAAATGTTTGAGAGGAGGGCGGGATTTGTCAAAATCTCTTGGCATAAAGTCTTATCTCACGGGACCTGAAATTATCTTTCGTGGGAGTTGAAATTATCTCCAAGAAAGTCTCGTCTCAGGATTTCCTTTTATAATAGAGAGATATTAACTCCAGTAAAGTAGTGACTGTTTTATTTTCTAACGACACCTTTTCCAGTATAGTAGGGTGCTGAAGCATATCCTAGCAGCATTTGATGCTAGGCCAGAACCAACCTCAGATGGAGTACACTTACATACTCACAACTCACTCAATGTAATTTTCACATCTTGGCATGATGAAACAAACTAGAATATCTGGGGACCAGTTGTTTGCATTTTACACTCTTGCACACATCCACACTCATTGGTCAATTTAGAATCACTATCCTAATGCCTAATTCTATAAGAATTTTAGAGAAAAACTCCTGGCATACACAAGCAGATCATAAAAAATTCACACAGGCAGCAAGTGGTCTAAGATTCAAACCATGAACTCTGAAGCTGTGAGGCAGCAGTGCTAAGCACTGTACCACCATGACGCCACACTTGAAGGTGTTGTTGTAATTATCTGAAAGTATGAACTGATTATCTGACAGTTTTGGCAGATACTCTGTCAGAAAGCCAGTTCATCATGTGTAATGTTATAATAATAAAGAAGTTTAAGAAAACCTGAAATTGCACTAGTTGGAATAGTTTTAAAAACGCAGCCAGCTCGCTGGAAACACAGACTCATTCAGGATATCTTTTTAAAAGGTAGGGAAAGTAAATGTGTGCCAGAGTGAGTTGCCAGAAAATGGTTAAAGAAATAGTAGGGTTGACGATGGTTAATTTATCCAAGAGTACTGCTAAAAAATGCAGACAGATCCTTGTACTGTAGTCATATGATACCTCTTCTCATTGTGCACTAAATGCTTCCTAAAGCTAATATGTAATTACTTCAGCAAATGTACTTTTTACTTTTGCACTAAGTTTTGCCTCACTTCCCCAGCCTGTCATCTTTGGAACTGGTTTTGCATCATGAGATGCTGCCTGCTAAAAAACATGAAAAAATCTTAAAACTAAAAAAATAGGCAATGAGATACTTTTGTTCTCTATTGTTTCTAAGCAGATTTTTTTTTCAACATTTGTTAGTCCTCCCACCATATTGCAAATTAAAAAAAAGTATTTAATATTCTTTGTGTGTTTGATTCTGATCCATTGTAGGTCTAACAGGGTGAAGAATAGGCACGATTGTATTAAAGGTTATTTTCAACATTATGTTGAACAGTACCATTCCAATGCTGAGTTACAAAAACTGAAGACACTAAAGTGACCATAAATAGTTCCAAAAAATTTCTGGTTGTGAACAAGTTCCATTTGAAGTGAACAGTAAAGTCAAGTCATCCTGAGCAGAGAAACGTGAAGTGTTAAGCAGTCATAGAGAGCAAAATGATCAAAGGTGTCAAGGTATTTGTTGATGTGAAAGCCAAAGGACAGGACAGAGTGTTATTTTACTTTCTGGCATGCTCTTCTTAGGCAATCTTTGTTTTCATTATACTGTATTTCTGTTTTCACTGTCATTCTGCTGACCAACATACTGTATAAAGATTATATATGTAAATAAAGCTGGTATTTATTGACAACTCTCTAAAATAATACAGGAAACAAATAATGCTACAAAATGAGAAAAGATTTTACAAAATCATAAAATTTATACTTGTTGCTACATGCACTAACCTCTTTGCAGTTACAGTTATTTTTAAACTTGCATATAATGCACTCCTTGTATAGCTACTGTACTTTACTTTTTTAAGAAAAAGAATTAGTATGTTTATGTGAAATTGGGGCTTCACACCAGAAGCTAAAGGCTGTGCATGTCTTCAAGCCTTTGTCAATAGGTCTTTTTGGATTGCACAGTGAAATTAACAAGGCATACTTTGCTGCATGACAGGTTGTACTGTAGCATAACAATGTTTACCAGTATTGTGATACATTAGTAATTGTGGAGAGCAGTATTTGCTTTTAAAATCTATTTTAATTATATTTTAATACCTAATTTGTAACATTGTAATGTTTGTGTATTTTTATAGATATTTAAAAAGTTGCCCAGAGTGCAGAAGGTATGGAAAACCTAACAGACCTGTATATGGTGCAGTTACATCTTTCTTGCATTCCCTGGTGGTAAACACAGAGCCCAGGTTTGCTATGTTCGGACCAGGTTTGGAGCAGTTGGATGTTTCTCTGCTGACAAAGATGATGTATTCTCCAGAAGTGCTACCAGTTGCAGGCCTGCCTCAAAGACAAATAAATGGTAAACAGGACTTTACATATATTTTTGTGACCTAACAAATATGATATACAAATACAAAACAGGTTTTTTGTTTAAACAGTTGCTTTTAAGCCGCATTTTAAATTTAGTGATAATACAAATATTAAAAATGCTATCAAAATGAAATTAATTTTCATTTAATAACAACTCGCTGCTCAGTGCTAAGGAACATTTACCTTTTTTAACTTTTTAACCAGGGCATCAAAAAGAGGAACCTTCATTTTAAATCTTTTCCACACCTGTCACTGTATTCAGAGACTAATGACGAATGTAAAAGGAAAAATGATTGTTCAAATGTTGCTAAAAATGTGTATGTTTAATACCAGTTAGCAGTATTAAGATAATAATCTGGAAGATAAAAAACAGTTGTTCCCATGCAGTTCATGGCTCAGCAGGGATCATATTTAGAAAACTAGCACCTGGTAGCATTTTGAAATTGCATCCTAGCATTTTTAAAAACACTTGGTTGGTTTTATACATCCAGGTGTTTTGGAAGGGCTGATAGAATAAAGTCCTTATTGGCAAGAAGAATGAAGTGGTGTTTTTCAGAAACCATTGGAGTGTAGATTGGAACTGGATGTTTTGGTCATACCGTAGATCCCGGAATATAAGCCGAGAATTTCGTCCTAGATTTTTGGCTTGGAGTTTGGGGGTCGGTTTATACAACGAGCATCGTTTCAGATTCAAGATTTCCAGCGCAATGCCGGTTTTGCCGATCAATATGGAAGTAAATAATGACGAAACCACAGAGCCATCTTTCAGATGAAGAAGTAACTTTTCATGCCGGTACTTTAAATTAAATAAAGAATTTATTCAAAAAAGTGTTTTAGTTGTTGATTTTATTAATAAAATTAATAATAAATTAATCGGGAAGTTTAAAATAAAAATTTTTCTTTTGATTTACGAACAACATCTTGCGTTACGACCCGAATGCGGTCACGTGTATCCGCTTGCGCGATTGTAAACAAACAACCGAGAGCGTTAGTAGCATCAGTTGGAGCCCAGATACATGTGTTTGTGGATGTAATTTTGATCATTGCAGTGATTTACCTATATATATAATTCATTAAGACCATGCAAGCAAGACACATAATTGCTAAGGAAGGAAGAGAAGGTAAACAAAGCGATCACAATCGAAACGAAGATGGAAATTGTGTGGAAATATGAGAGTGCTGTTCGTGTGACCGATCTCGCTAATATGTACAGCGTGTCGAAATCCACCATCTCGACAATTTTACAAAGAAAAGATTTGCATAAGGAGGCTCCTTCTAAACAATAACCACCTTCCGTTTCATTCTCCTCCTCCTCCCTTCCTGCAGCCCAACGATGTCAAATTAAATGGTGAGTACAGTATGAAATTGTTGTTTCTAGAATAGAATAGAATGCCTTTTATTGTCACTATACACATCTACAATGAGATTAAAAGCAGCTCCTTCAGTGCAGAAAAAAAGTTCTGCATAGTGTTTGTATGGTTGTTTTTTTAGCCTTAGCATAACGCCGGATCTGTGGCCCCGCTTCTGCTTTCTTTCCCTCCTCCGTCTGCGTCGTCTCCTAGACCCGACAACAATCCACGAAGAGCCCGCTGGTCTCGCTATGTTGTCTGGGATGTTGTGCGTGTGATGAAAAACACTCGAAACAGATGTCTGGCTCTGGACACCGATGTCTATAAGGTTCTGACGGGTGTAGCGGATGTTCGCCGAACCGATCGTGCACAAACAAGGAAAAAAAAAAAAAGTACAAAAACAACAAAAAAGTGCACTGAAAAGGAGAGCCCTGAGCCGCTGCGCTCCGCCATGCTCCTAGCTTAATCTAGCCTACTTCTGGTAGGCTAGGCACTTTTTATAACTTTTTGGTTAGTGCATTAGAAAAATTATTGGTGTTTTGGTAAATTATGCACATTATACAACCCTTTTTTATTATGAAAAGGTTAAGTAAGTGTTGCAGTGGGAGGTTCAGAATGCATTATGGGTTATCCTTCGCGAACAAATTAAGTTTTTAAGTCAAGGGTCCACTGTATTGCGTATTTAAGTTAGTCAAATTTATAACGAGTCTCCCGAAATCCACCCGCCGATGTACCGTATTTGCGTATATAGTTTCAACACAAAGGCTTCATTTTTACCAAACTTCTCCGCAATCACTTCCTGGTTTCCATCAAAAAAGTCGGCAGTTTAAATTCTCGCCGATAAACATGATAAATATACCTGAAGAGACACTTTTAAGGAAATTTAGAAAATTTTGCTTGGAGAAGGGGGTCGGCTTAAATACCGGTCATCGGCAAATACATGTAATTTAGTAAGTAGAGAAGGGGGTCGGCTAATATACCGAGTCGGCTTGTATTCCGGGATCTACGGTATGTAAGCCTTTGAGCACTCACAAAATCCACATTTTTGTCATTAGAAGGCAGTTACATACAAAAATAATTATATCTACTATAGTATATAGAAGTGGATTTTGATCCTGAAACACAGTCTTGCTGACACTGACCTTGATGCACTTGTTAAAATTAGAGGTATGGTGAAAACTACCAAGTGGAAAGATATTTTGTAACATAACTTGGCTGCTTCTGTCAAAAAAAAAAAAAAACAAAGCTTTTTTGTGGATCAGATCTTCCACATTATGTAGATAATAAATTCATCTTAAAGTCAACAAAGAAGTGGCTGGCTAAAAGAATGTGGTAATCCTAGGCACAATAACAAACCTCTTATAAATTTAAAAGAGTAATCCATGTACTTAATCTTTGTGGTACTAGGGATTAGGAATAGTCCCAGATCGCTCCTCTTTGTACCAATAATTCTGAAACCAAGTTATTGATACAAAGAAATATTATTCATTTTAAATCATTCAGTTTTGAAAAAATTACATTCTAATCAAAGATTGTTTTTCCACTCTTGTGATAAGTATTATGTTGTTCTTTTCATATAGCTTTTATTTTTCATGTTAAGCAAGGTTACCAATAATTATTGGGCTCCAAAATTGACAAATACAGTTGTAACCAATTTTTTTAATTGCTTATTTAATTTTTCTGTGTAGTACATTATATTAAATTACACTTAGTGATGTGGAATTTTAGAATGAACGTTTTGAATATATTGTGATTTAGTTATATCTTCATTGTTGTAGGAATTGGTTCAGGAATCAGTTTCATGTTTAAGAACCAGCAAAAGCTTAATATAATCACTCTCTACTCTGCTGTTAGGTGAGTATTCATTAAAAGATTATCTTGATGGAAATATCATAAAAATAATGTATTACTTAAAATGTGTTGCTAGCACTTATTTTTATTATTTATATTTAATTATGCTAACCAAAGCTTCTGTATGTATTGTATAATTAATTTTAATCAGTCAGACTATATGTATTTTGTCTTCACAGTTTTGAATATTGAAAAACACTTCTTTAAAGAAATTTGTACAACTAAATAAAAGCAAACTGTATCTCATTTATTACATTTACATAGCCAGAAATTCATTTAACAAGGCAGTTGTTCAGAAAGCACAGACAGAAAGTGTGACAGTTTAAACAATGTTATATATTAGATAATAGTACAGTAGAGTATAGTAGAAAAGAGTGGATCTTCATCGGAGATAAGAATGTAGAAATAAAAAACTTTAGTTGATAGTCATTTTGAGACTTTTGCAGGAATTAGCTGTTTGTCAAGAGCAGTGTATTAGGGAAAATAAGTTGGATTCTGAGGATCCAAGTTTTTCCAAAATTCAAACACTATCCTTAAGAAGGTATTACTGTTTTTACTGTAAACATGTTTATAAACTTAGTTTACCAAACAATTTCTTTCTGACGTGGGCTTCTCTTACTTCTTGTATTTTACTTTTACCTTTATTAGGAAAGAAAGGGAACGTGCTCGAACAGAACAGAGCAATATTCAGAATCCAGCTTTCCTTCAGGGTGATGAAAGAGCCACAGAGAACTGTACAAGGAGGTACACAGTTATCCCTCTTGTGGAAAATGCCTGCAGTGTGGTTGATGGTTTCATTTATGTTGCCAATGCTGAGTCAAACAGAAGTAAGAAACATCTTAAATTCATTTCACAATATTACCTGTGTTAGTGTTGACATGTGGCTTTGCTTTTTATACTTTTATAACAGTGACAGGTTTGTGCCTAATTTTAACAAATTAAATGACAAAAATTTACTTGCTAGGCTTATTATGTTCAAAGTCTAATCCTTAGTATGTTTGTTGGTGTAGTGGCTGGAGCTGAATTGCACAGGAGTTATCTTTTCCAAAATCTTGATATCCTTTCTAAGGGTTGGCTTTGACTTTTATTTTTATCTTTTAAAATCGACTTTGTCACCATCTTAAACTGAACATGTGCTACTGAAACACAAGCTAGGAAAATAAACATTGGCAAAAAATTACCGTGATGTGTCTGTAAGGATACAAATAGGTTTAATTCAATGTGCAAGTAATGAGTTCATGGTTGTAATGGAAAATTGTCTTGAAACAGATGGCTGATAGTCTTATTCTTGTTCCTGTTGCTAGTGCTTGGGTGAGGTCACATCATATAAATACTCCGCTGCTCCCTAGTAGCTATAATAGTACTAATATATTATAACATTTTCAAACCTACTTAATCCAATTCAGAGTTGCAAGAAGCCAAAGTCTATTCTTGTAGTGTGTATGTGTGTGTATGTAATATGTATAAAGTATATATACAATTATTTAAAACATTGCTGCCTTGGAAATGAATAAATAAAAAATCTTGTGTAACAAGAAGAGACACGAGGCATGGCAAGGTTTGGGGCAGCCACCCGTTTAATGCGGTTTCCTGGCTGCAAAAGCAAATGATACATGTGAGTCAAGTTTACACGACAGAGTCCAAAACAGAACTGCCTCCCAGAGAAAAGGCAGGAGGCTTTATAGGACGTTGGGCGGAAGTGACGTCGCCCTCGGGGATGGGACCGGAAATGATGTTGTCCTCGGGGCCGGGGCCGGAAGTGATGTGTCCCGATTCGAGGTGGTGGCTCCTGGTAGGATTTCCCAGGAAAGACCTGTAGGGAACTTAGAAAGAGCGTCAGCATACCCCGCCCCCCCCAGGCAGATGTATAATCAGTCCTCTCTAAGCCCTTCAGCTGCCTCCTATGCACACTTGTGTGACACTTGATAATTAACTTACAGGTAGTACTAATCTAATTGAGCCAGCATGCATAAGAATTATGCCTTTCATAAGCTATCCTGTAATGCAAACAAAAACAAAATACAATGGTAAATATTATTTTTTGCTTGATTAAGAAATTATATGCAGAACTATGAAAAAACTGACAACTTTTTTTGAGGAGCTTGAGCAGTTTAATCGAGGAGAGCTTATGTGAAATAAAGTCTTCCTCTCTGAATTAGTTTCCTACATTGGTAAAATGAAATGTTAAATAATCAAACACTTAGATTTGTTGATACTTTTGTGTGTACAGTCTGTTTATTTTCTATGAGTTTCAAGTGCAAAAAAAATTGTCATAGCTCTTAAAGATTGGGATCAAATCCTGGCCCTATCTCTGTGTTTGTGGAGTCTGCACAATCTCTTTGTGTCGTCGTTATTTATTCATTTATTTTTTGTTTTTCAAGTTCATTTCTAAATTTCATAAATATGCAGGTTATGTTGATCGGTGACTCAAAATTAGCACTGTGTAAGCAAGCGTAAGTGTGCCCCCGAGTGTGTGTGCCTTAAATGGTCTGGCACTCCTTCAAAGGCTAGTTCCTGCCCTGCACAAGATGTTGCCAGCTCCTCTCACGTCTGAAACTGAAAAATAGAAAGCCTTTCTTAGTGAATGATGTTTAAGGGAAGTTTGAGCTATTTCTTCATTAAGCACTGTTTAATGGTATATGTATTTTTGTTTCACTTTAGTAATACATACTGTGTTTCTAGTTGGCATTACAAAACCCCTCTAAATGCTTCTGCATGTTAATATTTTATAGTGTTTACACACTAATAGTTTATAACCAAGATTTACTTCTGTGCTTTGGCCTGGCGCATACTGAAAAATACTTCTGGTGTTTTTCTGACTGGTTCCTTGTTTCAATGTTTATTTGCCTTATTCCTTATTTATGTTTCACCTCCCAAAACCTTTTATCAAAGTAAAATGTATTTCAGCAATGGGAAAACATAATCTGCAGTACTACAGCATGACATGAATGCAGTTCTAATAGCAGTGATCTCATGCTAAAAACTGTGTGCCATTCAGTCTTTTACCACAATCTTTAGAATGTAAGAACAGATAATTAAGTGGATACAACTAAATATACGGACAAACCCTGCCTGATGTATTATAACTGTGAAAGTCACTTAACTGCTGCACAACTTGCATGATTTCTAGAAGAAAAAAATGTAATAAAGCAAAGCATCCTGTCAGGATCTATAGTATATACTGTACATGTAGAGAGAAGACAGAACAGCTTTTGACTACTTCCTGCTGCAGACATGTTGGATAACTGAACAGCAAGGAACACCTTCTGCTTTTGTATTTCTCATTTATAAAACGTGTTTGACAAACTTGTTATTCTTGTTGGATTCTAGGTCATGAACGTGAAAATGAATTTGAGCAGATCCAGGCAATGTTATATCAACCTTATGCCACTTCAAACCGGCCTTTACTGGTTCTGTCTTGTATTTCAAGAGCAGGAGTAAATAAAATTCCTAGTATTTACATGGCACATGAATTACATTTAAATAAACTTTCATTTCCTTGGTTGGTAAGTATGCCTTCAAATCTAAGACATAATCCAATTTGATTATTCGTGCAGTCAGGAAAATATAAGTGCTCCTAACATTAAGTTCAATAGTTGTTTTTTTCTAAAATTTTTGTTTTGACTACAAAAATGATTAAAAAGTATTATTTCATAAGTCTTAACTATACCATATGTTTATACAGTACATAGTATTGGACTTCTGTAGAGTATTGTTATTCTGTTATTCACATCATGACTTTAGATTTAAATTATATCAATTTTCTCACCATGAGTTTCTATTTAAAAAAAATTGTTTAGAGGTGGAACATGTACTAGGAGTTGTAGACAGAAATCAGCATTCAAATCTACATGGGATGTTGAATGGCTACAGAGCACTTTTACTTATACAGCTGCACTCGGACATTGTAGTTTAGGATGTGCAAGAAAATGGCCATGTCTTTGGTTTCACTTGGTAGTCATTTTCAATGTGCATATGGAGTGAACATGAGAGGAATAGAATGCATTTCTTTGTGGGTGTGTGGGAGCTCCAGTAAAGCACAAAGTGAACAACATGTACTGTATTAAATTAATAAGATTTTTTTTCTCTGCTGCATTTTAAATTATAATAATGATACTTTAAAGTTATTCTATACAATAAATAGATAACTAACCTTTAGATATATTTTTTCAGGTTCAAGATACTGAAGCTGAAACACTAATTGGACTTCTTGATGGGATTGAATGGTTATTACGAGAATCAGGAATGAATGTCTAGAAGTAAAGGAGCATACAAACTGAATTGTATAGCCTAGAAAACCTTTGAACATGTGTACACTGTTATATTTTCTAAACTCTAAATTGACAGTTGCACATCTGTATTATGTGTAAATAATTCACTAGCCTAAAGTTTTGTAACAAATGTGATATATTGTTGATAGTAGGAAAAAAAAACTCTTTTGCTGTTATTTTAATTGACTCATGTTTTAAAATTAAAAACTTCTTATTGTTTCTTTTTTCTTCAACTAGCAGCCAAACAATAATGAGATGAAAAGAAAACCAAAAGATGAGCAGCCAACTTACGGTCTCAATTGTTTTTGGAGGGTCACCATTTTCACTCTGACTAGCCTCTTAAAATAAAAGAAATTTTTGCAGTTAATGAAACAGGTTATTTCAGCCTGTGACTTGATAGTGCTCTTATTCACCCCCACTAGGCATATTCAAAACAGTGGATCTTCAAGGAACACCAAAGCGTTTTGTGGTCAGGAACAGATCAATATACTTAGACTTTCACTTTTTTATTCAAATATTTCATTATATTGTATGATAGACATTTAGGTGTGAATAGGATCAAGTTATCTGGTCATCTGATGGCTAACATATCTTATTGTTATATGGGTGTTGGTTAAAGAAAAATGAAAGCATCTTTAAAAAAACTAAGACAATAGAGATTTTACTAGCAGTAATTGGTTATTGATAAAAAAACTGACTAAAACGGAAACATGCAACCACATCAGTCCTCCAGCATCAGAGTCTGACACCCTGCTCTAAATGAACAAAACGAATTGTTTTTAAAAAAAATGTAGTGGTAGCCTTTTAAAGCTCATGAAGTCATGGAGGATGGGAATGTTTATATTTCAGTTTGATTCCGAAAACTTTTCTCATGGTTTAGTGTGCAGAAAAACTAGAATTAAACGTGTTGGTTTCGCAGTCGCTTAATCACCTAACTAAAACTTCACAGGGAACACTGAAGTCTAAACAGACATCTTTATGAAAAATCTGCATGTGTGCTAAAAGGTTGTTAATGGTGTTACTGTATTTCACTCTTTCACCATACTTAGCTTTTTTATTTCAATATTTTATTGACCTTGAAGGTCTTTACTGCAATAAGCCATTTTAAAATGACTGAATGGATTATTTATATTCTTCATTTTTTAAATTGGAACAGGTGGTTTTAGATAGTTATTAAATATTTTACACGTTCATATGCTCACCTAAAAATAAGTTCCTTTATCTAGTGGTTTATTGTTAGCCCACACACACAAACACTATAGTAGGTGTTAAAGAATGAAATGAAATGAAAATTACAATGTTTAAGAAAAGTAGTGATTATTTTGACTTAATGTCAGTTTAATTTGAAGTATCTGTTGTCTAACAAGAAAGTGGTCAGGTTTCTTGATGGTGGCTGAGGTCTTGGCTCTTCAGCTGGATATGGAAGGCCTGGTTTAGAGAAAAAACTACAAATTCTTAATGGCTTAATACATTTCAACATGACAGCACTCAGATTTTAGAACATCATACCATTCAGACGTAAAGCAAACAGCAGGCTTCTGTCTTTATCATCCTCTTCAAATATTACAGTACCTGCAAGAATGAGTCCAATAGAGGATCTAGTTCTTCCAGATGCTACTTCTTTCTTCCTTCCTCTCTGTAAATAGTATACTCAGGTAGGGTTTTGATTACACACTTGGCCATCAGTTCTGTCTTGTTTTTAATTTGTCTCTTGAACGTTTGCATTTGAAAGGGGCCTTGTCTCACAATTCAGTTTCTATTATTTCAAGGACAAGCTACAATCCTTATATGTAAATACTAGCTAATGTTTTTTGTAAATACAAGAAAATGTTGAAATTAAAACCACATGTATACACCACCAATTAAAGTATACAATAACATACAGTGATCTATTGAGTATATTTTCTGCACATTGCAGGTGAATGGATTCTGAATAAAAATCAGTCTGTGATAAACTTAATAGCAGTTGTTAACAAGAGGTTAATTAAACACATTACCACACTTCTTAATGTTTCCATCCATTATCCAACCCGCTATATCCTAACTACAGGGTCACGGGGGTCTGCTGGAGCCAATCCCAGCCAACACAGGGCACAAGGCAGGAAACAAACCCCGGGCAGGGCACCAGCCCACCGTAGATAATGTTTCCTGGATAAGTAATTTTATAAAAGGTGTTTCTTAAAGTGTAACCTCCCAGAGACAATAAATAATGAATCACTTTTCAAAATCTGAGAAAAGGCACTGTTGTTAAATTCACTGTAGTTAAACGAAAAAGATACACAGGGCAAAATTTGGGGTTCTAAAGTAATCCATTGTCTCTTTTCTGACCAAGTGTGATGTGTGTGCAAAATTTTGTTGAGATTGGACCATTTCTGTGTATAAAGAACAAACACACACACCATTGAGCTTTATATATTAGATGTACAGTAACTTGCGAATGTTTTCATCTCCTCAGTTTTTATTCTGTTTTTTCACATTATGACCTGGAATTACAATGGAATTTTGGAGGGTTAGAACTATTTGATTTACACAACTGCCTACCACTTTGAATGTGCAAAATTTAATATATGATAAGACAAAAAACAGAAATCATGAGTATGTATAGGTATTCACCCCCCAAAGTCAATACTTTGTAGAGCTTACTTTAACTGTACTTTCAGCTCCAAGTCTCTTGAGGAATATTTGTGTCTATTAGCTTCACACACGTAGCCACTGGGACTTTCTCCCTTTCCTCAAGGCAAAATGGCTCCAGCTCCTCCAAGTTAGATGGTCTGCGTTGCTGTACAGCAGTCTTCAAGTCATACCACAGAATTTCAATTGGATTGATGTCTGTACAATTCCAAAATATGTAAATGTTTCCCTTTAAATCACTCCAGTGTAACTTTAGAAGTATATTTAGGGTCATTGACCTGCTGGAAAGTAAATCTTCGCCCCAGACTCAAATCTCTGGCAGACTGAAACAAGTTTTTTTCTATTTAGTGTCATCCATCTTCATTCACTCTTGACCAGTTTTCTTGTCCCTGCTGATGAAAAACATTCAATGCTTCACTGTGGGAATGGTGTTCTTGGAGTGAAGGGAAGTGTTGGGTTTGTGCCATACGTGGTGTTTACCATGATGACCAAAAAGTTCAATTTTAGTTTCATCTGACCAGAGCCTCCTTCATTTTTTTTTCTTTTTGTAGAGTCCACCACATGCTGTTGGACAAACTCCAAACTTGTTTTCTTACTTTTTCTGGCCACTCTTCCATAAAGTTCCACTCTGTGGAGTGTACAGCTTAAAGTACTCCTGTGGACAGATACTCTCATCTCCGCTGTGGATCTCTGCAGCTTTGTCAGTGTTATCCCTGAAGTCTTTGCTGCATCTCTGCTTAATGCCCTCTTTGCCTGGTCTGTAAGTGTGGGTGGGTGGCCTTCTCTTGTCAGGTTTGTAGCAATGTCATATTCTTTCCATTTTGTTATAATGGTGCTCCTTGGGAAATTCAAAGTTTAGGATATTTTTTATAACCCAACCCTGATCTGTCCTTCTCCACAACTTTGTCTCTAACCCGTTTGGAGTGCTCCTTGGCCTTCATGTTGCTTGCTAAGTGGTGTTGCAGAATCAGGGGCCTTTCAGACACCATGTGACACTTTGATTGCACTCAAGTGGACCCTAATCAACTAACTGTGATTTTTATGTTAATTGGTTGGACGAGATATTAGGGCTTTCATAGCAAAGGGGATAAATACATATGCACTCACAACTTTTCCATTTTTAGTTACTTTATATATACAAGGAATTTTATTTTCATTCTACTTAAATAATTTTAACTGCATTGTTAAGTCCATTACATACAATCCAAATGAAATTCAATTTTAATTCAAGATTGTAATGTGACAAAACAGAACAAACACCGTTGGGTATGAGTTCTTTTGCAAAGCACTGTGTGTGCTACAAAGTCTGACAATCCAATTTGTAAACCCACTTCTTCAGATACAGGACTATGGTGGGTAGGAGGTGCATACCCTATCTTGTCAACACTGAGTTAAAAAGAGAGGACTATAGTATAATACTGTACAGTCTTTTGGTGTTTTTATATTTTAGATCTTATGACTGGTGGTGAAACTATATTGTTTTAATCCTTGTCCTTAAGCAAGGCTGAAACATCTTACATTTTCCAACATGTATATTATGGCACATAGGTGTCAAAGAGATATAAATTCAATTTAGATTTTAGGATTAATAGAGACTGCTAATATTTTACAAATGCATTAGATTTTTGTAAAAGGTAAAGCCCTCCATAGATACAGCAATGCTTACTAGTAATACTAAAATCATTCAGTAGACTTGAAGCTGTATCAGTTGTATGCTGGTATTAAGCTGAAGAAGAACAATGATATTTTTGAATAAAGAAGCGACAGAAATTCTGCAGACCTAGGGTTTAAAACATGAGAAACCTGCTGGCACACAGCCGAGCATGTTAAGCAATAGGTAAGAGCTTTTCCTTCATTCTTTGACCATACTTGGTAAGCTGGTAAGGGCCAAATATTTTCTCTCACCTAAAATATTCCTCAAGTTAATATTTTCTTTTATGCTGTTAACTTAATTTGTCAGAGGCTTGGAAGTCTGCAGTCTCATACTTTGTGAATTTGGCTTAAAAAAATCAAAGAATTGGACACTGATGTTTTTCGCCCATGAAGAAATTATTTAGAGCATTGTGTCTTCTAAAGTGAGTTTTGTTTCTTGTTCATTAAAAACAAATTCTTGAAATTCCTCAAGTAAATGCATTGCTAGTGTCACAGACCTCTCAACATTCAAATATTTGTATTTGTGTTTTGTCATCTGTACATTGTCTGGCAATTTAGTTTCAATTTGTTGCAGTTACAGTTGGAAACCCCCATGATAATTTTGGAATTGGTAACATTGGGGTATTTGATGTATTGACATTGAACAATTCATTGAATTAATAAGATCATTTGGGACTTGGGAGCACAGAATATTGTAAGAGACGGCTGGCAGCTCAGCCCGGCTGGGATGCCCCTGAGTTGGAAGGATGGGGGAAGGTAGCTTTTAGAGGACACTGCATCCCCCAAGACACTAGATGGCAACTCCCCTGGACTGCAGCAGTGCCATAGATTTCTGCAGGGTATTATGGGACATGGAGTTCGGTAACACAGCCCAGGGGACACTGTGGGAAGATGGTGGGAGAATAAATTCTCACCTAGCCTAGAAGTACTAATGGATCACGAGGAGGGAGATACTTCTGGGCTGATTGAAGAACTTAAGTCACGTGAGAGGAAGAGCAGAAGCACTTCCAGGTCGAGGACTATTTAAAGGACTGCTGAAGACCCAGCAAGAGAGCTAGAGCTGGGAGGAGGTGGACAACGCTTGCTGGGAGGTGTGAAGGAAGAGAAAAAGAGAAGAATTGTTTATTATTGTGCTTTGTGATTTACTTGCCTGTGTTATTGTGGCTGTGGTGCTTGGGGAACACTGTTTAAAGAAGAAAATAAAGAGATCTTCTTAGTGCTTTTACCTGGTGTCCTGAGTATCTGTCTGTTTGGGTTTAAAGGGCAATAGTACCACCTAGCATTGACAATATGTAGTACGGGAAATCATTTAACTACTCTATGAATGATCGTAAATACCGAGTGAAGCTGTACAGATGCATGTGTAGCTGTATACCAACATGATCTTCTAATGGACATAATAGATATGGTGTTTGGAAAATATAGGAGCCATCTCATTGTAAGAGACTAAGACATTTGATGTATTAGCTGTGACTGATTCAATGCTAGGATACAAAGCTTCAATTAATAAAACGCCAGATATACACCAGGATTGCTAAGCAGACTTTAGGAATATGCAGTGCCAGTTTTACATTTTACCCCAAATGACCAATTTAAATTCTAGAGAGCAGCTCAAATAAATATAACTTCCTCTATTTACCTTGGATCTTTGTATTCTAATTGCCTTTTTTACACAGATTTACAGTACAGCAAAAGTTATGTATAGGGTATGAATATTCCCCCGCAGACACACCATTTTTGTAATTCTTAGTGCACAGAGGCCTATTTATCATGTTTATTTTCTTCTTTGCATCCTTCTCTTACAAGGTGCCACACTGGGCTGAGATGTTCATCTACTGTTGACATAATTAATTTCTGAAAGGTTTGTTTTTTTTAACCTTAAACATTCCTAAATATATTCCTTTAAAAAACAATTAAGAAACAGCATACACCTGGTATTGTAAATGAGTGCAGCTATTGTGATTGCTTTGAGCTCCAAAATGAATGTTTACAACAGGGGTCTCAAACTCCAGTCCTGGAGGGCCCCAATGGCTGCAGGTTTTCATTCTAACCCTTTTCTTAATTAGTAACCTGTTTATGCCACTAATGAACTTATTTTGAATTAATTTTAATTGACTTGTTCTTGAAGACTTAGACCCCATAATTGTTTTTTTTTCCTTAATTAGCAGCCAAACAACAGTGAGATACAAAATGAACCAAAACAGGACCAGCAAACTGTGACCATCATACAATATCTGAAAATAAACAAAGGTGAAGGTCTCAGGAATGATGATTTGCTCAGGTCTCCAAAACATTTTAACAGTGTTCTTAGAAAAAGAGAAAATCAACAATTTTGGAAATGTATGCTATTACACAATGTAAGCAGCAACACACCATGGAATTAAAGAACGAGTTTAATTAACGACAAGAATCAGAGCCTAATTAAGCAGCTGCTTGGAGCTGAAAGCCCTGACTTAGTTGGTCTTCTGTTGGCTCACTCACTTCACATTTCATTTCTGTTTGGGTGCTGTTTAAGCAAAGAAATGAAGCAATTCAGAGGAACGATCAGAGGAGCAAATCTTAAAAAACTAGCCAATTAAAATAAAAGGAAAAGGAGTTACTGGTAATTAGCATCAAAAACTGGTCACCAATTAAGAACAGGGTTAGAATGAAAGCCTGTAGCCACACCAGGCCTGGAGTTTGAGACCACTGGTACACAATATGGAAATTGTGGCAAAATGATTATAGGTAGTGTGCCATTGTTTATGCCATACCCAAATATGTGAGATCATCTACTGTATACCTAAAAAAAAAAAAAAACTAACAGCCTTTTTTCTTTGTCACAATAAGGTAAAAAGAAGGTTCTGTGCAGTTCAGTTAAATGCAAAACAGATTTACAGCTGGGAGTCCTCTGCCATAAATTATTGGAGAGAAAATTACTTTTATAAACAGCAGAGGGCGCTGTTGTTCTAGTATTTAATGCGAGTATTGTGAATCTGTTTTTCACAACATTAGTTCTTTTCATGGTACCTGCACCTGTATTATTTTTATGGTTATTTTTATTGTATTTGACATTTTGATAATGTATTAAACTCAACCTAGGCTAGGGGCTTGTAAATATCCGTACACTTGCATCTCCCTATGGGTGATGGGAGCACTGCAAACTGCAAAGTTGACGTCAGATCACCTTTGATTGGGAGTTTTGGTTCCAGAGCCAATGCTGTGTGTAGAGGTTAGTCTAACCATGTCGAGTCTGTATTTTACAATGTCCTGAACAAGTTCCAGGTCCTTCCATGCCAGAGAAGTTATGTTCCACATCCCAACACCTAGTTTGCTTCAGTCCATCCCACTCTTGACAGTCATTTACTCAACAAGTACTGCACTGAAATCTCATCCTCTGCCTTGTGGGTCATAAGTAAACATGGTGGCACCATGCAATGTTTTTAGAGCTCCCCTCGACTAGACTATAAGGGTCATTTCACCACTAGGCATTCACCAGTGAACAGCACTCTTAGGCCAGTCTCTGGGAATGGCTCACAGCCTCTGTGTAGTCCTACTGGAAACCTTCAGCTTTCATGTGGGGAATGACTGAGATACCTTAAGGAGTGTGATTGGGAGGAATGGCCTGCCTGATTTACAGTAAGTGTAAGCTGTAAATTATCACTGGATTTCAATGCAAGTCAGACTGTCTATAACAAACAGCATTTTGAACACATCATTGCTAACTAGTGTCCTTGTTACCAGAGTATTTTGGGTCAAAGGCTAATCGTCTTATCTATTTTTCAGCCATATGTTCTGGATACTTGGGTAAAGAGGTACCGAACTGTGAGCTGATCACCGATTAATGGTGTGTTAGCTCAGACTGATGGAATGAATGCCACCTATAACCTGTAAGGGCCTGTTAATGCATGGTTGCGTCCACATCACCACGAGGGTCTGCCGCAGTGTGTGTGTGATGTAAATTTTGTCAGCAGTAATGGTGCGCAGACACTTGTGTTAGCGACTGCCTTCCTCCAGAATTTTGTGACCGTGCCGTCTTGTGAAGTCTGTGTGTGTTGACTGTGGATAGGCTCATTCAAGAAGAGGCTGTGTTGAAACATTCATCGCTACCCACACCTATACAATTCTACATTAAAAGCACACAGAGATAGCCAGACTTGCTCTGATTCATGGCGAGAAACCACCCAGACCCTGTGCAAAGATGAAAGTTCATTGCTGGCAGAAATGGAAATATCTGTGAGATCGATATGTAAAGGCAAAGATAAAAACCTCAGGGGGCTTCCTGCAATGGTGCAGTGTTGTTCACTGAACAGCTGAACTATAAACAGACCAGGGGGTGCATCTACTGGACGTGTCTGCAGCTGTTTACGACCAGGTATAAACTGGCCCAAAAGAGGGTCCATTAGGTACAACTACCAGATAGCTCTGTTCAGGAGGAGTTCAAATGAAACACCTGGACAGTGCCTTGGAACTGGCAGACTGAGATAATGGTCCTTGTTTTTAACTTGATGGTGTGATCCAATCACCAAGAACCACCTTTGGCCTACTTGCAAAAGCTTTTTCAATGGTAGTGTAACAGGGACCTAAGTCAGAATCTCCTAATCAGGAGGAACAATTTGTTTCCAATCCTGGCCATGAAACAATTGACCAATACTTTGTCCTTGCTTTGATACTTGAGGAATCATGGGAATTTGCCCATCCTGTCTATACGTTATTTAAAGGCTTGGGAAAAAGTTTATGCCTGTGTACCCAGTTTTATCTTCTGGGAAGTACTTCAAGAGTTTTGGGTTCTAAAGCCAGTGATGAGTTCCAGTTTGTGGAATGAGAACTGTACTCACATACCTGGTGTTGAGGGAAGACCATTGGACACTTTGAAACATGTGTCCTGTCTTCTTTCTTTTTATGATGTTCATAGATATCAATATGCAGTTAAGATTTAGAAGTTATTCAACTTGGCAACCTAAACGTTACATATCTTTCTTTGCTCTTGGCAGATGATGTCCTCATGGCCTGATGAGACTTTGATCTCCAGTGTCTGCTGGAATTGTTCAGAGCGGTGTGCACTTTGTATGGGGTTAGAGTACCTCTAAATCTACTGTAAGATCATGGTCATCTCCTGAAAATGAGTGTTTTTTCCATGCAGGGAATGCATAAGTAGTTGCCCTCAATGGAGGAGTTCAAGCATATTGGAGTCTTGTTCATATGTAAGGGTGATTATAAACTTCATTAACCAACTGGTGCAGCACCTTCAGTTTAATGAATGCTGCCTTAGACTGTGGTTGGAGCCAATCTGTTCATAAAGACTAATTTACTTCTCAGTCTACATCCCCTTCTTCACCTATGGTCACAAATTCTGGTAAATACTGAAAGAATGAGACCGTTAGGAGATGCTGTAAAGATGATTCTGTGTAGAACTGCCTGGCTAACTCTCTATGGCAGGGTGAAGAGCTCAACAACATGGGAGAACACTGGAGGAGGACAACTACTGCTTCTCTGAATAGACAGATGCCAACTGAGGTGGTTTGGGCATGTAGTTAGTATGCCCCCCATGGATGCCTACCAGGTACAGCCCCCTGGGAGAAGACCGATGAGCACCCTCAGGATATATATATAGCATGACTGCCTGAGGAGTGTCATGATGGCCTGGAGGAAGTTACTGGTTCTGTGAAGGCCTGGTCAGCATGGAAAAACAGAATTAAAATAACTGTGATATTATGATATGATTTGTTTCAAAAGGTGTCTTTTAATGGTGCATACCGATAAAAAATAAAAACAAATGTTGCTACTTTTTATTCATATTATAATTTAAAAGTATTTAAATATTGTGCTGAATAAATAATTTAAGCAGATGATGAAGTAATTGGGGAACAAAATGTCATTTTTTGTGTATATAGTAATATAGTCTAAAGCCCTATTTGGATGGGGTTAGTTTTACACCAGGATAACGTAATTATTAGAGAACCTCCTTAATTTAGTTCCAGCCAAATCTCTGATGTCAGTAACTTTTTACGGACTGCGAATTCACGCCTCGGCAAAGTTTACAGGGCCTGTTACCCTCTATAAAAAGTCCATTAAAAACAATCCCAGGTTCAACTAATCCCATGTGAATCAACACATCTGTAAAATTCCATCATTTGAGTGATTACAGAGCTCTTCGAGTAACAACTACTTTGTCACACCTCCTAGTGTTAAACTAATCCTGTCTGAATTGGGCTAAAACTCACACTCCTCAGCAATCATAAATCTTAGTTTAAGGACACTTCCAGAAGGCAGAGAACAATAGCATGTAAGGTTTAGCTTTATAATACTTTGGTTTACAATAACCAATTTGAGAAATTTCTCTGTGGGTTTGCATGTTCTCTGCATGTTTATTTATTTATGTAATTTAATTGATTGTAAGGCTTAGACTGTCAAATGTTGAGTGTGGAATTACACCACGCAAAAAGGTGCTATTTGAAAGCGTCAGCCATGTAGGTTTAGTGCACCTCTTTTGGATAAAGGATTCGGATGTGACACAGCCACTTCTCTTCTTATTTACCTGCCTGTCACTACCTGATTTGTGCCATCACACGCACGCACTGGACATTCACACATGCATACACCTGATCATCCGTCACGACCCTCCCTCATTTTACGACGAGTCACCCTCCGATTTGTGTCGCACATGCACACCCTGCCCAATTTGCATCCCTATCTTCACACATGCATACAGGTGCAAAACAGATCATGGTAAACTGTGAGATGGATTATGCTTACAGTATGCATGATTGAAAGTTCTGTGCAATGCAAATTGGGCAGAAAGCACAGATCGAGTACCAACACTGTCTTCAGTCAAGAACGCACCAATCAGAAAGAATAGTGACTCCTGCTTTGGTCCCCCCTCAGTGCTTTAAATATAACCTGCCAACAGTTGCTGTCATGGAAGTGATGCACCAGTGGCACCCATTGTTATAAACTTCATCTTTAGCCTATAAAGACTATTAAATTGGGCTGGCATTTGGCACCCCACCTCTTTTTAACTTCTTCACAACAGACTGGCATCTCTTTGTATTTGATAAAAGCTAACAATGTCAGCTGTAATGGCCAACAGCAGTCTGATGTAGAAAAATAAAGTAAGCATGGATTAATTAATTACATGCAGTTTTGTAAGCTGCATTTAAAAGAGCACAGAGTTAGGCTATGATGATATTGCAGAGCAAAACTGAATTATAAAACAGGGCAGAATGACAAGCCATTTAAAAATCATGCAGTGTATTATATTTTATATAATATTAAGGGAACATAGTATGAAAGTTGTCATTATAATATACTGTATATTTGGAAGTTATGGTACATTTGCTTAAAGGTATTTTTAACAGAGCACCGGTAAGCAACTTGCTCAGGATCACACGGTGGGATGGGATACACAGTGCTCAACGTATAAATGGAGTCTGCACATCCTTCTTAAGTTCTTCAGTTTTCACCCCTCATCCCAACTTTACGGCTAAAGGGTTAGGGAGAAGCTTTGCCTGCTTTTTCTGAAGTAAAAGTGTCATGGTCCACTTATCTTGCAGGGACTCAAACATTTCACCCATCTTTATTGAGTTATGTTATCATTCAGAGCAATAAGGAATTAAAAAGTAATCAAAATGAAAAATCAGCAATAGGAGGCCACATATATAACTGTGCCATACCTCATGGAGGTCTTCAGTCTGTGTTGCACATACCAGTTACCAGGTGGTACATACGGGAACACATGTCCGGGGGAGACTATTTTTTGTACAATGAGTGGTTTTCCTTTTCTCTTAGTCCAAAAAAACCAAACAGGTAAATAATGAACAAAAAAAAGCCAATAGATAAAGGGGCAATAGGCACCATTTGTCTTCCTGATTACAATACAATACAATATAATTTATTTTTGTATAGCCCAAAATCACACAAGAAGTGCCGCAATGGGCTTTAACAGGCCCTGCCTCTTGACAGCCCCACAGCCTTGACTCTCTAAGAAGACAAGGAAAAACTCCCAAAAAAACCCCAGTAGGGAAAAATGGAAGAAACCTTGGGAAAGGCAGTTCAAAGAGAGACCCCTTTGGGACCTCTTAGGCTGGGCGTGCAGTGGGTGTCAAAAAGAAGGGGGTCAATACAATACAATGCACAGAACAGAACAAATCCTCAATACAGTATAAAAATAAAAATTTTACAAGTATGGACCAAACTTTAACAGTAGATGATATCACATAATATGATTTGGATTTGTTTAGAGTCCTGGAAACCTCAGCCATCAAGCTGCCTCCCCATTTGGCCATTCCACAGCTGAAACTGCGCTGGGCCAGCCAATCTGATGAAAGGACCCCTCTACCCCACGATTCCTATGATCCTCCATCAGGGATGACTTTACCTTAGGCAGGCAAAGCAACTTGACAGGTGGGCCGTGGCACCAAGTGCCACATTTGAGTACCAAGAAGAGAAACAGAATAGGTGAGGGTTAGTAACAAATTATGACTATCATATTACTTACTGTATGTTTTAGTGCTAATGACTAATAACAGAGATGCAGTCTGTCCAGTTAATCAGCAGCTCTAGGCAGGATGTGCTAAACTGAAGTAGTGAGTCTTCAGCCGGGATTTAAAAGCTGAGACCGAAGGGGCATCTCTTATTGTAGCAGGCAGACCATTCCACAGTTTAGGGGCCCTGTAACTAAAAGCTCGACCTCCCACTGTTATTTTATTAATTCTTGGAATCATAAGCAGATCAGCATCTTGAGATCTTAATGTGCGCTCTGGTTTGTAAGTCATGATAAGTTCAGACAAGTAAGCCGGACCTTGGCCATTTAATACTTTATATATTAAAAGGAAGATTTTGAAATCTGCCCTAAAGTTAACTGGGAGCCATTGTAAGGATTTAAGAACTGGAGTTATGTGTTCGTATGTTCTTGTTCTTGTAATAATTCTTGCAGCAGCATTTTGGATTAACTGGAGGCTGTATAGAGAGCAGTTTGAACATCCAGTGAACACCGCATTGCAGTAGTCAATCCTACTAGAAATAAATTCATGAATTAATTTCTTAGAAACCTGTATATTTATCTATCCATCCATTATCTAACCCACTATATCCTAACTACAGGATCATGGGGGTTTGCTGGAGCCAATCTCAGCCAACACAGGGCACAAGGCAAGAAACAAACCCCGGGTAGGGTGCCAGCCCACTGCAGGGTGTGCACACACACACACACACACACACTAACCCACACACTAGGGACAATTTAGAATCGCCAATCCACCTAACCTGCATGTCTTTGGACTGTGGGAGGAAACCCACACATACACGGGGAGAACATACAAACTCCATGCAGGGAGGACCCGGGAAGCAAACCCGGGTCTCCTAACTGCGAGGCAGCAGCGCTACCACTGCGCCACCGTGCCGCCCCCCTGTTTATTTATAAAGCACCTTAATTTCCCAACATTTCTAAGATGGAAGAAACATCATTTGGACAGCTCTGTAATGTGCACTTTAAATGACATGCTAGAGTCAAAGATAACTCCTAGATTGCGGGCTGATTCAGTAAAATTAATGGTGATTCCAACTGAGTTAAATGATGACAAAATATTGTTGTGATCAGTGTCATTCCCTCCAATAATTAACATCTCTGTTTTATTAATTCTGTTACAGGTTACAGGACATAGATATGTACCCGTCTGCAAAAGTTCTGGTTGGTATCTCATCCACATACAATACTGTGACACAGCACTGCCTGCTTCCTTTGAAAATGAATGTGTTCTGGACGCATTGGTTTCTAATCAGCATACAGTGGTACTTCTTGATAGCTGACAACAATGTCCTTTTTTTAAACAATGTAAATGTGTTTACACTAGTGATAATATAAGGAAATTGGTATGCACCATTGTTTAATCGATCGTAATGCTGATCTAAGCAGAGACTGAAACAGTTATATAATTCTGGGCAGTGGGTGGTGAGAAGAGAGAGAACACGAGCAGAAGGGACGGAGCAAGTCCAGAGGATTGTGTGAGAGGGCAAACAGTGCAGAAGGGAAGACGGTCCACTAAGTACAGTATTCAGATCACTCACACTGAGCACGGGGACTCGCAGACAGACAAATTTTAGGGTTCCTAATTTCTATTTCATATCAAACCACAATATTATTCTTACACTAGCTGTCCCCCGTGGCTCCACCCACATAATAGTGAAACAGGAGAAAGTTTAAAAACAGGTATCGCTAGCTAAGTGGAGGCAAGGTCCGCTCCAACACGTGGCGAGAAGTACAGAGACTCGAACAGAGACTGGTGTGTGAGTGAGAAGGGCCCTGCCCTGCTCCCCACTCCTGATGTCACGCTTCCCCCTCCCCTCGGCCTGCACCCTCTGGCTCAGGTTTACACAAATACATTGGTACCGTAAGTGAACCATGATACTTAGCATGATGAAAGAAGTAGCAAAATCAACCAGAATGTTCAAGCAAATTATAGAAAAGAACACGATCTAAATCCATTAAGTACTTATCTCATGAAAAGTGGACAGACATACAGACAGACGGATGTTAGATTTTATCTACTCTATATATATATATATAAAATCCTAAGCCTAAAATTGCAACGTTTTTATGTCACGCTTTAAATCGGGCTTATTTTAAAATCTACATATATATGTTTGGTATCATTCTTTTCAGAATTTATTGAACTTTAATGTGATGTTGTTAGATTTTCAGATTCTTATTCCTTTTTTGAATTATAAACTAAAAAATATCAAGAACTCACATCCCGCAAGACGAGAATTTGTGTCAAGAGATTTAACCACACCCAGGGCCGGAAATAAAAGACAAAGAGTTGATGACAAAGACAGCTGCTGTACAGGCTTTTAAATGTTCGAGCTGATCGAGCAAAGAGGAGGTAAAAAAAAAAGAACTGTATTTGTTTCTCATTGTATCACCATTTAAGAGGGGGTTTCGGAGGAGCGACTGCATCTTCTTGGGGTGCGTTCAGCCCCCCTCTTCACAACACGAGCGGCAGAGGCGTGAAGTGGCTTGTGCATAGCGCGGGCCAGGGGGGTTGGTGAGTGAAGCGAGCAGGGGGTAAGCCCCCTAGTATCTATATAGAGATTAAAAAAATATACACTAGTGTTCAAAGGTTTAATTTAAGAGTACAGCCAAGACCTTACTAGTGTTGTCAATGGCTGTTACTGCTTGAAATGTTTGATTTTTAATTAATTTCACATAAAACCACAAAGCCCCATTTTGACCAGCCAAAAATTAAAAGACAAAACAATATGCAATATATTGTCTCATAAGAATTTAGAACTGGACAATTTAAGACCAAAAAATGCTGGTACTTTAAAGCATTTCAATTCCCATCAGGGGTGGGCCAAAGAAAAAAAATTTGAGAACACCTGCCTTAGGGCATAGGTGTTAGAATATCCAAGTAGACGTTCAATACGTTCAGTCTATACTTGTAATTTTCATGTGGAAAATCTATTTGCAGCATATTCTTTTCAGTAACGAGTACTAGAAAGAATGTAAATCCCGCTGATAATATGCCAGCGAAGAGCAGCAGACCCTGCGGCTGTGCAACTCTAATATTCTCTCTGTGGCACTCAAGTAAATGAGAGCCTTCCTGACTTCACAGACAGCAAAACCATAAAGCTGGTAATGTTAAAATTAAAACATGGAATGAAGTAACATGGCCTGGCCTCTTTAGGATTTCTTTGGAAAATGTGAACATGTATTAAGTTTTGATTTTGATAATGCATACTAGTATGACCATTAATCTTTATCTCTTCTGAGCTCAATAATCACAAGAATATAAAACTATTATTGTATTGCTAATATTTTTTCTTAAACAATACGTTTTCAACCAGTGCTCCTGTGTCAGTGTGGAAAGGTCTGCATAACATAAGCAACTACAGGAAATCATTCTCCATCATTGCTAAAAACTATCAACTGGTTGACGACCTGAATGGCTTTTACTGTAGGTTTGATAAGCCCAAGGTCACATCCCACACACCTCCAGCTCTCCCAGTATACAAACAGTCGTGACCTTCTTCCACACACCATCTACCATTCAACTTGCACTAAATATCTGTGAAGAGGATGTGTGTCGGCTCTTCAAGAGGCAAAACACCAAGAAAATCCAGACAGTGTCTCACCCTCCTGCTTGAAAATCTGTGTTGTCCATCTAGCCCCTGTCTCTACACTGATTTTCAACAAGCTATTTGTGATGTGCAAAGTTCTCTTATGCTTCAAACAAGCCTAAATCATATCAGTCCCGAAATAATCCCACATAACCCGACTGAATGACTATTGGCCTGTTGCTTTGACATCTGTCATCATGAAAACCTTTGAGAGACTGGTGTTAGCTCACCTGGAGAACATCACAGTTACCCTGTTGGACCCCTTTTGGTTTTTCCAGCAAGCAAACACTTCAGTGGATGATGCAGTCAATATGGGTCTATAACATCTTGAAA
Organism: Polypterus bichir lapradei; assembly: GCA_026402145.1. Taxonomy (NCBI): domain Eukaryota; kingdom Metazoa; phylum Chordata; class Cladistia; order Polypteriformes; family Polypteridae; genus Polypterus; species Polypterus bichir. The sequence continues at coordinate 53,471,730 of JANRMT010062835.1, read as the reverse complement.
AGCCAGGGACCTATGCAAGGATTCTGTTTGTGGACTTCATCTCACTGTTTAACACAATCATCTTGGGATTTCTCCACTCTAAACTCGCCCAGCTTTCTATCCCTGCTCCTATCAGTCAGTGGATTACCAATTTCCTGATAAATTGGACACAGAAGGGTAAAACTGGGGAAACTCACCTTTAGCTCCCACACAATCAGCACTGGTGCCCCCACTGCTCTTCTCCCTCTATACTAACAACTGCACCTCTAAGGACCCCTCTGTCAAGCTCCTCAAATATGCGAACGACACAACCATTATTGGACTCATCAAGAATGGTGATCTGCAAACAGAAAGGTGGTTGAGCAGTTGGCCCTTTGGCGTGCTGAGAACAATCTGGAACTGAGCATGCTCAGAACTGTGGAGATGGCAGTGGACTTCAGGAGTGGACCCCCACTATTTCCTCCCCTTTCCATACTTAACAATAAGATGTCAGTTGTGGACCCTTTCATGTTTCTGGGCTCTATAATTACCTGGGGCTTGACATGGAAGTAAGAAACACTACGTTTCCCTTATGGCAACACGAATTAGATGATCTACAAGTCTCTGACTTAAACTTCAAAGCCAAACAATATCTACATACTTCTGTCATATCACCTACTATATGTCCATATATTCAATCTCTTTTCACTGTTCCGTTATTTACTATATAATTTCCGTTTGTTAGCGCTCATGCGATCTTTACTATCAGTTTTTTAATACTTTTGAATTTTAGTACTGTCATAATCTCTAACCTGCTCTGCATGTGTAACGCGCCAACCTCTTTACGATGTTCTGCTTTGTTTTCTACTCTGTCTTTTATTTCGGCCCCCACTCTGACCTTGGTCCGGGCTGATTATAAGTGGTTAAATCTCTTGGCACAAAGTCTCATTTCACGGGACTTGAAATTTTCTCTCTGAAAAACTTTTGTCTCATCCCAGGATTTTTTATATAATAGAGAAACATACTTTAATGCATTCCACAGTAAAAGTGACATCAAGTATAAATCTAAATGTGCAGAGAGCTGGAATATCATAAATGTAATGTGTTCTGTGTGGCGATTGCTGCTGTGAGTTCAGGAGGAAGCCCCAGAAGCACGTAGGTATTAACAACTGGCTCGGTTTTAAGATGACATTTACGATGGTCTACTTTAATGATAAAGTAAAATATGAGGTTAAAGAAGACATTTCGAGATTAAAGCTGAAATGTCCACTTTAATCACAAAATACACCTTTTTACCATTCCCTTAATTCTTTTCTCTGTGCTCAAATATGCTGCTGTACATTCTGATGTTGTTGTGAAGGTGCAAAAAAAAAGAAAAAGAAAAAAAAGACGACACAGAAGGTGGTATGTGAGACTTTTAAAATGTATCGTGTCATTACTTTGGAGAATATGCGACGCTTGAATATAAAAGCACCACAAATGCATTTTTTTTTTACACTTTATTGAATTTATTGTAATCATTCCATACAAATAGATAAATTTTTACAAAAAAATAGGATTGAAAACAAATCAACCCCCACCCCTGAGAAAGAAAGCATGGTCAACGGACTAAAAACTTAAAAATAGTAAAAATGAATAAATTGATGAGTTTAATAGGTGAAAACATATAAATGGAGAAGAAAAAGAAACGGGGAGAGAGTTTACTTCCTCAGTGCTTTAAAAGCTTATTCTAAAATATTATTGATTAGATCCTGCCAGGTTTTGAAAAAGTTCTGCACAGATCCTCTAAGTGAGAATTAGATTTTTTTTCAATTTCAAATAATATAAAACATCAGTTACCCACTGACTTAGAAGAGGAGAGTTAGGATTCTTCCAGTTTAGCAAAATAAGTCTGCGTGCCAATAATGTAGTGAAGGCAATCACAGTTTGTTTGTCCTTCTCAACTTTAAGCCCATCTGGAAGAACCCCAAACACAGCTGTTAGTGGGTTAGGAGGGATTGTGACACCAAGGCTGTCTGAAAGGCACTTAAAAATTTTTGTCCAGAATGATGTTAATTTGGCGCAGGCCCAAAACATGTGGCCCAGTGAGGCTGGGACTTGATTGCAGCGTTTGCAGGTTGGATCTTGCCCTGGAAACATTTTGTGACAATTTTAAGTGAGACAGATGTGCTTGATATATAATTTTGAGTTGAATAATTGTATGCTTTGCGCATATGGAGCTCGAGTGAATTCTCTGCATTGCTACCTTCCACTCCTTTTCTTATATGTTGAGGGAGAGATCCTTTTCCCACTGTCCTCTTGGATCTTTGAAAGGGAGGGACTGTAAAATATTTTTATATGTTGCAAAAATGCTGTTTGAGTCCTCGAGACTGAGCAATATTTTTTTCTAGCATAGAAGAAGGTGGGAGATGAGGGAAATCGGGCAGGTTCTGTTTGACAAAGTTTCTGATTTGAAGATAGTGAAAGAAATGTGTTGCTGGAAAGTTAAATTTGGAATGTAATTGTTCATAGGATGCAAAGATGTTGTCTATATAAAGATCTCTAAGTAATTTAATCCCAAATGTTTTCCAGATATTAAAAAAATGCATTTGTATGTCGGCATTTTGCTTCACCACATCAAACCATTCATCAACCATCGAAGTGCACACATCGATCCTGGAGGATCCACATAGCGGCTTTCTGTCACATGTAGATAGTAAGCAGAGACTTTGACGTCACATTCTGCCTTTTATCACACTGTGTCCCCTGACTTTTTGCTGGGACTGCAACTTGTGCTTGTGTCACGTTAATTTTTGAGGACTTGCTCAGAGGACACATCAAATTAACGCTGGGAATGCGTGGCAGCCATGATGCATGCGCGTACGCGTTCTGAGCATAAAGTATATACAAGCCCTAAGGGTGGGATTAGGGGGAAGCTGTTCCCACACCAAAAAATAAAGGTGTGTTGCACCTGCACTTGTGCCCGTGCCTGTCTGTGTCAGGTAGGGTGGCTGGTACACCCCCTGGTGGTCCACAATATTTAATCCAGAATAAAATTGAAAGGCAGGGTATGGCAAAGCCCAGGTCCAAAAAATGATGAAAAACACCACAAAAATTCAAACAAACCAAACCATGAGAACTAGAGGCACAAAACAAAACTCCGAATGAAGAAATAAAGCATTAAAAAATCAAGTACAAAGATCTTCTTGGAAGTACCTTTTAACTTCTACTAACACAAAGACCACAAGAGAGTTAACACACAGAGGTGCTCAGTCAGCTTTTGGAGGAGGAACACAATGACAAAATACATCACATGACCTCTGGCATAGAAACAACATGGCTGCAGCCATCCAAAACTTGGTGTCAACTGTGGCTGGCAGGCAGTAAAATATTAGAAAGTGAGGACAGGAAAAAGAAAATGGTTGAAAAATAAAGTGAAAGTCAAACCCAGAAGGCAAAAAAAACAGATCATCAAGGCTCGAAGGGCAAGATTGCAAATTGTAGTCAAGAAAACACATGGGCTTCAGAACCCAAAATAACCAAAGAAAGAGTCACAAATTGTAAAACCCTTCCCAAATTACGGATAGATTAGAACAGGCTTATTTAAACTTGAATTAGCCGTTTGAATGCATCCTGGAATACAATGTCATGGACATTACCGCCGCCAGGATTTAATTCAGGGGGGTGCACATGGGCGCCGGCAGGGGGGTGCAAGTAGGTGCACGTGCAATTCCTGCAACAACCTGCAGTATTGAAAGATCTTTTAGCACATTACGGCGCGTCAAAACTTGGAACCGATCTACAATGAGTGACGATAGATTAAGTGGATTATGTATGCTTAGTGTACACAAAAAAAGAATAAATAATTGTCCAAAATTTATCGACAAAGTTGTAGACAAGTTTGGACAACAAAAAAGAAGGCTTGAGATGCTCTTTTAGAAACAAAGTGAATGATTGTTTATGTATAGTTGTAAAATGTAAACGTCTAATTGTAATTTAAAAATTTAAAATAAAAACTATTTTTTCGCGTTTTTTTCTTATTATTGAAAGATTTATTTTTTTTCTCCATTTCCTTTTTTTTCAAAAGCTAGGGGGGTGCACGTGCACCTACTTGCACCCCCCTGCCGGCGCCCATGGTCATGGAAACGGCCTACAGCCAGACTCTTTTGACAGGGTGCAAACTCAAGTCACAGTGATGGTCACACATATTAGAGTCCCCTCTATTCGTCCTCCAGACCTTAGACTTCACTAACTGAAATGCCTATTGTAAAAAAATGGCTTTTAAAATCAAAAAATGAGATGCCATTTGAGGTTATTTTCTAATATTGCTGTTTAATATCAACCAAATATACTGTTTACCGCTCTTTCTTATAAATTCAGTGAACATTCCTTAATTTTTGCTCATTTTGTGGTTGCCTCCTCCCTTTCTCTGTGGCATCCCTTCCAGTGTAGTTCCCTAGCTGTGTTCATTGTTGCATGGTGTATTGTGTCTTTTTAAAGAATATTAATAATTATATTATCATAACAGAGTTGTATGCTAGACTAAAGTGTTTTAAGCAAAATGAAGACAATGGTGCTGCTCGACAGTCTTAATAAATTGCAATGCATTTTGTACAATTCCCAGCAAAAGCAAAGAAAGAAACAAATGACATGTGTCCCATTATGGCTTTGTGACGCTGCAATTAGATGCTCAGTTGTGTAAATCTAGGCCTGTAACTCATTGATTTTTGATTGATTGGATGGGAGAGGGTGGGAGTGGGTGGGTCGGGTTACTGCGATGCTATATCCATTTATTTATTGATATATCATATCAATTTGTCTTTACTTAATAAAAAGTTGATCACAAAACAAGCACCCAATTTTATCAGCTAATAAAGCGCACATATTTAATTCAGGCAATATGTGATTTCAACAAATCATCAGACACGACAGGTTAACATCAGGGAAAAGTCAGCTTTAAATTGAATCGTTCGTGTTAAAGAGTGTTCAGTAAAAAAGTAAAAGCGACAGCCAATTCTTTCTCAGCTTTAAACAAGCGAATTGGTTTAAGTCCTGAGAAAGAAATGACAGGTCAGAAGTGGCTCATTTTTTGTGGTTGCCTCCTCCCTTTCTCTGTGGCATCCCTTCCAGTGTAGTTCCCTAGTTGTGTTCATTGTTGCATGGTGTATTGTGTCTTTTTAAAGAATATTAA
>JANRMT010062835.1:53430444-53466592 GCA_026402145.1 Polypterus bichir lapradei | reverse complement strand
CGACAGGTTATCATCAGGGAAAAGTCAGCTTTAAATTGAATCGTTCTTGTTAAAGAGTGTTCAGTAAAAAAGTAAAAGCGACAGCCAATTCTTTCTCAGCTTTAAACAAGCGAATTGGTTTAAGTCCTGAGAAAGAAATGACAGGTCAGAAGTGGCTCATTTTTTGTGGTTGCCTCCTCCCTTTCTCCGTGGCATCCCTTTCAGTGTAGTTCCCTAGCTGTGTTCATTGTTGCATGGTGTATTGTGTCTTTTTAAAGAATATTAATTATATTATCATAACAGAGTTGTTTTCTAGACTAAAGTGTTTTAAGCAAAATGAAGACAATGGTGCTGCTCGACAGTCTTACTAATTGCAATGCATTTTGTACAATTTTGTACAGCAAAAGCAAAGAGAGAAACAAATGACATGTGCCCCATTATGGCTTTGTGACTCTGCAATTAGATGCTTCTCGATATGTGATGCAGTCAATGTGGTTGGCTCAATGCTCAAAAAAGAAGAGTTATGGGGCCCAAAAGTTTACCACCAAAGACAAGCACCCTACCCACACTGAGCCCCAAGTCACTTGCCTGCTAGTCCTGAGAAAGAAATGACAGGTCAGAAGTGGCTCATTTTGATGAGATCCAGCTACACCAGAGAGTCCTAAGGTAAATCCAGAAATGGAAAGACAGACACTTAACGTAAATCCAGATTAAAAGGAACAGCGGAAGAGTCTGGCTGCTTCATTTGTGTAAGTGACCATGTGTTCATGGCATGTCATATTACTAATTCATAAGAGGCCTAAGGTAAGCAAAAGTTAAAACTTTATCCATCCATCCATTGTCCAACCCGCTATATCCTAACCACAGGGTCATGGGGGTCTGCCGGAGCCAGAGCATTCAAATTTATTTGGTATGCAATCTGTCTGGCAAAAATGTGGAGTCCCATTAGAATCAGCTCGTTTTGCAACACAAAAAGCCGTTACAGTGTTGTTTTGTGTTTTTTCTATTGTTTCATAATTTTATCGTAATACAAATGTCATTTTGGTATTTATTTTACTTTTATTGTCACCATTTTGCTGATGTTCTTGCATGGCAGCCATGTTGTTCACTGTAACCATGTGATGTAGGGGTCATGTGACAGTCTGCATTGTCATATCAAAGACAGCAGTGCTCACAGGTCTCTGAGTTTCTTCCTCCTAGTGTAGGTGGTCAACTCAGAAAAAAAAAATCAAACTTCATGTCAATGTTCGTTAGGGGACAACTCCAAACACTGTTACAGTTTCTGACTTTTTACCCTTTTTGACTTTAACTGTTGGTTTTTGGTCTTCTTTAGGGTTTGTTTTTTTTTTTTCTTGTGTTTTCACCAAGTACTTGTTTTACCTCTTTGGCAACTTCTGGCCATTATTTAAAAAATCTCTAAAAAATTTTAAACAAATAACAAGAAATAAAAACAAGATATTCATAACAATTAGTTCTTTTTCACCCTTAGCTAATACAGAATCTTCTGCTGCACAGTATATTGAATAGTTTGCTAAATAAGAGGTAAAGATGTTCTCTACTTGATTCATGTTTAGTCCAAATGGTTGATCAGGGATCAATCCAAATGGAGTAGGCAAAGACCTATTGATTGATGGATAGTAGGATAGCCAGCCATTAAGCTATTTATCACAGATGCCATTTGCCAGAACGTCCACCAGCAAATCTCCGTTTTAGTGAAGTTTATACTTACCTACTGTATATAAACATCCTGGTCCTCAAATGGCATTCTCCTTACTGAAAATGTTTGTCAAATACAAGAACACAGGGTATCAAATTATTGTAGAACATTAGAAAAATTGTGACGAGAACAGGCCATTTTGCCCAACAAGCTTTTCCATCCTACTCAGCCCAGTTCTCCAGAATGACATCAAGTCGGAAATTAGAGGTCCCCAAGTCCTACTGTCTGCCACACTACTTGGTAATTTATTCCATGTATCTATAGTTCTTTGCATGAAAAATAACTAACAATATTTGTGCAAAATCTGCCTTTAACAAGTTTCCAACCATGTCCCCTAACAATTTGTGACAGCTTTGTGCCGGAATGCTGAAGAGCACAGGTGCTGAAAACAGCTCCGCCACTCCCTTGACCAGATGATTTTGACAAATTGCTACTATGTAAGGGAATATTTGAGTTATTCTAGCCTTTTTCTTTTTTGTGATTCTGTGTTTTGATAATCCCATGTTCTTTCTTCTGTGATATTTTTGTGTCTTTCTGTTAATCAGTGAAATGTGGTGAAACTGTTGGAACTCACAAAGTTTTCCTTTGACTTATGTTTCCATTTCTGATGTTCATTCTGATGTTGGAGGCGATTGCCTGGACTTTGCTTCCTTGCTTGCATAAACTGAAATGCTGAACTGACATAGTACAGTATGGATTGTACAGCGCATGCATTTCTTTGATCCAGCATGATGGCCGGTTACACTGGCTATGGCCTACTCTTCCATTTTTCACCATTTATGTAGATGGTGAACCGTTCAAAGGCTCTAGCAGGATGCAAGTAAAAACATTTGGTACCATCTGATATGCTTGGCTTCAGTGGGAGTTGCTGGCAGGACTGAGTAAATGTTGGAAATGAAGTCTATTCAAGGTTAGAAGATGTGATGGTCTGCTTGTCTGGAAGGAAGATCATTTGTGTAAAAAGGATTAGAGGTGGGACACATTGTTTGATAGATGTTTGAAGCAATAAATAATGTAAATTTGGAAGTAATAATTGCAAAAGGCAAACTCTGAAAATGCATAAAAACCATTTGTTGTGGATTTCATTACTTTGTTTCCTTTTCAGCAGGTTCATACTTTTTTTCTGAGCATTTTGTATTTTTTCTTTAGTAACTTGTTACACACGTGCAAATGGGAGACAGCTAAAAAGACCAAAAGAAGATAATTCCAGGCCAAGCCAGGGGGTGGCGGGGTTCAGTAAACCTCTTTGTTTAATTCCTACAGACCAAACACGGGAAATTCTGCCTGAACCCGATGACGTCGCTTCGTGTTCTGGCCCCAATGACATCACTTCTGCTAACCTGCCTTAAATACCAGTCAACTTCCACTTGTGAACTTAGTTCTGTTTTGGACTAAACTGTACTCCCAATTTTCAATTTTTTGCAGCCTTATTCAAGTATACGGGTGGCTGCCCCAAACCATTTCCTGTGTCAAAGCATTTCTTTCACAACTCAGATTAATCTGTATTTGGTTTCAATTGTGCTCTTACTTAGTTTCAAGACAAATAAAAGCTTTATATATTTTGTATTGTTGTTTTGGTTATTTCATGCCACCATCTTGGTTTTCAAATGATTTCACTGCAGCCTCCAGTATAGCATTTTCTGCTGCTTGGTACCGGGATCTTGGGACTTTTTGTATGTTTGACAGATTTTTTCTGCATGTCAATATTTAGTTTTTTACACCAAGGAATCTAAAGAAATCATTTGTGTTTCGATTCAACGCTTTATCTAAAGTTCATTTTCAATTTGGGCCATTTTCCAATGCCATTTTATTTTTTTATTACAGCTGCACTAAATTGTCAGTTTTTGCCCAGTCAGGGGCATGGCCTCAGGGGTCACATGCCTGTCACTCCTTACTTAACAGGATAAAAAGGTCATTCCAGGGTCACGTCCCTTCCCAATTACTCAGATTAATTTTGTTAATTTGTGGTCGATTCTTCACTGATTTTGAACTCTGCAGTCCTTTTCGATCTTGTTATTGGCTCGTGGTTTTTGCTTTGGTAATTAGTGGGTTTTGGTTCTCCTGGTTCAGATCCTTGCTTTGTTTATGTTTTTTTCTCTACATCTATTCTTCCAATCGTTCTCATTGAGAATCATTCTCAATACTAGGTTTGCACTACCCAGTATCACTACCGCAATGCTTTTTAAGCTGTCAGCATGCTGATGGCTTCATCCAAGATTGCGAATACAGGGGGTCCTCGGGTTATAACGTCTAGACATATGATGTTTCGAGTTTACAATGCTCACTCCCAAAATAACTTAAAAAAATTGAGACGTGAGTGTTTCAGCTTACGCCATTAGCGTCATACTTACAGACTATGTGGCCGAACTAGTTTGATTGCGCACAGTGGAAGAATACACAGTAACGCAGCGTATGAGTGAGGTAGTTGGCAAACTAGTTTGGTTTGCGTGTGGAGGAAGTGCTCCGTTTGTGTTGCTTTGTTTGGCAAATTTTTTGGCCCTTATCATGGCTCCTAAATGAAAGTCAGAGTCTTCAGATGGGAGTGAAGAAATGGAAATCCATCATGATGGAAGTGAAATTAGACATTGTAAAGAGATCAGAAAAAATAAAGGTAAGGAATTTTTTTACACTTATTTTTTCTGTTACTACAGTACAGTGTACAGTACAGTATATTTATGTCCTTTTCCTTTTTCTGTGGCTTAGTTGTGCTTTTATGTTCTAGATTATGATTTTGCAGATGTGTTAGGATAGGTAAGTGACTTACAATAGGCTAGAGTGTGTTTCGACTTACACCAAAATTCGGGTTACATCACTGTTGTAGGAACGGAACTGTGTTTTAACCCAAAGACCCCCTGCACTTCAAAAACATCTGCAAGTGATTCTGTATTGAACTTTACTATACTACAACATCTGGCTAGGTTTTTTGACTTTGATTTTTTCTACATTTTTGGTTTATTCCAACAATCTTCTGTTCTTCCAATTTTGACACTGCTGGTTTCCTGGTTAATGCTGCCCTGGTCCCTTTTCCTTTGCACTTGTGGCCTGCTAATATCATCATATTCTGGTAGAACAACACTGCAACCTGATGTTTATTATAGCAGTATAGTGTGTTACACATGCAATATCCCAATGTCTGAGAGAAGAACACATTTGGAAGCCGTTTTCAATAAATGAAATAAGTGCTCTTACTTCATCACACGTGAAGCATCATTTCTATAACTTGCTTGATACGGGTTTAATATGATTAAGGTAATGGAAGCAACAGTGGTAAAATGGGATGGTAATCAATTATAATTGTGTGCACCTCTCAGGTGTTTCTATGGTAACTGACTTCACTTATTTTTAGCCTAAGGGTGTCTGATTCATGTGGGTGAAGTTAAAAAAAACATAGTTCAGCTCTGAAACCAAGGAATCCAGGACAATGCAGATGAAAGAAGCCATTGGCCACTGGCACAGTCTCAGTTCGTGGAAGACAAACTTATTTGTGTGTCAATAACTCTGATGAGATAGTGAGCTGATTTAGTTGTTCTTTTAAACTTTAGTCTGAATCCTCTCGTCCTCATTACAAACCTTCTCCTTTTCAGTTTGAAACTGGTCATTTTATGGATTATGTTTTTAATCTTGGGTGGAAATTGCTCATTTTTCTGCAACAGAAGTTTCACACATTCAAAGTCAAAATTATGTTGTCACACACAATAAGTGTGTGTGGATTAGCAACCACAAAGGTGAAATGACCAAGTTAGTAAGATCAGTTCTACTGCCAGATACATGATACGATAAATAGCAAGTAGAAAATTTATGAAAATGGAAACCTGTTTCTGCCAAGCTATGAAAATAAATCAAAATCCATTCAATAAGTATGACTTGGTATGTCATTATTATGACATTCTGTCACCTCCAAGCTTAAGGTCCTTCTCTGTACCCAGTAGGCCCACCATTAATCCTGCCTTTATTTAATTGCTGATTCAAGATCAGAAGTGTACAATGTTGGTCAGTTTGAAGCATTCAAAACGATGAATGATTTGGTATAGGTTAGGTACAGGAGGGGGCTCTTGCGCCAGGACTCCAAACTATAACAACTCCAAACAGGTCACATATTTACAATAGGTAGCACATTTTTTTAAACCAAATAAACACAAGGAATTAAAGAATATAATGAAAGCAGAATATACCAAATCAAACCAAATTTGCAAACATAACTCTGCCTTGTCTCTAGGCCTATCACATTGCGTCTTGACTTATCCTCTTTGCCCAGCCTTAAAGTACACCCAGTTTCTCTCTTTCATCTCCCATCAAACACTCCATTTTTGCTTTTTATCTGTTCCTGGGTTGATCCAAACTCTCCACCTGCTTACATGTTTAGTGCAACCCTGCTTTAGACTAAGTCCTAGTGCCATTTATGGGTTATTCTACTTCTGCTAGTGGGGAACAAAGCTTAGACTCTCTCTAGTTGATCCTGCACCCCAAACCTTCTGTTCACATACTAGTGTTGGATGTCCAAGGCAGTCTTTCAGTTCATAATCCCCCATGTGGACAATAAATCCCCACTTGACAGAATATGATCTCTTGCAGATAGATGGGAGAGTACTGGCAACTTGCTAGTCCTGCTGGCCTGTACTCCTGAATGGCCAGACTGGTCTAAATTACCCCAGCTAGTGACCATGTGCTACCTCGGTCAAAGGAGGAAAATTTTAGATGGAAAGGACCAGAAGTTGAAACACAGACAGAATAATGAGTTAACAATGAAAAGTCAGCCCTATCCAGCCCTATCTTTTAACAAAGCCCTAACACTAACCAGAATCATAGTCAAGAAATCGTACCAAAGAAGTTATTTAACATTAAGACAAAAATGAGAAGCAAAGCACAAAATAACAAAATATTTTACTTATATTCACTAAACTCAGTCTATGCCATTGCGTAACTGATGTTATGCGTTGTCCATTCCTGGCTATCCTTGCAGAGCAACACAACCATAACAACTTTTATTTCTACAGCACATTTTCATACACGAGATGTAGCTCAAAGTGGTTTACAAAATGTCAAAGAAATAGTTACAAGAAAATAAAATTGAAATTAGATAAGATTGGTTCTAGCAGACCTCCATGACCCTGTAGTTAGGATATAGCGGGTTGGATAATGGATGGATGGATAGTAATGAAAAAATCACATATAAAATATAAATCAATATGCACTTACATAAAATAGACATAGAATTAGTAGAAAAGTAGAGTCCTTATATATAGTATCTTTTTTTTTAAGTTCCCAAAGCTGACAAGGTCAGATGGCCGCGGAGGACAGGAAAAATAATAATTGGATGTCAGTGTCAATAGGCTTTGTTCCATAGGAACCAAGTTACCTAAACTATTCTAGAACATTTCATTGGTGGTAATTATTTACCGCTCTGATGCTGATCATTATAATAGCAATTGAGGGGAAGGATTCACAGTTAATTGCAGAATTACGGTGTTTGAGGGTTACTTTTGAGTGTCTCTATCTCATGCATAATTTGGCTCAAAAACTAATCGTCACATCTTTATTTCATAACAGGCTTATATTTCAAGTTTGGTATTTTCCCGCCTAGCCATTTTAGCTCTAGACGGTCCTCAAGAAACTGACACACAAACAGACAGACACATACCTATCATCAAGTTGTTTTCGGTATCAGGGGACCCTAAATCATCGAGATCCATCGAAAACCGGTGATCAAAATTTTTGACAAATCTTAAGCTTTTACATAGACAATAAGTTTTGGTAGGGGAGGACGCAAAGAAAAAAAAAAAAAAAAAAAAAAAACTCCAGAGTTGAGAAGCTGGAGAAAGATAACAAAATCTGCATGGGTTCTAAGGCCAAATTCTACCTAATATAAATGTTCTTAAGGAGTCCCTTATTGTTTTTTGGGCTTCAACTTACAAGATTTGATGCAGTGGGTCTCGTGACAAGTTGGGATATCTGCTTTAATATGAGCATCAGAGGCGGCTGCACAGTGTTTTGGTAATGGCAAAACTAGAACAAAAGGCAGTGAAAAGTATAGATTAATTATGACTACAAATTCACTGAAGAATATGGTAATTCTATGCATGTGCTGGCTATAAAGACCAGAACTAAAATATAGCAATGAAAATAAAAACACTTAAAAAAGTGGCTTATTAGGAGTTTTTTAAAAGTGATCCATGGTGTTAGTTTGGCATATCTCTATTGCTAATGTATTACAGGCAAAAGCCTGCCTTACCACATCTTTTATTCTTAATTCTTAGGAAGACCTCAATTAGAAGATCTAAGGTTACGAATGGAAATGTATGGGGACATGCACTACAAAATATCGAAAGGAATAAGATTATTGAGAGCTTTATATACCACTAGTATTATTTTAAAAATATTTCTAAAGGACACTGGCAACCAATGCAATGATGCTAAGACTGGTGTGATGTGCTCAGATTTTCTTTTTCTAGTTAAGATTCTTGCTGCTGCATTCTGAACTAACAACCACTGACTGATGTCTTTCTTAGGTAGTCCAGTTAGGAGTGCATTGCAGTAATCTTGTTATCTAAAAGCAGAAGTGTCAATTAATTTCTCAGCATTGTTCAATGATATAAGAGGTCTAAGTTTTGCAATGTTCCTTAAATGAAAAAATACAATCCTTTCGATATGGTTAATGTGTGATTTAAAGTTTAGCTCAGAGTCCATGATTATACCTAAATTCTTTACATCCATCTTGACTTTCAATGCAATGGGATCAAGTTTATTCCTAAGCCCTTCACTTTTTCCATTTTTGTAAACAACTAAGATTTCTGTTTTTTTCCTTATTAAGCTTGAGTAATTTACTACTCTTCCATTTAGAAATATAAGTGTGACATTGGATTTGAGAGCCCGGAATGTCAGTGTCATCAGGTGGCAGAGATAAGTAAGCACTTAACACAATGAAACTAAAGGATTTGCCAAATAGGTATGTGAATAGTGTGGCAGATGACTGAGGAACTTGCTCCACCAGTACACCCCTGTGATGGAAGGACCAGGAGAAACAATATATTATGGACAGTACTTCCCCCGGAACACAAGGGGGCAACCCCCCCCGGAGTACATCAGGAAGCTCAGCCCTGTTGGCACCCGTGGTCACCACCAGTGGGTGCCTGGACGCTTGTGGAGCCCTGGACAATAGCACTTCTGCCACACACGGAGGTGCTGCCAGAAGAAGGTCCAAAGGTGCCTGGAGTACTTCTGGGTGTCCATGCAGCACTTCCGCCACAATCAGGAGTGCTGCCGGAAAGTAATAGGAGAGCACCTGGAATACCTCTGGGTGCGATATAAAAGAGACCACCTCATTCCATTCTGAGAGCCAGGGTCAGGGAGGAAGGAAGATGAAGCATGCTGGCAGAGGAGTGGAGGCGGCTAAGAAACAGAGAAGGAAGAAAGAGAAAGAAGGGACTGAGCATTGTGAGCTGCTACTTTGTGCTGTGGATTGTAAATTAATGGTGAGTCGTATGGCAAACTCGTGTCTGCCTGCTTCTGTGTCAGGTTAGGGCAGCTATACACACCCTGGTGGTCCACAGCAGATAAACAGTAATGGCAGTATAATAAAATATTAATGATTGTTTACTTTGTGAAAAGCAATAAAAATTTTCAAACAAATGCTAGGTTCATATTTTTCAATGCACAATAATACAAAAAGAGATAAAATAACAGTAAGATATCACAGGAAATGTCTCAGACAACTCAAAAATTAAACCAATTCATGGTAGCTGCCTGCCAGCCAAAGTGTCCTGCCTACTCTTACTGTCCTTTAAAGTAGTTAAAATTGATCTCCTATGAGTGTCAGGTATCTCAGCCACATGATGGAGTGGCTGTTTTCTTATGGCTAAGGCCTTGTTCACACGGGCGTTAAGTTTTTGGATAAACGAACTTGCTCTGAACGTCCTAGACGTTTATGTTGCATTTTGTGGTGGCGATCGATTGACTTCTACACCGGCGTTCGTTTGTCTCTGTCTAACGCCAGCCTGCAGCCCAAATAGTAGTTTGTGTGTTAACCTGTGGAGGCAGTGTCGGGAACTGGATATGAAAGCCCTTGTCGTTTTATTTGAGGAGCTTCCTTTCAATATGGACCATTTTGCTATGTTGGATATTAATCTTCTTGTTTTAAAAATACTCGTAATACGGCGACGTAGGGAGAGAAAAAATCGCCGCCGCTACTGGGTTCATCCTCTGACTGCACAACGTCGGGTTAAAGGAAGTTTTTTTGTGCTTTATGAAGAAATGCGAAAATTTCCGCGCAAGTTTTTTAATTACTGTCGGATGTCGGTTTCCACTTTTGATTGTCTGCTGCAGCTGGTGCAATGCCACATTGCACGCCGATCAACCAATATGCGACTTGGTGTTAGCCCCGAAGAGAGACTACTTGTCACTTTGAGGTAAGGAAACAGTAGTCGAGTGTGCGCTTACACCGGTGTTATGCACTGAAATGCCATCCCCCGCCCCCACCCCCGCCATGGACTTCCCCCCCATACATAATCGTTATCAAATATTATATTAGAACATAAATTAATAGGTTCATGGTTTACAAATTACATGAGACAATAAAATAAAATAAGCAATATGAAAATATATATGTTGTATATGAAAATATATATGTTGTATATATATATCCGGTCCTCCGAAGCGTAAAATAAACGCACAGAAAACGAACTAGAAGCGGTTTCCTTGCGTTCGTTGGGTTTTGAACGCCAAGAAAAAGCTGCATGCAACGTTTTTTTGATGCCGTATAAACGCGCAGCCGGACAAACGCACGTCACCAAAGCCCGTGTGAACACTCTCATTGACTCCTACGTGTAGAAAACACTCGGCGCTTGATCCGCGCTCACCGGACGCTACGAACACAAAAAAAACGCTCGATTTTAACTCCCGTGTGAACAAGGCCTAAGAAGTGACAAGACTGATTTGTTCAAAATTAATAAAGTGGAGCCCAGCTGTTGTTTTTATATAAATTCTTCTGCAAGGTACACAAATGGAAGTCTGTTAAATTCAAAAGTTACAAGGTTTTTCTCCAAAAAGAGAAATGTAGATGCATGGAAAAAATGACCAGGTAGCATGGGAGGCAGTGGACGTTTTTGGCCTTCGAAAGATAACTCCATGTGATATTAGAGAAATGATGTGAATAGGATCGATGAGCTTTGCTAGGATGAATGGCCTGTTGTAGTCAAATATTTTCTAATGTTCTAATGTTATTTTAGGGAAATTAGATGAATAGGATTAACTTGCTTCGTTGGACTGAATGGCCTGATCTCTTATTATAATAAGCTTTTATCTTGCCAGAACTTGGTACAATTCTGCCCAGGTAGGTCTCTCTTCAATACTGTACCTGTGTTGGCACCAATAACAATTGCCTTTCCTACATTGCCTCCTGATAGGTCCTACACTGCAATGCTAACATGTGCACAACATCTCTGGGGGTCTTGTGCAGGATGTATGACTATCCTGTGCCAACTTGGTGCCGACCTTATGCTAAATGGCATCTTGCCAGCCTGGCTGACATCTTTAAGGGCACGATGAGAGGGGAATAGGTGGGTATAATGGGGCTCACAAACATTTTAGATAAAATCCTTGTTTATTTAATAAATACTTACAGGAGCTGAACAAAAAAATACCCCAAAAAAAGAAAAAGAAAAAAACAAACTTGCTACTGGCAGTAAATTGATTGGTGAAATTTGCTGAACCAATTTGAAGAGGAACAGTCTCCAAGGTGATAAGATCATGGCAACTGCAGATCCTTGGTAAACAGATGATCGGTAAGTAAAGCAAGGGACATAATCAGCCAACTGCAATCAGGATCACGTTACAGGAGATGGTGGTCTGCTGAAGCAGTTAAAAACAGCAAAGAAGAAAAAAAAAAGCTTCACTGAGTACCTTTCACTGGCAAATTGGCATATTTTTTAAATCTTTATCTAATAAGAATGTTGTTGTGTGTCATTTATGGATATAATCAGGATTATCAAAAACAGACAAAAGGGATCAATAAAACACAATGTAGCATGAAATATGATTTTGCGAACTGGAAAGCTGCTTGAAATAAATGATCTCATAAGCAGAATTAAGTTAAATGTGGCGTAAGTAGAGAAAATCCCATTGTTCGCAGATTAGCCACTATAGCCAAGTGTATAAGAGCTCTGCCATATTGTTCTACACTAATGAAAACAATATTAAAACAAGTTCCAAAATATTTTCTTTTTGAATTATTTCCATAAAAGATTAAAAGTATCCTATCTAATCTAATGGGTGGCATGGTGGCGCAGTGGTAGCGTTGCTGCCTCGTAGTTAGGAGACCTGGCTTCGCTTCCCGGGTCCTCCCTGCGTGGAGTTTGCATGTTCTCCCCGTGTCTGTGTGGGTTTCCTCCCACCGTCCAAAGACATGCAGGTTAGGTGCATTGGCTATTCAAAATTGTCCCTAGTGTGTGTTCGCCCTGCCCGGGGTTTGTTTCTTGCCTTACGCCCTGTGTTTGCTGGGATTGGCTCCAGCAGACCCCCGTGACCCTGTAGTTAGGATATAGCGGGTTGGATAATGGATGGATGGATATCTAATCTAGGATGATGCAGTGGCTCTCTTGGCTGCTTTACATCTCCTGAGTCCCAAGCTCAGGTCGTGAGCCAATTGCTTTACACTCTGCTTGAGTCTGTTTGTGCTTTTCTTCTAAATCTCAAAGATATGAATGTTGGATTGGTGGCTCCAAACTCTGGCTCAGTAGGAGTGAACGCTCATCTTTGTGTGTGTTTGTGCCCTGTGATGGACTGCACCCTGGCTGGAGTTTATAGCCGTCATATTTTCAATGCTACTAGGAAAGTCTCAGCTCTCTACAACCCTAAATTGCATAAGAGGGTTAGGAAATAGATGGATGGTGATGTAGTTTAGCTAAGCTCATACTTAGTCTCCCTGGGCATTACTCCACTTTTCCAGTTGGTCGATTTGCACCCTCATATGATCAAATTCAATAAACACACTGGTGTGGGGGGAGAGCTGCAGGTAAAATTGGTTTTGCATTCTTGTGACTGTTGGGTGTATGCCACATATATCAAGTTTGTCCCACACTTATGGCTGTCATTACCTACTGTCAAATGAATAGACAAGAGTCTGAAAAAGGTTTGGAGCAGCCTCGTGCATACTAGAAACCTGGCTGCAAAATAGTAAATTAGTTACAAATTACATACAGATTAGAGTCCAGAACAGAACTGATTTGAAGGAGGTTAAGCTGGCAGTTTTATGGAAAGGCAGAGGAAATGACATCATCGGGGTCAGGACTGGAAGTGACATCATCGGGCTCAGGACCAGAAGTAAAGTCATCAGGGTCAGGCGGAATTTCATGTAACTGGTCTGCAGAGGAAAGAGAGAATGGATTAGTGCACTTTGCCACCCCCTGGTGTGGCGGGGAATTACCCTCATTTGAGCCCTTTAGCTACCTCCCATATGCACATGTGTAAAGCTGTGTTTAAACCCTCTCCAGATAAAACCAAATGAAAATGACCACAGCTGAGATCTTGCATCCAGAAAGAACAGCTTGCTGAGCTGTACAACGCTGCCTCAGCTTCTGAAACCTCAGAGAAACAGGAAGGTACAATGATTTCTCTCAGCTCAGATGGCTCAGTGCTGCACAAACAATACGAGGACTTAAACTCTTAATGTTTTACAAACGGCCTCTTGAGCTAATATCAGAGACCAAAGGAGTGCATTGCTCATCCCATTGCAAATATAACTCCTTGTGTAATAGTACAAGTATAACTTATAGTGTCTTTGTTCACATCTAGGACCTCACTGTCTTTGTGGAGTCTGCATGTTCTTCCTGTGTAAGTGTGGGTTTATCTCTTAGCAGTTCAGTTTCCCTTCTGTTATGATTGTGGCTCCACAAAACAGCAAAGGGGTGAGGCCTCTGTGAAGCCATAAGACAGATCTCACCCAAGGCAAGTCTGACTCAGGAAAATGAGAGGCTTAAGGCTCAACTAGGCCTCAAACAGAAAATATCCCTTACATTTAAAGAAAGAAAAAAATCTTGAAAATGTTTCACCAGTGGGAGAACTGTTTAACTCCAGCTGGACCAGAGACAAGTCCCACAGGGACTCGTTATAAAATTAAGATTTCTTAACAAAAAGTAAAAGAAAGAAATGCTTAAAAGGGGCATCCAAAAGAATTGCATAAAAAAAGGCAATCCACAGTAACCAAGTCCCAAAACATAAAATACAACTCAGAAACTTTAAACAGAGCCAAAAATGTGAAAACGTCAGTAAACACAAATACTAGCAATAGCAAAAGAAGAAAAAAGCTCACCAAACCACTAGCACATGCAAAATGTACAA
This sequence comes from Polypterus bichir lapradei, assembly GCA_026402145.1. Taxonomy (NCBI): domain Eukaryota; kingdom Metazoa; phylum Chordata; class Cladistia; order Polypteriformes; family Polypteridae; genus Polypterus; species Polypterus bichir. The sequence goes on along the minus strand of JANRMT010062835.1, from coordinate 53,452,566 downwards.
CAGAGGGACTGCAAATCCCATCAGTCTTTACAGGGCTGGAGGCAGACCGTCAACAGTGATTGACAGATGGCCCACTTCTTGGGGAACCACCCACAAAAGACATGGAACATGAAGGCAATTAAAGAAACGGTACATAAATATTTTGAAAAACAACAAAAACAATAATACATTAAACATATTGACAAAATGACAAATGAACAGAACAATATTAACAGAAATATTAGTAAGAAATAATTCAAAATTAAAATGAACGAAAAACACAAGGAATAGGAACATAAATATAAGTCAGTGAACATAAAACCTCAAACTTGTCAAAGATGGTTAGGTCAATAATTGAATTTGGTTCAATTCAGTTTATTTTTGTATTGCGCTCTTCACTGCAAGGCACACACTTCACAAGTAAATACAAATACTAACTTTACAATTTACTAATTACATACTGAGCATCCATTAAGGTAGAGATTTATTTTTAAATGGAGAAAAACAAAGTGGGTTGAAACTGCTTAATATAAATGGAGTCCAGCAATATCTGTCCATTAATAAATTGTTTAAGTGTGAAATATGGTCACCTAGGCAGCAAAAGAGAGGAAAAGAAAAACTCCAGTCAGCAGTGTCCTAGTGGAAAATAACGTCTGGGCGTCCGATATGTGATACTAAATTTGTTGGTTTTAGACCATGGATGTAGGTGTGAGTGTGAGTATACCATGCGATGGAAGGCTGCCGTTTGCTTTTGGGACTCCGGAACCTTTACTTGGATGAAGTGGCTATGAAAATATTACAGCAAGTTATATTAGCTTCAGAAAACAAATAAACACGACAGGGCAGCTGGTTGCTTGAATGACATGAACTTGCTATAATAAACTAACACCAGGAACCAAAATACGATCAACGACCTGGATCCATTAGAACCAAAAACTTGTACCTTTACATCCTGGGATTTTGTATTGGGGTGAAAAAGAGTTATGCTGTAATTTTTAATTTGTGTGATGTGTTAACACAGGGATATAGGATTATGGAGAGAGGATGCAGCTTTCAGGTGAATAAACTGTGCAAGCAAGACTATATTGTACAGCTTATAAGGGAAGGCTGGCATTATTATTGATTATCTGTATTTAAACAGGAGTCTAACAGGCAAGTGCCATTTTGGAAAGAAGTGTGGGTCAACAAGCACATGACAATGCACTAATAGGAAAGACTAATTGTTTTTCAAGAGGAACAGAATATTAGGATTTATGCAGATAGACTGAAGGATACTGGGAGATATGCAAATGTAAAAACACGTACTAATATACTGTTTTAACTATTAGATTGTATAAAATTTCAGCTCAGATAGACTAGCAAGTGTGTGTATCCTTGTAAGAAGGTATGAAATAAGTGTTTGGGACCTTTTAGTCAACAAATTATTATATTTAGCTAAAAGTAACTTCACTGATAAGTAACAAGCTTTTAAAACCATTTTAAATCAGCAGTTATTTGATTTTAGCAGATGCAACTATTGTTAATTGTTTTATCAGACACCAAAGCCATCTACAAAGGAGAGGATTTGGAAGCACTTCTTTAACATCATTGTCAGGTTAGTCACTTTCAATAGCATTCCAATGTTCACCAGCATGACAACTGACCTAAAAGGAAAAAGACTGTAATGACTTGCACTTTAAAATAATGCTTCACCCAGATTACGAAGATAAAAACCCATTTGAACTATCTGATGAGAAGCTTGCCGCATGGACTGTGATTTGAATTGTTCAGGTCATAGGTTTTCAGCTGCTTTACCTTCAGTGTTTGATATGCCTGTTTTTTGTACAAATAAACATAAGTTTAGATTGAAGTAAAGTTTGTTGTTATCTCACTGAAACTGCCTTGCTGTCTATTGACACTGAAAGTCAAAACTTCTATAGGCTGAGGGGCCGAGATTCTGCTGCAGGTTCTATGGAATCCTAACCAGGTCATAAATGTTGAGAGGTTCAATAATATAAGAAGCTGTCCCATCCGTGCACTTTTAATGACTTGAATGGTCTTTCACTATAAAAAGGTGTAATATGAAATAACAGCTGCACTTTAGATTTGCACTACAAGTGGCTGTGATGGAAGATGAGAATAAATTGTGCGCTTATCACCCCAACACACTTTCCCTCTGCATGGAATACAAACACTTGTTACATTTCAGTTGTAACAACAGCCATAAATGCAAGTCATCAGACATCATGCTATACTCTTAAAACTAAATGTGCCAAAGTGGTTCTTCAGAGTGATGCCATAGGGCAGGGGTGTCCAACTCCGGTCTTGGTGGGCCTCACTGGCTACAGGTTTTCATTCTAACCATCTTTTTAATTAGTGAGCCGTTTTTGCTGCTGATTAACTTGTTTTGCCTTAGTTTTAGTTGACGTGACTCAGACCCCTTAGTCATTTCTTTTTGCTTAATGAGCAGCCAAACAATAATGAGACACAAAAAAAGCCACCACAGGACCAGCTAACCTGAGAATAAAGAAAGGTGAAGGTCTGCTCAGGTCACCAAAACATCTTGATGGTGGTCTTAGAAAAAAACAGAAAATCAACAGTCTGCTGTGGTAGAATGAGAGCAGCAACATGTCATGATATTCAACAACGGCTTTAATTAACAGCAAGAACTGGCTTCTCATTAAGAGACTGGTTGGAGTGAACACACACTGGAGTTTGACGATTCAATTTCTGTTTGGCTGCCATTTAATGAAGAAAAGAATCAATTCAGAAGACTGAATCCTTAAAAACAGGGCTATTTAAAATGAAGGGGAAAGGAGTTAATTAGCAGTGAAAACTGCTTGCTGATTAGGAAAAGGTTTAGAATGAAAACCTGCAGCCACTGCAGCCCACCAGGACTGGAGTTGGACACCCCTGCCATAGTGAAACCATTTTTGGTTCCCAAAAGACCCATCCACATGAAGGTTCCAGAAAGAACCTTTATTTATTTAGATCCATAACAGGCTTCACATGGTCAATAACAATAAATAGGCGGTCACAGATTTGTGAAATACCAATGGGTTCCCGATTAAAAGAACTCTTGCTGCATACAATACCACAAGCTAAATCCAGGTTTTCTTGATCTGTTAGTGTCCTGCTAGATAGTCTACCAAACACGAAAGATTATAGGTGTTTTTATCTATATATTAGGAAGTTTTTCAAGGCTCAAAGAACCACCTTCATGTATAGAAAATCCTCCCCAGAATTAAATAGTCCTTTGTCAAGCAATAGTTCTATGAGGAATCACACAATCCAATAAAGAACCATAATATACTATTAAAAAAGTGTATTTTTAACATTATGAAACAATTACACAAAAATAAGAGTTAATCATAAACCTTAAGAATTACATACATATGCAGTTCTTTATGTACAGTATATACTAACAATTAAAAGCAGATATATATTTCCAATTACAAATTCTCACATTTTTAATGATGCAGTTTGCACAGCCTTGCCACAGCACAAGCTTCTGAAAATCAAAACGGCACACGTGTGTATTGTATTGTTGCTATACTAAAATAAAGTTTATATCATTTTATAGAATTTTAATCATTTTTGGAATGTTATTAAGGTGCCAGTCATGTGTAGGAAGGAGGACTAAAAGATTCACTAAAATGTTACACTGCAATGTTTTATCTCAGACCTTAAAGTTTTTTCTAGCACATCACATATTGCAATAGTAAAGCAGATCCACCAAACAATTGTTCTTAGTCTGTCCTCACATCATTTGTTCAGTAAGATGGATAGGGGGAAACAGCTGTGGTAATCTCCAGCCACAATGTAACAGAAGTTGACAGAGAATCTCCCACTTCAGGGACGAAAAAGTAGGATTAGACTCTAGAATCATTTTTTGGATGAGTGATAGAAGGTAACACAGTGGTTGAGATACAAGAGTCAAAATTCATTGTCGACAACAACTTCAAGGCTGGCAACATGGGATCACAAGACAATCTACGGAGGACTCAAGCTATCAGAAATGAGCTGGGAATCTCACAAGAAGAAGTTCAAATTACTAAGCATTCAGATTTAGGAAATTAGCGGACATCCATCTTCAGAGGTTTTTGAGAGAAGAAGAAAGCTCGTCATAATTCAATGCATTTATTGCTGTGGTGATTTTGAGGACACCACAGAAGAAAACCATACTGCAAACTAAACCATTTGCAAACACAAGCATTTCAGCTTTGGGTTGTAAACTATTCAGTACATCATGTTCTATCTTCAGTAAATTTAATAATTACCCGATAAAGCTATGCATACAATGATGTACAATTTCCAGCATTTAGATCTTAAAAATTGTCAAAAGGCTGTGCACCACTGTAGACAATCCAGGGTAACTTGGCAACCCGTCTGAAGCCGGGCAGCCAAGGTTTGGATTAGATTGTCACTCAGACGTCCTGCTTTCAATGATTGCAGGGACTGCCTCTAAAGTTGAATTCTAAAGCACCATAGCTTTTCTATGGGCTACCTTTCTGGGACAAACTGCAAATTTAAGGGCTCATTCACTTGCACTACTCATTAGATTATTACTTATTATAATTTTCAAAGAAATTGAGAGACAACAAGGAGGTCAAGAAGCTTTCTCTTCTCTTAAAAATAAAGTCTTTCATCTTTAGTATACAGTAAATGAACAAGAAAAGATCTCCAAGTATCACTTAGTGGTGTTTTGCATAATGTGCAGACGATTTCCAAATTTAAGGTCATAGCCATAAGCAGACTCAATACAAGTACTTGTCTGACGGCGTACAAGCAGTAGCATTACCAGACACTAATTGGAGCATTTTCTCATAATTGTATAGCAGGAACAGGAAGCTGATGAAGTCTTCTGCTTTTAGTGCCTCACTCTGAGATTTAAGTGCCTGCCATTACAGTCTTTGGTCCACCTTTGAGTCAGATTCCAGGGCTCTTTTAACATTTTCTTGAAGTAAAAATATGTGGCTTTGCCAGCATAAACATTGGAAAAGAGAGCCAGCTTACATCTATTCCAGTTAAGTTTATGATGTAAAATTATGAGGTCATCTGCACATTTTCTAAACAAAATAACTGGGTTACTTTCAGATTTAAAGAGGTAAGATATTTGAAATCCAAGGGACTTCTTTCCAAATGAAATGAATCAAATTAATTTTAATTATATGACATAATAAAGTTAAAACTGTCAGATCACATTAATTCAATTCTGAGCTCAAGGGCTACAGAGTGGTATCATACCAGATGGGGCACAAGGATGTCTCACACACACACTCACTTGGCCAAATCACCTAATATCCACATCTTTAAAATATAAACCAGGAGAAAACACCTCATATTGTCAGAACAAGAACATGCAACTACACAAAGACAGCAATTGGGTTTGGAAAAACTACACATCTTATATAACTCTTTGATGGCCAGTGCGATTTTCTATGCTCTGGTGTGGTGGGCCACTAACATCACTTCAAGACAGGCCCACCAAATCAACAGGCTAATTAAAAGGGGAAGGTACAGTTATAGAACGCACTCTGGACCCCCCAAAGGTAGTAGCAAAGGGGAGAATTAAATCAAAACTGAGTGCCATTATGAACAATGCTGCACATCCTCTTCCTGACATGCTTCACTGATGAGTTTCAACCAATGAATTATTCAGCAGAAGTGTGACAAGAAACTACTGGGGCTCCTTTATACCAACAGCAATACATCTGCATAATGCCTCACCATGACTGTGACAGCCAAGTCAGAAGATTTCTTTTTTTTGAATTTTCTTACTTTACAGTAATTCTGGTGTGTGTTCAGTTTGAACTGTGTGTGTATATTTATTTATTTACTTATTCTATTTATGTATTTATTTAAAGAGCTTCTATAAAAAGCTAAATTTGGGCCTGGAGTTAAATAAATTTCTATCTATCTATCTATCTGTCTTTGAGGCATCGGTGCCAGTCCTTATACTAACAAACCACTCATCATGTAACATTAAAGTTTAAGATGATTCTGAAGATGATTTTTGGAACTGGGATTTACTTTGTCATAAATTTTAATCTGAGTTCCATCGACGAGTCAGTTTCTATGTATTTTCTAGCTTTGTTTTGCATAGATATTTTGAGCTTGTGGTCACCGAGTGAAGAAGGGTCAACAAAAATAGGAAGATTTTGAGGTTCCAACACAGCCGTCCCCATTTACTAACAAATGCAAAAACAAAATCAACCCCTGATGTCGTGAAAATGATAAACAAAGACGAGTGCCATGCACCCAAGTGGCCTCCAATTGTTTGGCTGTGCCGTTGGGCCCTTAAACTTGGAGCTCCTCTCTCTAGGCCATCTCTGTGATCAATTAACGCCTCCTTCCAGGTGGTCATCCCTTTGAAGCTCTGGGACTGGAAGGGGTGGGGTCAATTGCCCTCACTGGGCGGTTTCTCAAGTCTGAGGAGGAAGAAAATGCTGCAAGGCTGTTAGCGGCAGTGCCCCCTTTCTGCCCAGGGTGGTATTACATACCTTAGAAGAGGTGGGATGGTGATCCTAAGATGCACATGTGTGAGTAGTTTTCAAACTTTTTCTTTTTTTGTGCTGTGTAACTCATTATTAGTTTTATTCATGTTTTATCTCAATCTGTTTTATTTTATGATACGGAGATACTGACTTTCTGCCAACCCAGCAATTTTTGTTTTTCTTTCTTTCTAATTGGTACTTCACTGACACCTGGTGCTTCTACCTATGTGCGACATTATGCCTGACACAAAATTTAATATCTAATTTTTCCTGCTTGTCCAATACCAGGATTTTAAAATTTGTTATCAAATTTCACAATGCCACAACCTTAGAAACATCAACAATTTTTTTTTTTTTTTTTTTTTTTTTATTACTCTTTAATTTATTTATTTATTTTTTTTGTAACAGTATACTGCTGCTGGATTATGTGAATTTCACCTTGGGATTAATAAAGTATCTATCTATCTATCCATCTATCTATCTAATAACAACAACATTTATTTATATAGCACATTTTCATACAAACAATGTAGCTCAAAGTGCTTTACAAGATGAAGAACGAGAAAAAAGACAGAATAAATCATTAAAATTAGGGAACACTAATTAACATAGAATAAAAGTAAGGTCCGAATAATATGTATTAACATTTTAAAACTTTGATGTGGTCTTCTGAAATGTGACATCAAATATTATAACCCTGCTATCAAATTTTAGATACTCAGCATTTCAAATATTATTGAAAGTTGCGTCCACTCTGCATTTTAGTGCCATCCATTTTGTAAGTACTAATTTCTAGTTTGAAAAAGCCACTAGCACATCTTCTTTTCCAGAGTTAGATATCCAGCTGTAACTTCTTGATATCAATAATTGAATTCATGATAACAAATTTTGAAACCCCAACATCAACTTTCTAAACATTGATATCACATTTTGTAATCCTGATATAAAATCTCTAAAAGGTTCCTCTCAAAACTCCAAAACCTGATATCAAATTTTGAAAAGTTGATATCAAAATGTATGTCTGTTTATTATCTAGAGTTATTACGTACTGCAGACTGAAAGTGAGTACAAACGTGTGCTGTGTGACTTACTGCAGCTGTCATTGCAGCAGAGAGTATCCATCTGCTTTTCGCTGCCAGTACTCAATTGCATCTTCATAATGAATTAGCAAGAAGCACAGTAGCACTGACAACCTTTTTTTTTCTCACAAACATGGAAGCCCAGAAGCTCCCACAAATTGTCTGTAAAAGATGAAGATGCTGCTGTGGATGATGATGATGAGGCCTGGGCTGAGATCGATGGCTGTGGTTTCCATTTGAATGACTGCTTTAAATGCACATCACATACTTGTTCACAGTATACTTTAAATGTACAGTTCATATCAACTATAATTAGTTATGTGAGATATTAAAAAGGCTTATCGTGGGGGTTGTGTACACAGTGTCTGCTGATGGGATGTACACTCTGATGTGAGGTCCCTCTCAGCCTCTTTGATGTGGCTGGGATTCTAATAACATTAGAAAGGTTTCATGGTTGTGTCCTTTTCTTTCAGATACTGTAATGGAGACCCTTTTCCATGCTTTTGTCAACTCACAATTTGATTATTGCAACACAGTGTTGTGTGGTATCCCTGCACGGAGCCTAAACAGACTGCAGTATGTCTAACATTCATCAGTAAGGGTTGTTACACATTTAAAACCTTGGGAGCATATTACTCATGCACTTCAAAAATTACATTGGTTACCTGTTCTTTGTTGTATTATAATATAAATTTTTTTGTTTTTAAGACCCTTCTTGGTCTGGCCCCACTTTATCTGTTTTCCTTATTGAACCCACTTGTGTCATTACGCTCACTTCGCTCTTCTGATTCTATGCTGCTAACTGTCCCACTATGGCTGACTGAGTTTTTAGTGTATCGGGACAACGGTATTGGAATATGTGCCTTTGGAGCTTCACATTTTCTTTAAAATCTAAATTTAAAACATATCTTTTTAATATTGCTTTTTATTTTGTTAAATATTTTCACACACGCGCGCTTAGGAAGCAGTCAACAATTCCTATGGTGAGCGAAATAACAAACGATGGGGGTTTGTTTCATGGTACTAATGCCTCTCTCTCTGACCTTTTAGAACTAAACAAGACAACTGACCATATTCACCATACAAACAATAATTCAGAAAACGAAACATCTACCTCCTCATCATTCACTTCACTTCCGGCTCCTGGAGATGACATCACTTCCGGTCCCTTGACGATGACATCACTTCCGGCCCTTGATGATGACGTCACTTCCGGTCCCTCAATGATGACGTCACTTCCGGTTCCCCTCTGATGACGTCATTTCCCTATTCATCATTTCCTGCAGCCATTTTGTGTTTTCTATATAAACCACCAGTTTGCCTCTCACAATTGTCTGATATTTGGATGTTTTTTCATATATTTTGACCAACTTTGCTGTTCAAGCAATATACGGGGCAATTCCCCAACACTTTTTGAGTTGTTTTCTCGAGTGATTTATCACAATATGTATGTATATTGGGTGGCACGGTGGTGCAGTGGGTAGCGCTGCTGCCTCGCAGTAAGGAGAGCTGGGTTCACGTTCCGGGTCCTCCCTGTGTGGAGTTTGCATGTTCTCCCTGTGTCTGCGTGGGTTTCCTCCGGGTACTCTGGTTTCCTCCCACAGTCCAAAGACATGCAGGTTAGGTGCATTGGTGATCCTGAATTGTCCCTAGTGTGTGCTTGGTGTGTGTGTTTGCCCTGCAGTGGGCTGGTACCCTGCCTGGGATTTGTTCCTGCCTTGCACCCTGTGTTAGCTGGGATTGGCTCCAGCAGAACCCCGTGACCCTGTGTTAGGATATAGCAGGTTGGACAATGACTGACTGACTGTATGCATATTGGATTGTTTCATGATAAGTTACAATATTTTATACTAATGTAGTGTCCTTAAATATTTTGAAAGTCTCTTTTAAATAAAATTTATTATTATTATTATTATTATTTCCATCTTTAAAGATAGGATGCACAGACCCTCAAGTGGCTGTAATTTATGTTTTCCTGTTTTACATTTTTTTCATCCCTTTTATGCATTTATTTTAGATTTTTGAATTTGGGGAACCCGATACACTTTTGCATTATGAAATCTCTCTGTATATAAAATCCAACAAATGTCTGTCTGTATGTCTGTCCACTTTTCATGAGAGAACTACTTAATGGATTTAGATCGGGTGGTTTTTATAATTTGCTTGAACATTCTGGTTGATTTTGTGACTTCTCTCATTGTGCTAAGTATTATAGTTTGGTTGCGCCACTAATGTATTCACGCAAATCCGAGGGAGATGCTGCAGGCTGAGAGGAGGGGGAGGCAGGACCTCAGGAGAAGGGAGCCAGACGGGGCCATCTTCACTCACGTGCCAGCCTCTGTTCAAGCCGCTCTACCTCTCGCCACATGTTGGAGCATACTTTGCTTCTGCTTAGTTAAACCATACCTGTTTGTTCAGCAGACATTATATTATCATCTACAGACTGTGAAAGAGTAATGTTTGATGTTTTTGAGAGAGAGAGATCACAGCTACGTGTGTTTTAGACGGTAGCTGCTCATTGGCAGAGATATAACGGCCATGTGAGGGACGCACTGAACACGATCAGATACAGTGTGGCACCATTTGACATTGGAGCGTACCTACCTTCCGCTTGGCCAGAGATACCTTGCCAAATTTTTACATTTTTGGCAAAGAGATCACAGCTACATTTTCGCCCTTGATAGCAAAACCAAAAATATTGTATATCAAGAGGCCCTCGGATACAAAAGCTATCAATATAAATTCTACTCAATAGAATTTATAACTTTTTTTTGATTGATTTTTAAAGTTTGCCCTGTTTTACTACTACGTGGGTGGAGCCACAGGCGACAGCTAGTTATTTAATAGACTGCAGTTGTTATTTTCTCGCAATTTTTATTTCCTGGTGCCATTTTGTGCCATGATATACATGAGCACTGCCATTTTGCAAAGTGCTTGTCCTAATATTGCTCGGGAAATGCCAGGAAGCTCGTGATGAGGGACATCACTGGTAAAGGTCAACAGCACTTATATCCTGCTGTCTGAGTTTACAGAGAAACAACAAACAGTTGGTGACTGCGTATTAGTGTTTGATTTCTGGTTGCTAATTTTTGTGCAATTTATTTCTATTTTAATTTAGAGTTGTGATTCTTGGCTTGATGACAGATCAGTTTCATTTTTCAGTTTTGAAACACACTAGTCTTTTAGTTAATGTGTTGTGGCCACTAGAGGACAAACCCAGAACACAAGTGCAGTCACACAGACAAAACACTTCAATAAAAGCACTTGATTTAAACCCAGCACCTTATACAGGTTTCAACAGGCTTTCTTCTACATTAAATCCACCATCTCAGCTCCATTCAAGCTTTGTCCACCTTCCACCCAACTCTTGCTTACCTGAATGAGACCAGATGGCTAATTTTATCTCAGGACCCAGGGGTGCTTCCAGTGTCAGATGACTACAGCCTGGCAGCACGTCCGAGTCAGGTGGAACCTCCTTCAGGGTGTGCATCTTTTTTTTATAGCTCCTTCTGGTGGCACCCACACACCCCGACAGAGTTGTTCTCTGAGACTATATGTCCCAAGATGCCCTGCGGGAGCATGATTAGAAGCTCTGCCAGAGAGAGGCTGCCACCTAGCATATCGGGGGAATTAACAACCCTCAGAGCCAAACCTTTCCAGTTCTTTCATTTTAACCCAGCCGAGGAAAAGTACTGAAAACACATCCACCTGCAGCTTCCCATTCAGCTAAGGGATCTTCCCCTCTCCTGGTCGGGATGTCTGTCCAGCCCATACAGTGCTTACAGTGTCTTCTTCTACTCTCTTATTAAAAAATACTGCCAGTTCTGTCATTTAACAGAAAACAGATAAAGAATATAACATGTATTATTGCAACATGTCTTTAACTTTTGATGGATATTGTAAATGCTACAAGGGATAGATGGGCATCCCGACCAGGAGAGGGGATAGTGCCATAGAGAGAGAGAAAGATGCCATACTTGAATAAGACTCTCTAAGTAGATGGATGGACATCCCAGCCAAAGGAGAAGATTTACCCGGACAGGAAGTTCCAGGCAGATGGACAGGACATATTTGTAGTACCTTACCTGTCCAGGATGAAAGGGAAGGACAGTGTGGGATTGGCTCTAAAGGATAATCGTTCCCCCAAAATGCTAGATGGCAGCAGTCCTGGATATTGGTGCCCCAAATGCCAGGAATTGTAGTCCGGCAATACAGCCCTGCTGGGGTCCGTGGGTACCACAAGAGGGCATTGCAGGGAGATACTTTCTCTGTTATTCGGGACTTCCGAATAACCCAGAACTTCTTTGAATGGGCAAAAGCCCTGGCACCGGAAGTACTCCTGGGTCCTAAATAAACGGGACTGCACTGCCTTTGCCAGGCGAGTTGGAGCTGGGAAAGCAACATTCGACTGGAGGAGGGCAGTGCGGTAGAGCGAGGATAGGAGGAGAAAGAGAAGGAGAAAAGACTTGTTTTGTGCTTCATATTACAAGATATTTATAGTTAACACCCTTTATTTGCACCTGGGACTGTCTTGTGTGTTCGTGTTTAGGGTTTGGGGCTCACTGGTGCCCCCTAACCTTCACAGTATGTACTGTAAGTGGAAATGATTCTAGTGTGCATCTCTCAAAATTATTTGTCAACTTAACTTATAAATAAACTTCACATAATGAGATTGTCTTTGCTCAGACCCTTAATGACTGTGAGGGTCTCTTCTACTTACAGGGCTGCTTCCATTTCAGCTCAGCAAAATAATATAATATAACCAATGCAAAAGAATGATCATTTAATATGTTATTACTTCATTATGTCATAGTAATATTTTATGGTCTTTTGTGGATTTAATTTTCTTTCCAAAATCTGCATACCTATTTTAAGGCAAAATGCAGAGTTAAGGCTTCAGTCATTCTCTCTTTGTCTGCTGAGTTTTAATGAGGTCAGAAGAAAGAAAAAAATGACAGGCAATAAATAGGTTAATATTAAAGGTATTATTATTATTATTATGATATGCCAAAAGTTAGAAAGTATTGGCAACCAAACAAAATACCAAGGTCAGTAGTAACAACAACAGTAGAACAGTAGCATTTGTCAGAACTTCTTCTACGGTCCCGACATTTAAATCCCAGTTAAAGACTCACCATTATTCCTGAGCTTCTGGAGACACAGAATAATTTTTTTGCTTATGGTTTGGCTTGGGAGTCATTATGTTTTTTATGGTTTGTGTTCTGGAAACCTATTGTTGTATTGCCTTTGTTAATTTAGTATTATTTCATATTTATGCTGTAGTTTCATTTGTGTTTGAATTTGTGCAGCACTTGGTTGCGGCCGTTTGTTGTTTTTAAATGTTCTTTATAAATAAATTTGATTTGATTTGATAACAGTAGTGACAGTGCAAAAGGGGAACATTTCTGAGAAGTTTGTGGGGGATCAGGGGAGCCCACAGTGAAGTGAGTATATCGGAGGAGGAGGGTGGTTGCTTAATTGTGTTAATTTATTTAATGATCTTAATTTATTTTAGTCAATCCATTGTTTTTAGCTTGTGCCTATGTGGCAGTTTAATTAGATGACTTCCGGTAAAGCAGCAGCGTGGTAAATCGACAGGCACCAGCTGGGTGGTAAGTAGAATAATAGAGGAGTGGGTTAGTGCTAGAAAAGAGTTGCTTTTATTTTTGTGAGAAGGGGAGACCACAGAGAGGTTTCGCTGCCTAGATGGGGTGAGAGGTGATGGAAAGGGCAGTCTCAGAAGGGCTGACTGTTCAAACAGAGAGCCAGGCTGAGCATTGAGGGGAGGTTCCTTGGTGTGGCCATACTATGTTTGTCTGCTGTGCAGTGGAGTATGTGGGATAGAAACCACCAGAGCAGGGAGAAGGTGGAAGGTTCAAGACACAAGAGCAAGGTGCCCTGGGGAGATACAGATAATTGTTGGCGGTGCAGTTAGGGTCTGTGAGGTGGACTGGGAAGATGGCGGGCTGCGTCATGAGAGAAGCAAGACACAGCAATATCCATAGAAGGGCAAGGCCCCCTGGGAACTGCAGAAACCTGTAGCAATGCATCTCGGGTGTGCGTGGTGGACCAGGGTCTGTGACAGTGAATTCTCCTGGAGTGCTGACAAGGCCTCAACTAGCTAGAACAAAATGTAAAGGATATTAGCTCTCGACCATTTTAATTATTTATTGGAATTATTTTATTTGTTTATTTATACCTCAAGATCCAGCTTTATTCTAATGGCACAGATTTTGTGGTTGGGATTATTTATTGACCTATTTATTGACAATTGGACATGTGCTGTTTTACACTTTTTGCATGTTTAATGCTGTGTCTTTAAAAAAAGGTCCACCTTCTGATTTTAAAGTCTTCCTTGTCTGCTCACTCACCCTGGTCCATCACCTGTGTACGACTGTTGATAAAAGAAGGTGCCCATAGCTGCAGGTCTGGGGCATCACAAAGCCATGGGGTTCGTTTCACATTACTAAAAGTCCTGTTTGCCACATGGTACAATCTACGTGTTGTCAATTGTTTATTTTTTTTATGCTATCCATTAATAATAATTATTTTCATTTATATGGTGCTTTTCGGTAGCGCTGCTGCATCATAGTTAGGAGACCCGGGTTTGCTTCCTGGGACCTCCCTGCGTGGAGTTTGCATGTTCCCCTGTGTCAGCGTGGGTTTCCTCCCACAGTCCAAAGACATGCAGGTTAGATGCATTGCCAACTCTAAATTGTCCGTAGTGTGTGCTTGGTGTGTGGGTGTGTGTGCCCTGCAGTGGGCTGGCACCCTGCCCGGGGTTTGTTTCCTGCCTTGCGCCCTGTGTTGGCTGGGATTGGCTCCAGCAGACCCCCGTGACCCTGTAGTTAGGATATAGCGGGTTGGATAATGGATGGATGGTGCTTTTCTCACTATTCAAAGAGCTGTTCATAGTGAGTTGGGAGCTACTTCAACTACAACTAATGTGTAGCATCCAGCTACGATGGCTGACATTTTTCCCCCAATTAGCTGAGAGATAGCCAATTAGACAGAGGGGATGATTAAGGGGTGTAATGCGCGTGCTTATAGGGGACAGCTGAAGGGCTCTAGTGACTCCAGTTCTTCCATGGCTCCAGGGTTGGCACTGTATTCTAATGCCTTTCTCACTTCGACAGCACACCTCTGATATCACCTGGACCCGCCTCTTCCTGTCAGCAGGGCCCAAAACTAGGAGCTCCGCCATCTTGGGACAGTTCTGTCTTGAACTCACGTTTACAAAGACTACCGAGAAATAATTTCATGCTTTTTGTTATTTTTGCTGAATCCAATTATTAGCACCCCAACTCTTTCTTGTTCTTGTATCTTTCTTTTACAGGGGCTAGAATGAGCAAGCCATGAGGGGCAATCTAGCCCTAGGGATACACGCTGCTCTTTACCATGAATGCCCAGGGGTTTTTTATGACCACAGAGAGTCAGGATCTCAACTTTATGTTTCATCTGAAGGAAGGCTCCGTTTTTACAGCACAGTGTCCCCATCACTGCGCAGGGGCTTTGGGATTCACATTCAGACCACAGCGTAAGCGCCCCCTTTCCATCCTCACAAATACCTCTCCCAGCAGTAAACCAAGCTTTTCCTAGATGGTGTTCCATCCCAGTGTTGGACAGGCCCCAACATGCTTAGCTTCATGTGGACAACCTATTCTGAAGTTCATGTGGTATGACTGCTGGTTATAAAAGGACATTGCATCAAACTCACACCAATGGTTAGTGTTCATGTTCAGTTTTCAGTGCCCAGTGTTCCACCGATTGTCATGAAACTGGATTGTCAGAGTGTGTTATTTTACTGTGTATGGTGCCATTCGAGTGAGATAGGTGTCAACCTGAAAACAATTTTTGGCACATCCAATCTGGCTGTTTCAGTGATTCAGAAAGCTTCTTTCGGCCTACCTCCACATTCAGCCATTTAAAATGCTTGCAAGCAACTTCCTTCCCACCCTGCCTGTAAATAGTTCTCTGCTGGCTGCTACAATACCAAGTAATGGGCACTGAGTGATTTATAATACCTTCACATTTTATTTTTTATGGACTTGCCACAATTTTCTGGCTTTTAGGGAGTCCAAAGAGTTAGTTGTGGGCTTCTAATGGCAACAATTGCACTGAAATTTAAACTTAAAAGCAACTTTTTGTTTCTGAGCACCAATCAGAGTCCCACCAAAGGAAGTAAATTCATTCTGGAAGAGAAAGAGAATATCTGGACCCAAAATTAAAATCAATAGGTGGAACATGAATGTTTGAAAGAAATGAGTCACATACCTCCACGGGGTGTACTTCTGAGTGTGGTATTTTGAGTTTCTTCCTCTCTTTTCTTTCATCCTATGAGAGTGTATGAGTCACTCAGGTTTACATTTGTTTAGCTGCTGTAATGCCTAAAATGGACCAAAATAACCTGATTAGTTTTCATGTCCTGGGTACTTAGTTCCAGTTAAGGGTAAAGTGTTCTTATGCAGACAAGCTGCTCCAGGAAATGCTTTGAAAAGCAAGGGTCACATGTTTAGCCAGTCAGTCAACCTATGAATATTGGCATCAATAAATCAATAAAGCATCACTTTGCTTTAGAGTTTTCAAAGAAGCTACAGAAGACACTGCAAATTATTTAATAGTAGATTTGAAAACAACATTTATGTAATTGTAGACAGAGCTGTGTCGCATCAGTTAGTGCTGCTGCCTCTCAGCTCCTCATGCACCGTTAGTCATGACTTCCTCTAACAAGTCATCAACTGGCCAGGCTTTGGTGAGAAGAGAACTAAAACTCACATGGCCTGTGACTCTTTTCCTTTCCTTTCCTTCCTACAGTATATGCCAGGGGTGGCCAACTCTGATACTGGAGAGCCACAGTGGCTGCAGGTTTTTCCAACCCAGTTGATTAATTAGAAGCCAATCATTTCATGGCTTGTTATTGTTTTAACTCTACCATGTCAGTTCATTCTTAAATCATAGATTTTTTTTTCTTTCTAATGATACATGTATCATCCAAGCGATTTGAACCCTAAAACGCATGAGTACTTTTCAGTTTTTCACTTTCTCATCAGTTTCCTTCTGAGTTCTTCATTAAACAAATAGTGAAAGATGAATACACACGGGTGGAAATGGAGACAAGTTAGATGTAGAACTTCTATCTCCTTTATCATTTGCTTCTTATTGCTAATAAGGAGCAGTTAAAACAATAAATGCAGCAATTTAAGACCAAAATGAGCAAATAAGGGTTTAAAATCTTAACAAGCGAGATAACTAAAATGAAGCAGAAAAATGTCACTTGAGCAATAAGTGCTTCACCAGCGATGAATGATTTCTCATGAAGCAATCGGGTAGGAACAAAGACCTGAAGGCACTGAAGCCCTCCAGGACTGACATTGCTCAGCCCTGGTTTAAAGGGTCAGAGTCTTAAATAGCAAATAAATTAAATAAAGTTAATTAGTAGCAAAAACTAGTCACTAATTAAGAAAATATTTAGAATGGAAACCTGTAGCTACTGTGGCTCTCCAGGATCAGAACTGGCCACCCTGATATATGTGCCCTACTCCTGTTCTCTTTATCTCTTTTTTCACAGTGCCACATTGTTCTACCATCTCCATATCTGGAATAATGCAATATCAGCTAGAAATAACAATGTAGTCACAACACTATAACCTTGATCTATGTGAATATCTACTCTCATAGATCAAAAGACATCTGTTCATCTATCTATTGTTCGTTGTTGTGATGTGAGAGTTTGCATATAACTTGATAAATGTTTGTATGTCTTTATTTGTAATTTAGGCAAAGCAATGTAATTTAGTGTTACTTTGGTGAGAGGCATTCGTGTTTGTCCCACCTTTAGGAATGGGTCGCTTTGAATTTTATGACAGACTTGGGGGAGGATGAGTATTTCTCTGCTAAAGTCTTTCAACCCCCACAAGAAAGCCAGGTTATGTTAACAAATGGTTGGGGGGCAGGTGTTAAGAAGTTCTGTTTCCCCCATTGGTCTGAAGTATGGCTGTTTGGAATTGGCTTGGATCAGAAGCTTTTAAGTACCATGATGTCCTATTGGCTCTAGGGGTTGGACAGAGAATCTATAAATGTACTTGCTTAACCTCACAATCTCTCTCTTGCTAACCTGTGATGATGAAAAAGTATCTCTCTCATGCTAACATCTGAAAGAAGCATCTTTTACTAACCTCTGATGATGAAGACAACACAATGAAGAGCACAGCTCAGCAGCTATATTAACCAGGCTTGTGGCCTGTTTTGAAGAAAGCTGAGCACCAATGATGCCTTAACTAGAGACATTAAGTAACAAACAAGTCCGTGTGCCACCTGAAACTACACATCACCATTTAATCAGGTTGTATGGTTGCCAATATTCAAATGTACTTTGCATATTGTTATTATTTATGAATATTACTAATAATACATTATTTTAAATTACAATGTAACTCCTGCTTGTCTTTTTACTACATCTAATTGACTGAGGTTATAGATGTAGAAAAGAAGGTGGGGAGAAGTTATATACTATAATACCTTATAAACAGTGGTAAGTCTGTGGGATTTGAGGCGTTCTGACAAAGGCTAGATCTTAATAATACAAAGGGGAAAGTAGAGCAATATATTACTCTACCAAGATAAAACATTTGTCTATAACATACGATTCATGTACAGGTTTTACATAAATATTGTTTTTCATTTGTTATTATGTTTTTTTCTCTTGGTTAGTTAATTCTGTTCTTTGGATTGTAATTTGGGACATATTCACCTCAGAATCACCTTTAGGCCAATCCTTTTCTTTATTTCTTTAATTTTTGTTAACAAATCCTCAGTTTAAAAGATTATTGGTTGCAGTAGCTCTACAAGCCACAGTTTTACTTTTTCGCTTCCTTGAAAGACATTTTAGATATATTCAGGGACTTTGATTGGAGTGTGAACTTTAAAAAAAGCAGTTCCCTATGTTAGGCCTGCTTAGGCTAAAGCCTGCTGGCAGTAATTGGGGACTGGATGCCTAGGGGTGAAACTACAACAAAGACAGGCCAGTGAAGGTGGATCATTTTGGAGGCCTTGGCAATGGCTGATGCCCCTACCACAAAACAGTAGCTTCTTCAAAGTCACAATGGGCCATCACAAGATGGGGAGTGAGGTAAGCATTTTTTAAAGGCTTGTTGGGTGTCCAAGTATCCAAAAAATCTTTTAAAAAACATTTTAAACAAAAACATTGCTGGTAAGATTAAAGAATGAAAATTCTTAATGAAATGATGATAATAATTAGCAAACCCCACAAATTGTTTGACTTGTTTATTACTTTTTGGTTCTTTGCAACCAAAACTTGATGGAATTTTATTTAGATCCATGCTTGACCCTGTATGACTAGTACTGTAATCTAGGCAATCAACTGAAGATTTATGGAACTTGCACTTCTTTAATTTTGCATATAATTTATTGTCTTTCAGACAAGGTAAAACGTCTCCTATGCATTAGATATGTAACAGATATGTAAAAAAATATGGTTGATATACACCAAGACAGTAAACCTTAAAAGATCCTGGAAAATATGACAGTAATGACCTAGAAACCGATTAAGGACTGAAATAATACTGCCAAACCACAGGACATCACAAGATAGCCAGTGTCCTAACATAATCTTAAAATTGCCTTCTACTCATCACCTTCTCTATTGCGAATTAAGTAATAAGCACTTCTTGGACCAGATTTAGTGAAACCAGTAGACCCAGCAATTTGGTCTAGGAGTAATATTTCTGCACTGATATGTAAAATCTTGACAGGGTCTGAGAGAAACATTCTTTGAAAAGAAACAAAGCAAAATCCAACCACAACTAGACTAGAGAATGGAAAAGTAAATTCATTAACAACATTTTCTTTAATGTATTCATCCATGGCCTTGTTTTCAGGAGAGTCGGTATGTTTTTGCTTTAGGAAGAGGTGAAGATCTATAGCACAATTATATGCATGATGATGGGAAAGATTAAGTAATTGCTGCTTACTAAAAACATGTCTAAAATACTCAAGAGGGGTCGATACCGAAACGAGTTTGATTGTAAAGAATTATTAAAATAATTCTTTCCGGAATTAAGTTCTCTTCTACACCAGTCAATGATGTGTCTGTGTGTGTTGACAAAGCCATGGAAAACCAGGAATTATTTTTGATTCTGTGACATTTAAAACAATAAAGTATAAGTTGTGTTCTAATTTTCATGAAGTGTCGTTCAAAAAGCTATGTGCAAATTTAATTGGCAGAGTGATGATACTTATTGACTCCTTTTCCAATGGGACTGCCATCAACGGTGGAGGTACATAATTGAACTTTTAATTGGTTCATGGCTATTGTGTTCATAAGAATTAATTTATGGATGCTTTGAAATCAGTTCAGTTTTTTTTTTTTTGTCTGGTGCCCCCTGACTCACCAGAATTAGAAAATCCCTACATATGATATACCATTTGACTCCTGTTGATGTCTAGTTATGCAAGACCTTGAGCTTTTTGGTGTTCCCTTCTATTTTCAGCCCTCCAAACATGAAAACATCTAATTTTAGACCATTTTTGGATCACGTTTTGTGCAGGAAATTACACCCTTATGATAAAAAGTAAATCAATTGGTGTCTTCCGCAAAAATGGTCAGAAGGATCTGAAATTGTGCATACCACAGCAACTGACCCCAGGGGTCCAACTCTAATGGGATACAAGGGGTCAAAGTTACTTCTTGCCAAAAAGCTTTGAAAAAATGGACATCACTAATAGATGCATGTGGGGTGTTGTTTTATACTTATCATAAATGTGATATTTTTGATATTTCATTCTTTACTGGTGGTCTTAGACCTGTAAGAACAATCCCAGAAGGTTAAAAATTACAAATTTCAAACATAAGCATGTGTGGTGTCGTTTTATGGTATTTTGAGGTTGCCAATCAGGAGATCAAAAATATGATAATATTTTTGATATTTGTTTCTTTACCTAGCCCCCTAAGAGCTACCTCCATAAGGTTAAAAATGACAAATTTCCAATGTATCGCTTCATCCAATTTCAAGGTCAGTGATTATGAATTTGATGTAATTTTTGGATCCATTAGTAGGGATCTGGCATTCTATGAACCTCTATCAGAGGGTGAAATATGATAAATGTCTTTTACAATCGAGGATGTTTAGACTTTAAACATTTAAATTGAAGCATACATTTTAATATTTTAAACTAGGGGGTTTTGCCCTCTGCTCGCTTCACTCACCAACCCCCCGGCCTGCGCTATGCTCCAGCCAATTCGCGTCTCTGCTGCTCGCGTATGTGGATTTGACTTTCACCAAACAACAAATCTTTTCATTCTCGCAGATACGCCACTTCATTGGGAAGAAGCACCACTTTTCCCTGATAGCAACACAAATTAGACGATCTACAAGTCTCCGACTTAAAGTTTAAATCTGAACAATATATTCGATATTTTTTCACTGTTCCATAATTTCACCGAGTAATAATTTCCGTTTGGTTGTGCTAATGCGATCCTTAATATCACTTTTTGAGACTTTCAAATTTTAGTACTTTCATTATCTCTAACTTGCTCTGTGTGTGTATCGTGCCGATGTTTTTGAATTCTTTTCGATGTTCTACTTTGTCATCTACTCTTTTTTTTTATTTCCAGTCCCAGGCATGGTTAAATCTCTTGGCACAAAGTCTCGTCTCATGGGACTTGAAAGTATCTCCCTGAAAAAGTCTCATCTCATCCCAGGATTTTTTTATATAATTGAGAACTATTCTTGCTTATTATGTACTTCTACCTCATGAAATCATTTAATTTCTTATGAACACCCTGAATTAGGGAAGCTTAAGCTCTTTCAGACTTTTACCTGTTGTTTTCATCCATCCATCCATCATCCAACCCGCTATATCCTAACTACAGGGTCACGGGTGTCTGCTGGAGCCAATCCCAGCCAACACAGGGTGCAAGTCAGGAAACAAACTCCAGACCTGTTGTTTTTTAAGAATTATATCATATTTTCTGATGAACAAAAAAGAGCTCAAGTGGCCAATATGTGTAATTGCAGTGTTAACCTGAGACTATTCTTAAAAAGGGAATGGACTTCAAAATAAAAACAAACTCCTCCTTGTGGCATTTCCTTAAAATTTACCCAGGGAAATCATTTCACACCCTAGGCTGATGGCTGTGTTTTGAGTTCATCCTTCACTACCCACCACAAACACTACCAGAACTCTATCATACTTCTTCAAAATCAAATTAAAACAATAATCTGACACTACTTGGACATCCATGCTATTACTGCTTCAAGAAGATCCCACTCTGATCTTTGCAGTATGGTAAAGAAATCCTACTGAGTTGATGAGAGAGTTACTAATGCTGGCATTATGTTATATTATTATATATATTATATTATATATTATTATATATTATATATAATATATATTATTATATATTATATGATAATATTATTATCTTTATTTTCATATTATAAATTTATAATATAAATTTATAAATTTATATTTATCATTTATCTTTGCAGTATGGTAAAGAAATCCCACTGAGTTGATGAGAGAGTTACTAATGCTGGCATTATGTTATATTATTATATATATTATAT